>JBBBDQ010000704.1:200000-342500 GCA_037127315.1 Ascarosepion bandense | reverse complement strand
AGTGTAGAAGGCCTACCAATGTAACTTTGAACACTTTTACAAATTCTATGCAGTTAAACATATAACAACACCGCCATACCACCCAAGATCAAATGGTCACGACGAACGTCTTGGTGGTACGTTCAAAAGAGCGTTGAACACAAACGGGAGAAGAGGAAGAAGTAATGCCCCAACAGTTTTTAAAAGTTTCTTGACTGACACTTAACCCTAACGCAGAATCGACGGTGCCACCAATAAACGTGCAAAATAGTTTCTGGCTAGAAACATTGTCTAGCAAGTTAAGCAATGTTTCTAGCATAGACGTAGCAACTGATTACACATAATCGTTCTACTTCATATTACTTCAAATCGTTAGGCATAGGAAGCGCAATGAGTTACTCTTTTAAATGTTAGCATCAGCAATACTAATGAAAAGCAAATTAAATTCTTTTAGAAGATTAAAGAGTAGTTTCGTCTTAGAGGTCATTAAATTAACAAGCTATTTCTTATCCCATTTAACAGCAGTATGAAGTTCTTTTGTGAAGCCAACTGCCAATTTGACTTTCAATAAGTTAAATGCCATACGTGATACACGCTTTGGCGATCATGTCTCGAAAGAGACATGACTGAATGGGCAGAAGATTTTTCCCACTGTAGGTTGTCATTAATTTCTGCAGTAGGCTGGTTGCCAACCAGAGCTATAGAACACAATCTGTCCTGCTATTTAACCCATGGCTGGAGGGAAGAAACAGATTAATACGTTTCCCAAGGGTATTTGCATGGAAGGGAATGCAACGAATTCAACTGGAATTTGAACTCTGTTCTCCGATTTCTCGTTTCAAGCCGATATCCACGGCACCACAATACCAAACCTATTAGAACTTTGAAAATCAGTGACTGGCAACATCTTTAACAACTGGAGCTTAGAATTTTTGCTATCATTTTTTAAGAATAGCTTCCTTCGTTTTATATAACCACTTCATAAATAAAACCATGTTGTACTGAAAAGTTCGCTGATCGACATGGAATTGGTTCTTCTACAAAATTCTGTTTGGTGATTTGGCTAAACGTTTGGAAGAGATTGCGCCCTATAACTTTTCATCACATCCTTCCTCGTAAATATATTTGTATTTATTAAACTTCGTTTTTCGTAGCTTGGATTTTAAAACCAAAGCTGCTGTTTTGAGATGCCAAAATGACTAGTGATAGAACCCAATGTATGAAGAGGTAACCTCAGTTCAGAAGAGCATGTATTGAAATGAGATATCAGCATTAACAGAAGTGGAATTTAGTTTGTTGATTCGGTTTCTGTGAGGGTTACAAATATGAATAGTCACCTTTTTAACATCGGATTCACAGCAGTTCTGGACTTTGGTCTAGTTATATTTTATTTCCTTATACTTGCATGGAATCCAGCCGAATTTTCATTCGAAGATTCTATTTCACTGCATGCACTATAGATACCATGCAATGCGTCAAACAAGTACAGAAATATTTAAGCTGTCAGCTCTATGCAACAGATCATCAACAATTCGTAAAAATGGCTTCTGGCGAATGAATCCCGTGGACCTAAGTGCCATCATTCTTTGAATCTAGAGGAATAATAAAGATCTCTACCAAATGACAGAAACTATATTATTTAAAGACAACAACAACAGCTAAAACAGTACATGTAATTCGAAGAAAAAATAATGACACAAGTTCCACCTCAAACTAAATGAGAAAAGCGCACATCAATAACAGTTAATGAACTTGAGAAACCACTTCTCCTGAAAAATCTTTTTGATAAAACTATTTTTTGAATTTCAGCCAAAAGTAGCAATGGCTATTCGGTCAATGAGTACTGAATTTTTCTTTATAAGAAAATTTTTAATACTTCCATCAGAGATAGTATACTAGATTTTGACTCTACCCCGATGGCCAGAAAAATGCTTAACTAAAGTAGCGCTCTCAGTTCGGTCAATAAATGTCGAATATTTTTTTATAAAGAAACGGCTAATTATCATCATTAACACTAACATTGTTAAATCAAGTGACATCAATCTATCGAAAACTGCCAGTTGGAATAGCGATTAACTAAGCGTAGCTTAGATGTGGCCCAAGACCGAAAATATGGTGCACTCATTTGTAATTGATCTCGTCCAGGTGCTCAATAGTGATTTTTAAAGCATAGCCTAGATGCAAAACAAAGTCGAAATTATAGAGTACCTAGTCAGTATGGAACTCTTTACTCAGTAGTAATTGATATAGAAAGATAGAAAAGGTCGTAAGACAAGGATGTGTCTTTTCACCGGATCTGTTCAACTTGTTCAGCGAGAATATTTTGAGGACCCTAGAAGTTATACCTGGATTCGTAATCAGAGGCCACAATTTAAACAATCTAAGATACGCAGATGATACAGTGCTGATAGCAGACACAGAAAGGAAACTACAAGACCTCCTACAGAAGGTAGCTGAAGAAAGGACTAGAAATAAACTGCAAGAAAACCGAATGCATGGTCATCAGTAAAAAGGGCAGCTCAATATGCCAAATACAAGTTGAGGATACTAGAATCAAGCAAGTACAAAAATTTAAATACCTGGGAAGTGTTATAACAGAAGACGGAAAGTGCAACACAGAGATCCGAAGACGAATTGGCATGGCGAAGGAAGCATTCCAGAAGTTCAGTAAGGTATTAAGAAACAGGACAATTTGCTAGAAACAAGAAAGAGAGTACTGGATTGCTACGTGTTGTCCGTCCTTTAATATGGCAGTGAATGCTGAAGATGAAGGAAAAACTTGAAGCAACTGAAATGTGGTTCTACAGAAGGATGCTGCGAATATCATGGATCGAGGATGTGAGCAATGATGTAGGTCTTAAAAATGATGGAAACAAAAAGAAAATTAATACTGAGCATCAGGAAGAGACAGCTGAAGTTTCTGGGACACGCAACGAGGAAGAAGGGCTTGGAGAATCTGATACTAACAGGCCAGATAGATAGAAAAAGAGACAGGGGAAAGTAACAGATAACATATTTGAAGGACCTAATCAGGTGGATGACGGAACGAGGATTGCATGGTGTAACAGGAGAAGGCCTGCTCAGAGTCACCAGGGATAGGGAAACGTGAAAAGCCATGATCGCCTACGTCCTGAAGGGACAGGGTACATGGAAGAAGAATTGATATGGCGCGACAAGTTTACTAAACATTATACTACGTTGAAGTGCTCAGGGATTTAATTTACTAAGCGAATCCGTAAATAGTGACGATCGAACTCGCTATTCAGTCTTGCTATTACACCACATCGAGGTGCCCACTGCCGGCTGGTATGAATGAGATGTGCCCACAGAATTGATGGTTGCGATAAGAGTACAACTAACAGCAATAATAATGATGTCGGCGCTGCCGGTGTTAAGTGGTTTGGTGATAAATGACAGTTTAGCAGGTGCTGCAGCATGTGAGAGACAGACCAACGGATAAATGTCTGTTCCTTTTCACTGATAGCCCATCATAATGCGTTGACCTTTTAGCCCTGATCTCCAACCTCGACTACTGAACAGTCATTACTCTCCCTTCTAGGCCAGTCCTTAGTGCATTCCATTTGCTTGTGAGTTCTCACCCGTTCGCCAGGCGGGAAAAATCACAGCCAAATGCTTCGCTCTTTCTCCTCGTAATCGACAACCACCACAACAACAACCAGAAGAGAATAAGCTGCAATAGTTCGGTCTGTACTCTAGGCTCATAATCATAGGAATGGTTAATAGTGCTTATTCTCCAGTCGAACCAGCTTTCCTCTCCTCTCCTCGACAGGAAGAACCATGATGTTTTCATAGCTGCAGCGAGTTTTAACCTTTTAGACGAGAAGAGAAGAGTAATATTACACTCTTAAAGTCGAACTCTTATGTTGTCAATGTTTCTGCTTGTGACCTCTTTTTATCCTTTCCTCTTTTTTTCTTTCATCTTTTAATTTCTTTTTTTTTCCCACCATTTTTGTTTTGACTTTTTCTATTCGTATTGTTAATCAATTGTTATTTATTTCTGTAATTTCAAATTCATTCGTTTTGTTCATTTTTTTTATATTATTTTCTCTTTGCTTCATGTCATCTTTATTCTTTTTTTTTTCTTTTGCAAGTTAATCTGAATGCTTTTTTTTTCTGTTTTACTGTTAATCAAAATGCTTTACTTTCTTTTATTCTATTTCCTGTTGTCACTTAAATGAGCAAATTTTCTGGTTGACTTTCTCTTCCCGAATTCTAATCAGTTTCGATTATTCACTATTTATGCCCAAAGCCAACTCACTATGGACAATAATCAACAAATAAACATTGACAAATATTGTAATTAATTCTAATAGTTTTGAAAGCATTAACAGTCATGACTATTATCGTGATTGATGTATTACAAACAATAATCTTGTTTGATGTAATAAGGATAATCATATTGACAAATAATTACTAAACCTAATTTAGTCTATCACACAGTCGCATTTCATGGGACATGAGGCTCACTTTGAATATCGTTAGATATTTCCTTGCTTATCCACTTTAAACATTATCTGCAATTTTCATGTGTACCTATGAGCATTAATTTCTCTGAGTTAGTTTATTTTTACGATAGTAAATTTAATACACCTAGAGATAAGAATAAAATACAATATTGGTTATTTGTTAGCGTCAATCACCACCCTCGTTCCTTTCAAATTCCCCTGGTGAGATGTAAGTTCCACTCAAGCAGTTTATTCCCATGTACTGCTGCTTTGTTAAATCGACTCCCAAGAGGATGCTTTTTCGATCACTACAAACTTAACCAGAGTTTAGAGTTAACCGTTAGCTTCCACACATATTTTGTGCTTCTTACTCTGTAAACCTCTACTTCGAGTGACCATTGGGCCTTGTACAGGGTGAGCAAGATTGTCAAAAATAATAAACATATCACTTTCTCTACCTATGGACAGTAGAATAAAGGTCACTACTTAAAACTTTAATTATTCTTATGACAAGAATATTGCATTTATACGCTTATTTTTCGTTTTACTCGCGACAAATATATACAAGAGATGTACGATAAACCATAATTATTAATTTTACTATATCACTAAAATATTCTTTTTTTGTATGATCCGTGTCTCTTCATGGCGTAGATGATCGTGGTCCTCCACTCCGTCCTGTCCCTTGTAGCTCTTAATACGTTTTGTATTTCTGCTATTTCTTTTTCCAAACTCTTTTATATCACTTATTTACGTAAGCCCATCAAGTATATTACATGCTTTTTTGTCCCTTTTCCCTCAATCTGTCCTGTGAGTATCAAATTTTCCAAGCTCTCTTTCCCATTACGTGCCCTAGAAATTCAAACTGCCTTTTCCTGATGTTAATTGTAAGTTTCATTTTTGTTTCCATTTTTCTAAAACTCGTCTTAGATCGCACTTTCAGTTCAAGGTATCTTCAGCATCTTTCTCTAGATCTACATTTCTCTTTGCTTCTTTATCTTTTAAGTGATTATCCAGCATTCATGGCCATAAAGAAGGATATATATCACATAATTTAGTAAATCTTTTGTTTCTCACGAAGTTTTTTCTGTCTCTTAACACTCTGCTTAGATTTTAGAATGTATTTTTGGCCATCCTAACGCGTTTGTTGTATTTTTGTCCTCTGTTTGAAGAATTTTACCCTTTAAATTTGTTCCCTGTTGTTTTTTTTCCTTTTTGTCTAATTTCTTGTTTAGCCATCTCTTTTTATTCCACTTTTTCGCTTCCCACTAGCATGACGTACTTTTCAATTAATATTATCTCTTTTTTTTTTTGTAGCTCTGAAACACTCACACTGACAATCCTCATTTACTTTTAAATTTATTCTACTTCTTTTATTATTATTATTATTATTATTATTATTATTATTATTATTATTATTTCTCCGTTTCTTTTTCTTTTTCTTCCTTTTCCATGAATTATGACAAGAGTTCGTTATTGAAAAGGTTCAAATTTTAAAGTTTCAAAATTAAAAAATAAAACTCTATGATAATTAAATTTGATTACCAAATGAAAAATGAAATATTCAAAAAGTTTTTTTTTTCTTTTTAGAAACTGATTTATTTTTATTTCCTGGCCTAATTTTGATTTTTTTAAAATTTTCACAAGAGTGTGAAATTTTCGCTACGAATTTAGGATGAGCTTTATGAAACTGGCCCCAAAAAGAAAATTAGAAGAAAAAGTGAAGAAAGAAAATGGAAAAAAGAAAACAGTTTATGAAAAAGTGCAAAGAATAAAAAACATAAGTCAGTACGTGATGCACGCTCATTGGGCAGGAGATTTTCCCTCAGTAGTTTGCCATTACTTTCTACGGTAGATTGGTTGCCAAGCAAGGCTACAGAATCCAATCTGTCCTGCTTTGTGGTGCAGTGGATATTGGCTCGGAACGAGATATCGGAGAGCAGAGTTCGAATTCCAGTTGAATTCGTTGTATTCACTTACGTGCAAGTACCATTGGGAAAGGTATTAATCTGTCGCTTCTCCCTCCAGCTATGGGTTGAGTAGCAGAACATGATGGGTTCTATAGCCTTGGTCAAAAACCAGTCTATTGCAAATAGTAATGGCAATCTTCTGTCTAGGCAGTCATGTCTCTTTCGAGACAAAATCACCCAAGCGTGTATCACGTATTCTACTTAAATGACTGACTGCATAATCTAACTCATAGCTTGTGAAAGAACTGACGGGTTAATGACTTTTTCGGGGGAGGGAGGTGAGCGCAAATGAACGCAGCGAATTCAACTGAAATTCGAAAACTGCTTTCCTATTTCTCGTTCTGAGCCGATATCCACTGCACCAAAATGAAAGAAAATGTATAGAAACTCGAAAACGAAGATTGAAGTGGAAGAAGCTATAACAATTGAAGCAATGAGCTTAAACTTCCCATCGATAAAACAACGTTGAAAAGCCTGTTAATGATAATTAAGATTCAATAAAAGACACAATAGTAGTGAGGATTACTGTCAGAAAGTGACGATAAAAAAGAATGATCAGGTCAAATCGAACGAGCACATAATAAACTATATTTAACAAATAATTATAAACGCTTGATCAAACTCTCTTCAGAATAAATCTTTAGGTGGCTAATTTTTAGGAAAAGTAAAATATGTTTACATACAGAGATGATGCCTGTCGACTTGTTCAACGAGTATGATCATCTCTGACAAATTTAATAAATGTTTTAGTTCTTGTGAGAATTGTTTATGACCCCTGAAACTAGCAAGCGACTTGCAGAGTCTATTTCAAATGTGACGAAACAAGTTGTCTAGATATATATATATATATATATATATATATATATATATATATATATATTGTTATTGAAAAGTAACTCCTTAACTCCCTATTTTATGTATGATGGTCTCACCCATCTTACTGTTATCTTTACAAGACGTCGAGAGTCCATCATACATAAAATATGGAGTTTTGCCTTTTAATCACTCAGTGCATACAAACACGCACACACACACACACACACACACACGTACACACTTATATATATAATGTGTGTGTATATATATATATATATATATATATATATATATATATATATATATATCACAAGATTAACGTTTTAAAACAATTTTGTAGAACCAAAACTAACAAAATATGGAAAGTGTAATGGTAAACAGAATCACTTTAAAATGTCCAAGTAAAAGTCGATAGTTCTTCATTCCTCAATAAAAGCTATAAGACTCCTGAGTAGCACTTGTATTTCGTTTCTCCTCTGGTAATCAAATAGCATCCAAGATAAAGTTGAGATGATTTCTCCATATAAAATATTCCTTTATTCTGTACACACCAAGTAGTCGGATAAAACTTCTAGAATAATATCTGTTTTTATTAATAAATCCAGGATCCTCGGAAATATCCTCTTATTCCTTACATAGCAATTAATAGATTAAATACTTGAGTGCATCTCTTATGAGCGCCCAATGGTAGTAGATTTACGCATGATCTGTCGCGATCAGAGATTATCGAGAAACTAAAATTACAATTAAAAAGTTTGCACGTGGTAGTGCATGTTACGCAAGCTTATACTTACTCCCTTAGGAGGTTAATCTTGTCTAGTCGTCAATCGACACAGATTCCTTCCCGCCATTTCTCAGTCAAGATAGAAATATTTAGTGTCTAGACAGGAAGTAAAAAACGAAAACAAAGCGAAAGAGTTTCCCTTAATAAATTGATCATACTCCTGATTTAACATCCAACGCCATGTCACAGTAAAGAGATACGACACAAGAAAGAAGATTGGACCGATAACGTTTCAATAAGATTCATGTGCGAGTAAGTTTTATTATATATAAATCATTTTCACAACCAACATCCAATATTGCCTGATAACGAGATTCTATCTTCGAAACATAGGAATTTCCATGTCGCAATATACATTTAATTTATAATTACATATATATATATATTACAAACTTTAAGGACGGGTTACCCACACCCAAAAGACACAAAAGTCTATCATATAAATATATGTACGCAAATCCTACGTTTTTGAATTATTAAATTTAAAGAAAGTTTACGGTAAATGACGCTGTATATATAGACATATATGTATATTACAAACAGTAAAAGAAAACGTAGATTAAAACCCACTGTTCAAGCATTTGCTTTTATAAAGAGTGCTCGATACAGAGTAGAGCTTAATATCACGCTTATATAAACCATTGTAATAACCAAATTATTATATATATATATATATATATATATATATATATATATATATATATATATATATATTACAGAGGAGGATATAATTATTATTAAATTTAGTCTTTTTTCTTTCTTTTTGTTTTACTGTTTTGTAGGAAAATGTGGGTAAAGAAATTTTCATTAATTTTCATTTTCCCAAGCGCTTTGAGCAACTTCTTTAGTCATTTTCGAGGGGGGGTTGTTTTTAGTGTAATTAATTTTTTCCGCATGTTTTGATTCTTTAACCTGGATTTTAATAATAATTACTGAAAGTTGTTTAAAAGAACGCTTACTACTCAAATATATATATATATATATATATAAGTGAACAACGGGCTCAATAACAACCGGAGACAGTAAAATTCAGATATAAGTAAAAATATGTCTGCAAAAGCACAAAAGACATAAAATCAAAAAGTTTTATTATATATAGACTTGTTTTGTATCTCAGCTCATCAGTACGGTTGGATATCCGATTGCTTTTTACCCAGGATTGAAACCTGACAAAATTAGCGTCAGTCGGCGATTCTACCTCTGAGCTATGGGCGCTCGGTAGAAGGAGGCAGACTTTTTAGCGTGCATATTATTATACACGCCCAATAGCTGAGAGTGTTCTAATTCATTGTTGAATGAACGATTGGACACAGGGCTCAATACCAAATGGCTACAGTTTGTTTCATGCTTCAAAGTGTTGATTGTCCGAAGTTTTCGCTGAAGTACGAAACAGACTGTCGCCGCTTGGTGTTGATCCTAGTGGCCACTTCTATATTTACAAACACTAGATTGAGGGCACACCTTACAAGTATATTGTTATCGTCATGTGTATGTGTGATAGTGTGTGTATGTGTGTGTAATAGTTTGCATCAAACTATTTATAATGAATGCATCTATTTCATCCACTGATATAAATTCTAATTATATTTGCATTAAGCCACATATTATTTTAAATAGTAAGATAATCTAAAGAAGTCATTAATGAATATTTAAGTGTGTTAAATAATAGGTAGTATGGTTTACGGCCACATCATATTGAAACAGTAGTTCCCGTACGATCAAGCAACGTCGATCCTGGTCATTACTTCCTAGATGGGTGACCGTTTGGGCATACCAGGTGCTGTAACCTTGGATTTGTGTCATGAATAATGACTCGGAATTGGTAATCGAAGAGCTTAGTCCCATTTCTGGTTGAGTTTGTTATATTCATTTGCGCGCAAATACATTTGGAAATGGTATGAATTGACCTTATCTTATGTGTTAAGACTTGTGTCACTCAGCCATTATCTCAAAATAATTCTTTAAAATATTTTTTGTTTTAATTACCTACAAAAAATAGATAATCTATCTCTTACACTTTTTTATCACTTATTTGGATACTTTATAGCAGCAATTTTCTTGAAATCAAACTATTTATGATTTCAATATGACGAAATTTTGTTTTGCATTTTTTTCATTTATTGCTTAGACATAAATGCCATCGTTCTCTAAATCGTGAAAAAAACCTATAAAGTTTTAATCATTTTTAAATGCTTGATCATAAAAAAGACTATCTTTCCTCGTCCTTGGATCAATTTGAACTTTGCTGTTTAGCGTAAGTGAAGCGACTGTATGTTTGAAAAAAAGTTAACACATTTACTGCCAACTACGAGATAGCAGTTTTTATTATGACGCCTGTCGACGAATTATCTCGTCCTACTACGAGTTTTGTCGTTGTTTTAAAGCAAATAATTGGTACCTGGTTTCTAAGACAGGAATGAAAGTTCGTAGTGGCAACTAAAAGAAATCATGGAAAAAGATTTATTGAAAAACATAAAGGAAGCGTTTGACAGAAATGTATCTACTGCCTAAATTGTCTATTACAAAATTGGTGTTTAAGGTTAAAAATTGATCTCTGGCAGGGAACGGGCTACATGCATGAAACCCATACTTTCTATTCATACATCAGGAAAATATTGAAGTTGTCAATGCATAGAAAATTAGAAACAAATATTTTCTAATAAAATGATTTAAGCGATGAATTTAATGTTCATTTTAGAAAAGATTGTAATAAAGAGAGAGTATCACGTGATACGCTGATCCATTATCAACCTTTAATGACAAATGGAAAATTTCAAAGAACTCTGAACTCCGAAAATAAGTACCTCAAAATGTACCTTTTTATCCATGTTGAATACAATCGTATAACTTTATGTGAAATCAACTCTGTCAACTTGTTTTACGATTTTGAATACTGTTAACTACTTCGTGTCCGACCATTGAATATGCATATTTTCTTTCCTGGCTATTCAATGAATCTCAACGTCTCATGTATTTGAATAACTCCGATGTTAATACGTCAATGCATTATTAGCCTCTAAAGAGAACAGCGGAATTTCAAAGAACTCTACTCAACATCGAAACTACGAACCCTTTTTTAAATTTGAATATTTTTCTGAAACAAGCTGCTGACAATTTCAAATGTTTCAAATTGTAAACAAATTACTTATTTTGTTTCATCTTGAATAACACGTATATTAACTTCTCATTATTCCTACGTTACTTTAATGGGACATACGATATACGAGGAAACTAAACATAGCAACAACGAAATGAACAACTATGGAAACACATTTTATTTCAACCTACGATTACAAAACAGCAAACAAACGAAAACTACTATTTGGGTAAACGACAACAGATACCACTACTACTGAATTTACAACTTATTCATATACTAAGGCAAACACTGTCAAGTAGAATGGAAGTGATGTGGTGAATACGGAATTAAAAGTAACTATTCTCTTCACTTTTTACAAACTTCACAATCCTGTGTGAAATCGTAACTTTAACCAATAGGAAAAACAAATGACCTCGTACGGAAAGAAAAAGTCGAAGCCAAATATCGCAACCCGATGCCAAATTAATTTTCTAACCAATGAAAGCATCTTAATCAAGGACAAAAACGACTCGTTTCCCATGACAACTGCCACGCTCAGTATTTTAATGTGCAAGATTGAAATCGCCGGAGCTGTGGGTCCTTTCCATTGATTAAAGAGAAGAACAGTTGCTACACATTGATACCAAATTAAAGGTCGACAAGCGATTGCATTTATCTAAATTTCTACGGGAGTAAGATCAGATTTTTAAAAGGGGATGACCATATGTAAGATATGGACAAGAGGATAAAAATCGCCCAGTTCCTGTGGTCATTGTTACGTTGGTGTCGATATTTAACCGACCCTAATTTAATGCAATGAAGGTACTGCCACAGACTAGGAATTCCTGGGACTAGCCCCGTTCTCCGTTGATTAATGAGAAGTACAGGTGCCACTTATTCATCCTTATCTGAAGGCTGGAAATCGATTTTATTTAACTGACCTTCCCACAAAGGATGTGACACAAGGTCAATTTTAATGTGAGGATCCGCTATGAGTACGTATAAGCTACGACCAAAAATCAGTACAGAGAACCTTTTGCGTCTGTCATCGGCATGGCTGATACTAAACTACAAGAGAGCGACACGCTATTCATAGTTGGCCTCATGTTTTTCGCTGACATTAAGTAGACCGATTATATCGAACCAATTACTTCGTCTACTGCAAGGTACTGTGGTACTGTGGATATAGGTTGTGGCACCGTGGATATCGGCTTGGAATAAAAAATCGAAGAGCTGCGTTCAAGTTCCAGTTGAATTTGTGGCATTCACTTACGCCCAAATACCATTAGGAGAGGTATTATTCCGGTTCTTTCCTCCGGTTATGGGTCGAATATCAGAGCAGGCTGGGTTCTGTAGCCTTGGTTTGTAATCAGTCTATCACAGAAAGTAATGGCAACTTACTCCGAGTAAAATTCTTCTACCCAGTCAGTTATGTCTGTTTAGAGATATGATTGCCGAAGTGTGTATCACGTAACTGACTGACTGCAAGGAAAGTTGGTTCATTCTGTTGTACCAGAATTTTTTTTATCAGAATATATCTTGCACATTTATAAATCAGCCATTGTCCTCGTGCAGAGTTCTATTGCTGTATCTGGTCCGGTGCTCCTGCTGCACATCTTAACAAAATCCAATGAAGGATCTTCAATGACATTAATTATGACCAAACATCTCAACTTCGGTGACTTTCTCAATGACATGATGGAGTTTCCTTCTGTCTTTTCTACAAATATCTTCATGGCAATTTTTCCGCTGAACTTTTTCCCTTGGTTTCCCGTCTACGCGAATTTAAGCGTGCTACTAGATTGGCAATTAGGTTTCACAGTTCCATTGTTGAAAATTTAGAAATTCAACCGCCACTCGAACATTTTCTTTTCCCTCACTTTGCACCTGATGAACTCCCTTCCGTTTTCTTGCTTCATAATAACTATAATCTTCAAAAATTTAAATGCAGCGTCAATCGCCATCTTTTATCTTCTTGAACCCTGTTCATTTTTTGTCCTTCCTCAATCCTCCCTCGCTGTGTAATGGTTAGCAAGCTTGTCTTGCTAGAACCTATTAAAACTGAGCAGTGAGTTCGATCCTCACTGGGTACCCCATACTTTCGGCCTTGTGCCACATCTAAGTGGTGCTTAGAAAATCAACTATTCTCAGTCTTCTCTTTCTATTTCACTTTTTTTTCCCGATTACCCCTTGGATCCTAATGGCATCAGGAATGCGCTGCCGTAGAGTTAGAATCGCCGGCACTAGATGAGTTCTCCCATCTAAAATGAGAACAGATACATTATTTCATCCCGGTCCAAAGATGAGAAAACTTTCTGATCTTCCAGCTAAAACAGAATGTGACTGCTTTCACTCTGGTGTCGATATTACACCGACCAAATCTCCGTGTACTGAAAAAAGTGCTGCCGAGACATTAGAATCTCCGGGACCGGGCGCTTAAACTCATCAGAAATAAGGAGAAAACATATACTATGCTTTCATCCCGGTCAAAAGGCCGAGAAATGTCGTAATAAATTATATATTTACTTATTTCAACTTTTTATAAAACTTGGCCATAATAATTTGACTTTCAGTCTCGCCCTCTGTAACGTAATATGTGGTGTAATACTTAATATCAATATAAAAACAAAATTAACATATTATAATTATGCTCGTTCTTTAGATAGATAGATAGATAGATAGATAGATAGATAGATAGATAGATAGATAGATAGCACATATTTAGCGCCCTGCCAATACCTCATAAATAATACACTATTCTGTTTTGATCACGGGGTAAGACTGAAAAGACATATGAAGGACACTGTTTGGTTTCTGTAAAGAAAGAAAGAAAGAAAGAAAGAAAGAAAGAAAGAAAGAAAAAGAAGGTGAAAACGCTCTGTTGTGTTTAACGTCTTTTTTAGTGAAATGTAAAAATTTGTCAATTTTTTATTTGTACCCTCCTACTTCTTTAAATAATGATCAGCATTTATGCTTATGATTGTTATTGCTATATTTTATTAAAACTCAAGCATTCAACTATGAACCAGGAAATTTCTACGAGTATTTTATCATCGTAGAATACACAATGACATTTAATTATCAACTTAAGAAATATACTTCATCAGATAATTTTATTGGCAAAACCTTAAACCGGTTATTCTTATTTTGAATTTTCACAGTTAAAACTTGTATTTCTGCATAGCAACGACACTTTAACTATAGCATCGAATATTAAACAATATATGAGAAACGCCTAGTCTTCATTTAAAATTAGTGTATTTGTCAAGACCATTTCGATTTCGAAAACATACCAGTTAAGTCATTGAAAAGAAATCGAGAAATCTGAAATTGCCATATCGTTCTTTATAAATGTGATCTGTTTTAGAAAGTGACACTGGAAAAAAAAGTAATAATTAATGACGATTAAAGTCGTTGGGAAGTGTGAAAAAAATAATCAAAGTATTCAATGTCAATATTATCAACAAAAAGAGGAGTCCAAAATGCCAATTACACGTCGGGGATAGTAAAATCAAGTAGGAACAGAAATTTAATTATCTATGAACTGTTCTAACAGATGACGAACGCATTCAAAAAGCTAAGCAGAGTATTGGAAACAAAGAAAAGATTACCGGACTGTTATGTGATATTAGTCATTCACTCCACCCATGTCTATTGAACAGGTGTAGGGGCTCATCCCTTGTTCCCTGTTTAGGATGTGGTTTCCGGCTTTCTTTTTTCCAATCTTTTCACTTTTCTTTTCTTTTTTCTTTTTTATTTTTTCAGTTGAAGTAGATAGACTGAACTATCGCCAGGTTCACACGCCACCCACGTCTATTGAACAGTTGTAGAGGCTCATCCCTTGTTCCCTGCTTAGGACGTGGTTTCCAGCTTTCTCTTTTCCAATCTATTCACTCTTACGTTGCCCCCTGCACACCAGTGGCCTTACCGCCTTGCTTGGGGTGATGTGATTAAAACAAAATATGGCAGCGAATGCTGAATAATCTCATCAAAGTTGAAGGAGAGATTTAAAGCAACCGAAATGTGGTTCTACAGAAGGATGCTGAGGATACCATGAGAGCAACAAAGTAGTTTTGGAGAGGATGCAAACAAAAAGGAAACTTACACTTAACATCAAAAAGAGAGAGTTGAAGTTTCTGGAGCATGTAATAATAAAAAAGGCCATAGAGAATCTGATATTCCCATCGTGGATAGAGGGAACGAGAGACAGGAGAAAGTAATGCGTGACATATTTGATGTGCTCGAGCAAGTGGATGACAGAGCAGTGTTTGGGAGAAATGATGTTAAGAGTTACAAGGGATAGGATGATGTGAAAGGCCATGATCGCCTACGTCTTGAAGGAATTGGTACATAGAAGTAGAAGAAGTGTCAGAATCAATGGATTATATACACTTAGCCGAATTAGATTTTTAAAAATTGAATCGTGTTTTTTTTTTTTGTCTTTTTTTAGAGTATAGCAAGTGCGGTGTTCGTCTCGAATTTCTCTACCTGTCCATAAAACTTTCATTAAGACGAGTGTTTAACCTATGAAACAAACAACGCTTTCAAATTCTCACAAAAATAGACTATTGCCAACCGGAACTTGCTGTCATATTTCTTTTCATATTTAACTATGTTTATAGAATTTAACATGAACTATTTATAAGTCATGAGTAACGTTTTCATAATACATATTTTTACGTTTTTTGTTTTTAATTTGAACACGAGACATATTGACAAAACGTGATAAGAACTGACAAATGATAATATAGTCCTAGGTATGACGATAAACTGCATCCGGCAGCAAGGCCTCTGATCGAAAGAGATTTGGGGGAGCGTAGAACTACTTCAATTGCTGTTGTTCCTAGGCCCACTCTGAACCAGGATGGTTGCTCCTGTTAGGATCTTAGCTATGGGAAAATAGTGAACTTCCAAACAAAGACAAAGCATCATGAAAGTGGAGGAATACATTTTTGTAGTAAAAATACCAATGATGCATTTGTATAACAAATTGACCATTTTATCTATTGTTGAAGCGATAAAATTGTGTTCAAAATATTTAGATTCCGGCATTGAATAAGGCATACAGGTTGATATGCCGCTAAACAAAATCAACTACACAACTAACATAAAAGACTTTTCGTTATCCATGTAATATACTACAATTTGTTAAAGAAATGCAGATGTATTC
The DNA here is from genome assembly GCA_037127315.1 of Ascarosepion bandense. Taxonomy (NCBI): domain Eukaryota; kingdom Metazoa; phylum Mollusca; class Cephalopoda; order Sepiida; family Sepiidae; genus Ascarosepion; species Ascarosepion bandense. The sequence goes on along the minus strand of JBBBDQ010000704.1, from coordinate 326,236 downwards.
CAAAATATATTACTGCCTCTAATAATTATGTCCGCACAAATATGTTTATGCACAATAGCTGAGTATCATCTACCATGTATTCAGTTTTAAAAACAGCCTGATGTATCTCAGTTTTATTACTTCAAAGCTCCCAAAAAGTGACCCATAAAGTGTTGATATGCCGTTAAACAAATAAAACAAACAAACAAAACAAATGCCAATAGACACTATCACGAGTGATAAAGAACTTACTGGACTAGTTCAAAAGTTTGTTCAGGGTTTGGGTCTTAGATAACACTAGGCGTATTTAGGTTTAAGTAACTCAATTTCAAAAGATAGTTTTTGACTATAATGTCATAGCTGTCATATCAAAACGCCTAATTTTTTGTCATAAATGGTGTACATAGAAGTAGAAGAAGTAGATATCGGCTCTTCCTTTCATTGCTGAACAGAATTCACCAATCACTGGATTTTACCTCAATTGGAAAGGAGTGCGAAATAGGCTTAAACCGTTTTGAGACAGGTTACTTATACATGCATTACCCCGGCTGTGGCGACGCCTATCCAGTCAAGCTGTTTCCACGCGAAGACTCTCAGCCGGAAAACTGGATAGATTAATAAAATCGTGATTATGAAAAAACCGGCATAACAGTGGCGATTGTGGAACTCTGAAAGTGGTGGTGGGCACTTAGGGGTTAAGTTTTTCTGAGGAAGAGGGTTGCAAACTCAAGCAACGTTTTCATTTTCATACTACACCACTATCGTATACACAACGTATCTACATATTAAGTTGGGGACATTATTTCTAATTAACGTCTTTCTTCAGATATGGAAACATAACTATTAAGTCATTCTCCCTTCCTAACAACATCTCTGTTTTTATCTGTTTGTTGGTTTTATTTGGTTTGTTTTTCTTTCAAAATGATTTCTGTGTTTTTAAAAAGCTAAATGAAAACGAAAATGTAGAGGGAAAAGTGCTGAAGATCAAATTTTATCAAAATCAGAGACTCATTAGTTTCATAAGTTCTTGAAGCCTATCAAAGTGGGGGAGGCCAACCATAAGGTCCGCCACAATTAGGGGGTTGGCCCCCTTCTGACCCCCTCGTAGAATCGCCATTGCGGCAAAACATTTTAGGAAATTATCTGCAATCATGCATAAAGAAATGAAAGCAAAATATAATTCTGGAAACAAAATTCAAAAGCAGAAAATGTAACTAATTCAATAGAGTGGTCCTATCCAAAAAGTAAGAACAGAAATAATTTTGGGCAATAATGTTTCTAGATTAAGATTCATTAGATCTTTTTCAGTTCATGACATTTGTCAAAAATATTGATTTTCAAATATTGATTTTGATGTCAAAATATTGATTTTCGTCATTTTAGACGCGGTAGCCACTTCATAACATAAACACACTGCTAAATCGGTTCCTCGCTTCTTAAAGGGTTATCTGTACTTTTAAAAAGTAGGAATCAGCTAACAGATTTGAACCTGAAATTTTTATATCAACAAACAAACTGAACCCTGATTATGAAAGATTTTCTCAGTTACGAAAATCTCACAAATAATAATAATAATAATAATAATAATAATAATATGATGATGATGAAACAACGCTGGAAAGACAAACCTCTGCATAGCCAATATCAAGAACGGGCCAATAAATCTAATGTTTATAAAGTTAATACTCATAGATGGTTATGTGCATCTGGATTAAAGTCTGAGACTGAAGGCTTTATTCTTGCAGCGCAAGACCAAAATCTTTTCACTAGGAACTTTCAGGCAAATATTATACATAATAATATGGATCCAAAATGCAGGTTCTGTGATTAATATCAAGAAACAATAGACCATCTAATCTCAGGATGTTCTGTACTTGCCCCAAATGAATATAAAAATCGTCACGATATAGTGGGGCAATATTTACATTGGACAATGTGCGAACACTATGGAAAATCTGTAAAGAAACACTGATATGAACATCACCCAGCTCCGATTACATAAATAAAAGATGTCACCATTCTATGTGATTACACCATCTACATAGACAGAAAAATTGAAGCAAATAGGCCAGACATTATTGTTAAAAACAAAAAAAAAAAAAGACAAAAACTTGCCTACAAATTACTATGGCTTGTCCAGCGGATTGTAACATAGCAACCCAGGAATTCGGAAAAACTGTCAAAATATAAAGACCTGGAAATTGAAATAGAAAAGATGTGGAAATTGAAAACAAGAATCGTGCTAGTGATAGTGGGTTCACTTGGAATGATAAAAAATGGACCAAACAACACATTGAAAGAATCCCTGGAAACCCCAGCTTAAGAGATATACAAAAAATTGTCTTAGGTCTTCCCGCAGACTTGGTTGGTAGTGTGACCATAGCAGAAATCGAAATATGATGAAAAATGACATCATAATAATAATTGTATTGAAGGTTAAATTAATTTCTTATATACATGTGTAGCCTAGCAGATGAATGTCGACATTACATGTGCAACTAGGATTGTTTTTTACACTATTTTTGTAAAACTCAGACTGTTATTATGATCTAGCCGACTTAGCACAGAGCCGGCAATGAGTCACCTCTTCACAAATAAAGGCTGAACTACGAAAATTGTTTAAAAAATTATTTCCTGTTTTTATTTATTTTTTTGTCGTTTTTTATGCAAAATATCTACAGCAAGATATTCTGCATAAAGTTTTATATCTCCTGATATGTCATCTGTAGAGTCTATAGGGAGAGAGGAGGCGGAAGAAAGAGGATCCAGCAGCGTTGAAGAGATCAGACCTGATTTAAAAAAGAACAATTGAAACCAACTCTCAAGACGATGCTTCCACGATCATTAAAATCTTAACTTGTTTAAGTTTAGGGTTAACCGTTATCTTCTTCACATATCCACATAAACTATGCTTCTTACTCGGGTGGCTCTTGGACCTTGTAGACTGTGAAAAACGCTCTGATAAGTTTGGTTCTGATTTTAGAACAATATAAAATCTAAAAAAAAGAATTGAAACTATCACAAAGTGACTCTGCTAAATCATTTTGTAGAACTTGATTCCCTGAAAAATTCACCAAACAATTGGCAAAGAATAATTCCGAAATATAATATTGCAGCTCTTTTCTATGCAATCGTGTTTGTTGTAAGTGATAATGATTATGATGATGTTGATTTCGAAACATCATCTTGTAGTTTCTAATCCTCTCTTTCTTTCATGATTTTCTTCAGTTCTTCGCTCTTTAAATCAGTATCGTTTCTTTCTACACTTCAATATCCAGTTATCTGTCGAATAGTTGTATTCAGTATCATAGCCTGACATCTCACAACCGGGGGAACAAGGCTTCTTGTTGATCCGTGTGACAAACGATCTGATCTGAAGGACTGGATTTCGTCATAATGCTATTCACTTGCTTTCACAACATTATGTAGACAAGGGCAACAAAAAGAACGCTTATACTTAACTTCAGGAAGAGACAATTGAAATTTATGGAACACATAATGAGGAAAGATAGCTTGGAAAAACTAATATTCACAAGACAGATTGAATTTAAGAGAACGAGACAAATATAACACACAACACATTTGGCGAGCTTTAGTGAATGAATGACGTAGCAGGATTTTGGAAAGATAACAAAACGACAAAATTTATTAAGAATTAAAAGGGACAGGAAACTGTGGAAAACTATGATCGCCAACGTCCTGAACGGACACAAATCATAGAAAAATACTATTACGCGTTCCAAAGATATGAGTGAAAAAAATATTTATTTTCACTTTACCCAAAAGAGAAGTCTTCAAACAATTTTTTTACTTGTCCATGTAGTTTAGAACTATTTAGTCAGTTACAGACAAAATTTATTAAGAGTTACAAAGGCTATTATCGCCAGCATCCTGAAGAGACACGGTGCATAAAAGAAGAAAAAAAAGAAGAAATTCTACTTGCAATCACAGTATTCAGCTAACGGCAATGAATGCTCTTGCTCGCTCCAAATTTTTGTCATTTTGGTTTGCTTGCTAACTTCGTTTTTGTCTAGCTTCTATCCATTAGATCTGCCAAAAGATAAACTTATGCCTGTATAGCTCTGTGAGACATAGGAATAAGCAAGCCACTCCAACATGTCAAAGTACTTAATCATGGAGTTGTAAGTGAAATGGAATATTTTGTGTTGTGGTAAGCATTAAAAAAATCAAAACAAAAATGTCAATATTTCGTAGAAGTGAAATACTTAAGATTATTTTTCTCTTAGAAAATCAAAAGTTTCCTAGGTTTTTAAAAAATAAAAATCTATCATAAAATCAATGCTATCACCGGATTAAAAACGACTTATATGTAAAAAATAGAAAAATAAAAACATTATAAGGAAAATTGTTATTTTTTAGCAAAAACGATTACGAAAAGTTTATATGACTTATTCTTGATGGAAAAAAGTAACGAAAGTAAAAAAGAAAAAATAGTTATCAAATATATTTTCTTCAAGTTTCATTGATTGATTCTGAAATATAAACCTTTGGTGTTTGTCTTCTGAAATCGATAGAATTCAAGTTTTGTCTGTGATCAAAACGTAGATTACAAAAACTCGAGATCGAACCACGAATCGATATTGTTCAAAACAAAAACGACTGATATGAATTCTTCATGAGAAAAGGGCAACATTTTTCATATGTCTATTTTGACATTGCCGAAAAAATATGTATAAAATATGTATAAAAAAGAGAAGCCCACTTTTATCGTTAGTTTTACTGCAAGAAAAGCGAACACAAGTGTGGGCTAAAAACTTATCGCCGACGTTCCAATATATTTATTCCGATGTTTGGTCACAGAAATATTGATTTTGGAAAATGGGCCAGTTCGAAAATTTTTCGGTACTATATATGTTTTTTGTTCTCTCTCTCTCTCTGTGTGTGTGTATGTGTGTGTGTGTGTGTGTGTGTGTGTGTGTGTGTGTGTGTGTGTGTGTGTGTGTGTGTAACCTTCCCCCCAACCACACGCAGAAACGAATATGTAGAAGGGGGGTTAACAGTTATAAACGCTTATATGGAAATACTTGGCATAAGTGTGCTTATTGTATTTTCCACTCATATGGAGAGAATTGCTTAGGATTATATCTAAATAAATATAAAAGAATAAATTGATACTTTACACACACTCCTCCCTGGTCATTTAAACAGGATTAGAGGTTTACCCCTTGTTTCCAAGGATTCGGTTTCCGCTTCCTTCTAAAGACTTCTTAATCTCTTTCACTTCCCATAGCCCCGTGTGTTTTAATGACATTATCCCCTTACTGGGGGTGAATTAATCCAGAAGAGGAACCGCACAAAATAATAAACAACAAAAACAGATATGGAGAAAGAAAAGTGGGCTATATTGAATTTATGTATACTATTAGTAGAAATAAATATATACAAATCTTGAAGTGAAACAGTCTGTCCGGGTAACTAATTCTAGCTGAGTGGAGCTCAGAGCTAATCTGGTCTCTGGGTAACTTCGGTATCTGTCGGAACTCTTTGATAACTGTAACGAATCTCTTCGATAACTGTAACGAATCTCTTCGATAACTGTAACGAATCTCTTCGATAACTGTCACGAATCTCTACGATTACTCTCCACTGTAAACGACAACTACAACTGTGATTCCAGATTCGACTCCTGTTCTCTCTATGGCAGGATTATATGTAAACTCAGTCGAGTCCATTATTATATACAAAAAGGGTAGATACCACAACACCCCCCTTCTAGCTTTTTTGGGAGGAGTTAATATTTTTTTCAGTTTGTTTTCTATTATTCTCAACGGCTTCAAAAATGTCTTCCATCCCGACATCGTTTTATGAGAGTGACGAGCTTGGCTCATCACTTCTTTTCTGTACTTGGTTTGTGTGTCTCTTATGGATAGATTTGTCTCCCTGTATTGTGTATATCGCATTATTGTTCCAGGTTCCCAATGTGCCATATTATTTTTTAACATTCTGAAGTAAACTTGTTCATCTGGTTTGAATGCTCTTTTCGTAACTATGGGTGTAATAAATACTGATTGCCCATTCTTCTTTGGCTCGATTTTTGTTGTGAATTTGTTACCTCGTCCTATACTGCATGAGAATAGCTCTGGAATTTGTTTGTGTAATCCTTTTTCAATTTTATAGTTTCTATCGACACGCTCTTTATTTTTTTTTACAACCAGAGCTAACGGGTATATCCCATACATTGAATTTCTGCATCTAATTCGTTTCTACCAGGTTGTCTGTGTTTTTTATCACGTAAATTTTTAATTTTTTGGTTTTTCCCTGGAATTTCACATTCACAACTATTTCACCTTCGAAATTAATCCGTTTTGCTGTTACAGATTTAGCATTTTTTGTGTGTGTAATATGGCCGGCCTATTCAGCTTCCGCCATGTCTGTAGATTGATTATCCAATCAATCCAAACCTCAATCCAGTTATAATTTTATCTTCTTATTCAATATTTCAAGTTCTACATATTTTCTCGTGTTTTCCTTGTTTTCATATTCTACCCTAGTATATCTTACCCTACTAGACTGTTTTATTTGTTTCTGCATACAGCTGCCTTGTGTCTCATCTTTCCACACGCTCGGCAATTTTTGTATTTGAAACGACAATCTGTAACCCAATGCAATCCACTACATCTGTAACATACAGAAGGGGAGGACTTGTTTTTTATTTAATTTCTGTCACTAGTTGCTGTATGTCTTTTTTTTTTTTGTCGTTAAAATCTTGTTTTACTTTTGGGGAGGATGAAAAACGTAATTTTTTTTTTAACTTACGAGTATGTGCAACTTCTGATTCTTCAATATATTTACTGTCTTTTTATAACACTTAAGAATTTTTGGCAATCCTCTGCTAGTTTTTGCTGTGTTAAATCTGGTTCATTTTTAAGTTTGGTCAGCATTCGTTTCCGTATTTCGCTGTCTTTAGCAGCGACTAGTCCTTGGATAAATATGAGGCATTTAAAGTTGTCTGGAGTTAGATCAGCCAATTTAAAGTCGTCACAATGTCTGTTGACGATGGCTGCGAATTTTGAATAGTCCTCATTTTTGTCTTTCACAAGATTAAGGTATTTCCATCTTTTCAGAAACAAAGAAACTGTTGGACTAAATCGCTCAAGAAGGCCTGTCACTGTCTCCTCGAACGTTAATTCGTTCGTATTTTTTAGTAGAATATAATCTACAGATTTAGTGTATTCCTCCGTACCTAATTTTCTGCTCAAAGGCCTTAACTTTTTCTTATTTGTCCAGTCCTGACAATCGACATTAAAATATCTTCATATCGCCTTTAATATTCTTCAAAGTTTTTGTCTTTATCAATCGAGTACTTAAAAGTTTCTATCGCGTTCCACACAGCATCTTGTGAAGATGTCTCCTCTTTCTTCATGTTCCTTTCTAGTGTGTTTCTTGTGAATTTTAGTAATAGTTCTTGTAGTTGTAATTGTCTTTCTTCATTTGCTTTTGCATTTCCATTTGTCTTTATTTCATTTGCCTTTTGCATTTCATTTGTCTTTCTTCGTTTGCCTTTTGCATTTCCATTTGTCTTTCTTCATTTGCCTTCTAATTTATATCATCTTTCTTCACTTTTTATATGATTTCTTATATTCCTTTCTGAAAGTCATCCATGGTTTTTAACTATTGTTTCTGGCAATTAATCTCATTGAAAATTTTGTGGAAAATGTTTTCTTTTAAATTGGGAAAAAATTGACTTTCAGTTCCCTTTTTACAGTTTTTTCATTCTATTCTTTTTGTTTGTAATTGTAATGCCAGCGATAGTGCCGCCAAATTGTTTGTTGTCGATCTGTGTGGCACTATAGTGTTTACTTTGTTCTGTATGAGTTCTGTTGTTGCGAGTTCATTTTGAATCGTCCGTCGCAAAGTTATTGTGGCGACTTGTGTACGAAATTTTCGTAGCAACTTGTGGCCATTCGGGGTATACGTGTACGTGAGGCCGAGTCTTCGTCGCCAGCTTGTTGTGCGACTTGGTGTTGGGGAGCACCTCTTTTTGCAAATAAGAATGGACTCGTCTGATGTGTACATATAATATTGCCGATACAGAGTACGGCAAGGGTTGAGTGGTTGTAAGAGAGTTAGTAAGGATATAGACTCATTACCCGGACTTACTTCTTCACTACAATATAGTATATGTTGATTTCTACTAACAGTATTCTTAGTATTCCTGAACTGACTAACCCGTGTTCCAAGTTGTATATTTTTGTTCTCCATATCTGCTTTTGTTATTTATTATTTTGTGTGGTTTCTCAACAAGAATCCACAACACTTGGGGTATACGTGAATTCTCATCTTCGTCGCCAATTTGTTGTGGATTCCGGATGAAAAACCGCACAAAATAATAAAAAACAAAAACAGATATAGAGATAGAAAAGTAGGTTATATTGAACGTAATATGCAAACTAGAACGCGGGTTAGTCAATTCAGGAATACTATTAGTAGTAAAATATATACAAATCTTGAAGTGAAATAGTATGTCCGGGTAACTTATTCAAGCTGAGTGGAGCTCAGAGCTAGTCTGGTCTCGAGTAACTTCGGTATCTGTCGGAACTCTTCGATAATTCTAACGGATTTTGTTTATCATCGGTAGTATAGTTTCATGCATGGAATATACTATTTGTAGAGTTTATGACATATGATATATACAGTTTCATGAATGAAATGTATATATGTGTGTGTGTGTTTGTGTGTGAGTGTGCGTGTTTTGGCCACTGACAATGTCTTCAAGCTTAAAGTCATAGAAGTTCGAGAGAAAATAAATAAATAAATAAATAAAATGACCTTTTCAATAAATCAAGAAACTGGTTTTTTGATCGCATACTGTCAGCCAACCATGTCAACTGAAATCCAATGTATTTTTTTCTTTTTTTTTAACATTTTTTCGAGGGAACATTTGACATATTTTATGATTTTATGTTGTGCTGCAGATGGAGACTCCCTTGGCACCATAGTTTTGCCTCTTTCACATATACGAACGTTGAAAATAAATATATCGTAAATTTTACACATAGAAAATGCATACACAACAGAGTGTTATTTCTTAGGAAACTAAGTAATGAACACGTCTGAATAAGACTATGACAACAAAATTCTGTGATTATCAAGCACATATCAAATGGAAGAATTTGCTCACTAAAATCTGTTTAGAACGCTAGTCTGTTCACGTGCATTTGGGCGTGCACGTGTGTGTGTGCGAGCGCGTAAGGGTTGTGAACACGATAGGTTGTAACAATTTTGTAAATCAGAATCAATTACAACGTTTATTAATTATTAGACTTCTTCTTAAACATTCCATCTCCTTCCAGCTATGGGTTGAATAGCAGGACAAATTGTGTTCTGTAGGCTTGATTGGCAACCAGTCTAGCGCAGAAAGTAATGGCAATCTACTGCAAGTCAGTCATGTCTCTTTCAAGACATAATCACCCAAGCGTGTAACATGTACAAAAATTAATTGTCTGACTGACTTTAACGACCAGTTTGAAATAACAAAGTTCATTTGAATAAATGAAAGAACGTTTAGAATTTGATGTTCCAGTCAAGAGAAGCTTCAATAATATTACATTTTATCACCAATTTTTTTTATATTTTCAACTTTTCAATCCGTAAAATTGACACTAAGCGATTTTTTTTATATAAAAATTACTTTTATAAGGTGAAAAACGTGCATTTTAAATGGAAGTAAAAGAAGAACAGTGTGAAAGTTTTGATGAAGTGATTTCTATTTTGTTTTAGCGCTAATTTCTAAACAAATTTGAAAATGAATGAATCCAAAATTGAACAGTCAGCAAGATGAAAACGTCAGCTGCCTTCGGTCCTGAAATGCAATCTGACACAGCCGTGCAGCCTCAAGTCCATTAGCGTTCACGCGGCCGTATGTAAATATATCTGCCTGCTCACGATAAGTATATCCTGACATTGTTAAACTGAACACTGCTCAGTTAACTCACTACTACACACATTAAACGCTGAAGAAATGCAAGCTACAAATGTACACAAATGACAAATGTATCCTAGTCTTCTTGGCAACAAAGCGCTATTTATAGCGAACTTTCTTTAAACTCAACTCAAAAACGAGGGATTTGTGGACATGTTTATATGAAACTTTGTCCTTATTTTAGTGTGAGGAACCCCCACTAAAGTTTGTAAAAGTATTTTTGATATACCCTATGTCTATATATATATATATATATATATATATGTGTGTGTGTGTGTGTGTGTGTGTGTGTGTGTGTGTGTGTGTGGACAGGACAGGACAGCAAACTTTCATTGAATGCAACCGACAAGGATGATTCAATCAATCTCTCATTGAGTTTTTCCATCATGTTAACATATTTTTTTAGGAGTAGAAGATTATAAAATTTGTCCTTAGTTTTTATTGTTCCGAGCGCTTTCAGCCATACTCAAGAGTGTAGTATTCGATACAGTTATTCTCCGTTTCCTGTACTACATAGTAGGTTTTACTGTGTGAAGATTCTTGTGGAATCGTTTTCAGCAGTCACGTTCTGTGCGCGGCTAGGTTGACATGAGGGTTACTTCTCATTTTAGAAAACACTTAGCACGCCATCTTCGCTACTGAATACTGTCAGATTGATAGCGGTTGAAACGCGTTTAATCAGGAGGTTTTTCTATTAGTAAGATGTCGACGATTATGTGATTTTAAAAGAATTTTTATGTTATCAACTAGAATTTTCCTCAGATATTCTTATAAATTAAAGGGGTAATAAATGCTTTTTGATAGCACTTTGATTCAACGGGTGATATGTAAAGGGTTTACTTCATGAGGTGGAAGTATGTAGTATATAGGTCAGTGATTTGGTATTAGTCATCGCTAGTTTTAATTTGGTGGGGTTATTTTGGTCAGTACCAACAAGGTTAAGGGTCTTCCATTTTCAGCAATATATTATAAACTTTACACGTTTTTCAGGGTTTATGACAGAACTATGGTGTTTAATAATTTTTCTCATGGCAAATTCGTTCTGCTTATAATTTTGTTAATCTGGTTACAAATGTTAAAATGTAAATGGTAAAATGTTAGAATGACGGAAAAACTCAATAAAAGATTGATTAATTTGACTTTATTTCTAAGATGAGGTAGTATTTACAATATTTACATTATTCAGACTATTGTCCTTATCTTTGTTGCCATTTGTACGACGTTTCATTGTACGCTCCGGCCTACTTCAGGTGCTAGGAATTTCGAACTGAACCCTTTATTACAATCACTGGGTATATGATCTCCATTCCTTTGGCTAGAGCCTTTTCTGGTAGTCATGAGTTATCTCCCTCTAACCCTGTAAGTTATTTGTTCACCACTGCTGTAGCCTGGTATTGAACTCACAACTCTTTGGCTGAAGTCAAAGGAACTAACCATAAAGGACAAGAACCACTACAGTTTTGGGACTAATAAACCTAATGATCAGTAACCCTTTTTACCATAGTTCAGATTGCAATTGTTTTATGTTAATGGTTTGCTCTAGTATTTTTTACCAGCGGTCATATTGCAATTTTGACACTAAAGAATGGAGATCATATATCTCAGTGATTGTAAGAAAGGTTTCGGTTCGAAATTCCTAGCATCTGAAGAAGGCCGGAGCGTACAATGGCCGAAACGCCTCAGAAATGGTAACAAAGAAGAGGACAATAGTCCGAATATTGTAGATACTGTAAGACTAATTAAATTATCCTTTTCGGCTGTATTCAATATATATATATATATATATATATATATATATATATATATATATATATCAAGGACAGTTTCCAGGGAAAGATGTATGACAAATTGGAAAAAGGTTTTTGTGCAATATGTTTCGTCTTTTCATCGGACGAAGTTTGTTTATGTTGATGCGACTGCACATGCACACAAACGAGAGACGCTGCAAATTTAAAATTTAGAAGAAAAATATTTTTTATGTGTTTTTGGTATATAACCTAACCAATTTCGTACGTATATATACATATTATCGAAATAAAACTGAGAAGCTTAATACTACTAGACATTCTAAAAACGAAGCAACTGGTTTTGCCCCCGCTCTTCAGGCTTCATCGGGATATTCAAACTTAAAATAAAACAAACCATGAAATGAGTGATGAAAAGGAAAAAACAATCACACACACACACACACACACACACACGTAAATTCATAGTTGTTTCCTACATTTTATGGTTTATTTTGTTTTCCCGATGAGGCCTGAAGAGTAGAAGAGTAACCGGTTGCTTCGTTTTAAGAATGTCTAGTAATCTTAGGCTACACACTTTTATTTCGATAATTAAATTTTGTACCTATAAAAATTTCTTTAAATATATGTATACAGTCAACCGCATTAGATCTGTTTCGCTGTATCACAGCTCATCAGTACGATTGCTTTTAACCAAGGATTAAAATCCGCCTGAATTGGCGTCAGTCGGTGATTCTACCTCTGAGCTATGGGCACTCGGCAGAAGGATATATATATATATATATATATATATTGAATTTCAAAATGTATGAATTTCCATATGGCAGAAAAACTTTTTGACTATTTGTATCTTATCTTTTTAGCATGTATCAACGAATTTTTATAAATGTATCTTCCAAATAATGTTGTTTAATTAGAATATTGAAAATTAATTCATGAATTAATGTATATAAATTATTTTGTTAGCAAATGTTTTATCTGTATTTGAGCAGGTACTATAAGCAACACTCAAAATAAAAAGCATCATTTCTTAAAATAGTAAACAAATAGTAGAAAAGAACATGTCAGTTCTGTTAAACAACTCATAATAAATAAGACAAATAAAAATATAATTATCAAGACTCACTTGCTTATATTCTTCATTCAGTTCAGTATCATTAAGTATTTTATCGGGGTATCCAATCATATCTCTCATTTCCTCAGCCTGAAAAGAAACAAATTATAATGATAGATAGATAGATAGATAGATAGATAGATAGATAGATAGATAGATAGATAGATAGATAGATAATGTTCAGCTTGTACAAAGCCCCAGTGGTTGAAGGTTACTGAGTAAGAGGCACAGTTTATTGAGATATGTGAGGAAGATATTGGTTAAGATTGCAATGATCAAAGATGCATTCTCTTGGGAGTTAGCTCCATAAAGTACCCGTAAGTGTCTAGACGTTGTTCTATTGTAACTTACATCTCACCACTGAAGTACGAAAGAGATGAGGGTTGTTTGATACAATGTGTATGGCATGGCGGGTGAAGGTTAGAACTGGTGGAACTAAGGAATATAGTTCGTCTAAGGGTAGAGAAGAGAAGGGCTTGCAACATTTCATCTGAGAGAAAGATAATGTTCGGGTGGAAAATAACCCACAAGTACTCGGAGACACTTTCGGACAGTACACTGGAAAGTGAAGACTGTGCAGCTCCTTACCATATATGGCAACAGTATTCCATTTGTGGCATGAGCTGTCTCTTGCAAAGGTATTGAATAGCAGGAGGAGTAAGGTACTTCCTGAAGCGGTACGGGGAATCGACCATTTTCCAGCATCTTTAACGATTGATAGTATGGGCAAGTTCCACTGAAGGTTTAAATCGCATGAGGCTCTCTAGACATGGTATCTTCCAGAGAGAACACCCGCTTATCGCGATAGGCAAACATTCAGCGTCCGCTTGCTGGTGATAGAACGATACTAGTTTGGTTTGCTAGACATTGAAGAAGAACAGATTTAGCTTAGTCAGAGAAGAAATCACCTGCTAGATATCTAGAGGTTTGGATGTGCACAGATAGATAGATAGATAGATAGATAGATAGATAGATAGATAGATAGATAGATAGATAGATGTGAATAGAATGAGTACGCTGTTGAATTGTGGCGCAGTGAATATCGGTACGGAACGATAAATCAGGAATCTAAGTTCGAATTCCAGTTGAATTCATTGCATTCACTTACGCGCAATTACCCTTGGGAAATGTATTAACCTATCTCTTCCCTCCAGTTATGCGTTAAATAACAGGACAGATTAGGTTCTGTAGCCTTGATCGGCCAACAGTCTACCGCATAAAGTAATAGCTACCTACTGCGGGATAATCTTCTGCCCAGTCAGCCATGTGTCTTTCGAGACATAATCGCCCAAGCGTGTATCATGTATGGCACTTAACTGACTAACTGATTCTAATGATAATATTTCCTGGCCTAAAAGAGGGGTGGTAACAAATGCCGTGGTGTCAATAATTACACTTTTTTGTATGAAACTTTATAGAACGTATCGTGCACTGCATGGCGCATTAACTGATTGGTTGAGTGACATCAGATTTAAATTAAATTTTTATTGGTTGCGATCTTTCCTTCCGTTGTGATGGTTATTATTTTAATTCACCAGCGGTTTCGCCCTTATGTCTCTAGTGAACACCCAAAACTTATACGTACTACCGATGACTGTTCGTAATTTACAGCTTTTTGATGTATCCTTCTAATTATTGCATGTGAAAAAAAGAGGAAGTAGTTTCGACCCCAGATAAAATCTGCTTAATCTTTCGTATTCTAACAATGATTCCTGAGCGTGCCCTGTGGCTGCCACAGATACACTAAGTTCTTACCTATTAGTTTATGCCAACATCAAAATTGGTTGAATCAATTTTTATGGAATGTGCCACGAAATTATCTACTGTACTTCTTTCATTCTTAAATACCATAACATTGTCCCCTTTGACTTTTCTATAAATACTTCATGGTAAATTTTCGGATGTACTCTTCCTTATGGTTCCTAGACTCTTTGAACTTAAGCGCAGTACTAGACTTAACTAAGTGACTAGACTTTGCGTTGTGGTGCAGTGGATATCGACTCGGAACGCAAAATCGGAGACCCGAGTTCGAATTCCAGTTGAATTTGTTGCATTCACTTACGTGCATATACCGTTGGAAAAGGTATTAATCCGGCATTTTGCTCTCTACCTATTGGTTAAATAGCAAGACAGATTGAGTTCTATAACATTTCTTGGCAACCAGTCTGCCGCAGAAAGTAATGGCAACCTACTGCGAGAAAATATTCTGCTCAGTCAGCCATGTCTCTTTCGAGACATGATCTCCGAAGCGTGTATCATATATGGCACTTGAATGTTTGAAAAGACTGGCATCGAGATGTTATCAATTTACGGTTGAGCTGGCGAGATGTAATCATAAATTCTGTGCTAACATTTTCTTGTATCTCTTGTGGAACTCCTTTCCGGTCTCATGCTTTCCTGTCAACTTTAATCTGCAAACACAATCTCATTCGCTATCTGCTGTCCTCCTGATTACTTTTCTTTTGTCTCCACTCCTTAGCAATGTTTCTAACTATTCCACGTCTAGTAACTGGGTGCGTCTGGATGGCTTTACTACTTTGCTTGGAGTGAACTGTATTAACAAAAAAATGTATAATAACACCTATCTCAGCGGAACAATGGACGCTAGTATATCAGATTCAATCAGTATTTAAACTCGATTCTCTGATTACATTTTCCACTTCGATAAACACGTATCTTGTTTGCTTACAAACAGAATAAATATCGTTTTATTGTTTTCTTACCATATATTATTTACTCAGATTATTGCAAAAGTATTGTTAATATAAAACTTGACACTGGCGTTTGTTTTGATGCCGATTTTTGGTTGGTTCGTGATCGAAAACTTGCATTGTTCAGTTGCAAATCAAATTTTGTTCAATGCTGATGTATTGTCTACAAATGAATGCCTTTAAAATGGGGAATAAAAAGTAGCGCTTTCGCCATATTGTGCTCTGGGAATTTCGGAAAGGAGTAAAAGAAACTGCACCAAAAAACATTCAGAAGCTTTGAGCGGATCGTGTTCCAGCAATTCGGAGAGTCAAAACGAGGTTATGTAGATTTTGTCAAGATGATTTTTAACTTAAACAATCAACTACGCTCCGAACGAACTTCCGACATCCATGACGATTTTCTGCTTGCCATCGTGGAGAATAAACAGTAGATTTTGACGGAATTCTGAGAGTATGAAAATTTATATTTCAACTGCTTTTCATCATCCGTAGAGACTTGAGTTCAAGAAAAACAACCGATTTCGGCAAATTGTTAATGTTATTTTCCACCACGACAACGCAAGACCTCATTTTCTTATGCAAATCTTTCAGAAGCCTAAAGAGCTGAAATAATAACACACCACCTCCTGCTCTTAACATGGATCCTGCAAATTTTTATTTGCTCCGGTCTCTGCAGAACTTTTAAATGACAAAAGTTGATTCTGTACAGTCAGTTGAAAAATACCTCACAAAAGTTATCAGCACGGAAAGTGAGATGGATTTTAAATAGCAGCCTATGAAGTTGTGTTCGTTTTCGTACAAATACCTTTGGAGAAGTATAAATCCATCATTTTACTCAGTAGGAAAGTGTCAATAGTAGAGCAGATGGAATTTTTCTGCTTCGTTTGGTAACCATTCTAGAAGAAGGAAAACTCTGAATTCAAAACCTGTTGAGCATGAGGCTAGCAAATTCATTCTGTAAAAACTACAGAAAAACTACAAAAACTGCAATATCTAACGTGATGAGACTGTGAACCTGTACTCCACAGGGAGTTTGTAGTTTAAAATAGATAGATAGATAGATAGATAGATAGATAGATAGATTGGAACAGACGAGAACAGAAAGAGACAAATTTACTAAAATTATCTATGTTGCGGGAATTCATTTATCTGTCACTAAGTGAAGAACTAATATTATCATACCGATAGTTTGCAAGACATGCTTACTATTCTCATATTGACGTGGCAACCACTCAAAATATATTCTAAAAAGAATTAATGATGAAGCAATTGTTTGGGTGCATTCATTCTAAACATGCAGAATGAATTCTGATTTCCTAAGCTGTTATCGTTTGAGGAAATTAAATCGGCGGGAAAAATTAAATCAGTGCGAAATGAAATTGTCCAAACGAGTTCAAATTCGCGCCTTGTTTGTTGTGTTCTTAACTGCATTTGAAAAGGGTATGGATTCATCTTTTCTTTCTTGAATAGCAACTGTTTAAATAAAATGATTAACTGAACTCTCAAGCGTAAGAGATGACATATTATAAATTCAAAACTATAGAGAAGATAACAGAAAGTTATTCCACTATATTTTTACACAAATGTCATGGAAATTCATTAACAATTTAGAATTTTGAGGATTCTTGTTTTCAGGGAAGCAAGAAATCGGACGGGAGCTCCACGGGTAATAAGAGCGAGAAAAGAATATTAGAATATTAGAATAGAAGTGATGTTTACATCTAGCTAGCTCAGTAATAAACCCGTGAAAGTTATTTGTTCAGCGAAACAAAAAGAATTCTTTTTAATAAAGAAAAGCACGAGGATGAATAACTCAAAAGAGTTAAATAATACAAGTTATTTCCCTTAGCATGGAAAACGGAAACAGAATAACCTAACTACGAAGCTTGAATAAAGTGTTCAGTCTGAAATTACAAAAATGTTACGACAGACACATAAACAAGGCCGGGGTTTGAAACAGCTAAAAAGTTGTAACTATAACGATGACGATAATGAGAGCCGCGTATAGTAGTGAGATGTTTTATTTGTATAATTTTAGGGACCTCCTCAGTCTCAGAGTGATAACTGATAAACACCGTTATCATTGATAATCGTGTTAATATGTTGATTGTACAAATGCGTAAATATATTCTTATGGAAGACTGCCGTTAAAGACATTTATTAAAGTTGTGCAGATACTAACCTTTTGACGCGCCACAAATCTCGTGTCAGTGTCCATCCATTCTAGTTCTCGTAAAATCTCACTGAATGAATCCTGTAGGTTGCGTATCATTTCTATCATCTTGAAAGAAAAAAAAATAAGATAATGATACTCGAAACAGTACAAATTTAAAATAATTTTTTTTCATCAAACAAACATCCTAAGGAAAATTTTGAAATCATCTTTGAAAGCATTTCAATGCTTACCTAAGTATACTCAGCATTTCAATGCTTACCTCATTATACTCAGTATATCAGAGATCGCCGATAATAGGACGTTATACAAGCACCCATCCAATAGGGAAAAAAGATGTTTTTTACATCATGGGAATAATGTAGAATCCATGTTTGGAGATAACTATAAACCACACGTTTACTCACCGACAGTATTTGACAAAGTCTAGAGTTGAATAAACAATAGTGTTAGAAATGAGATATTTAATTTCATATTTTCATTATTCTTAAAACGATAACATCACATTATTTCTTTGACTTCTTTTTAATTTATTTTTCTTTTTCAATGTTTTGTTTTTAAATGCAGGGATTTTCAGCATTTTCCGATTTTCAACGAGTAATCCAAGATAATCTAAATTCCAACTCTCTTAAAGTAGCCCAACAAACTTATAATGTGCACTTATGGCATTGTAAACCAAGAAAACTGTATCTTATTTTAATATAGACTTTTCAACTATGACAAAGTTAGAAAATATTGACGCATCTGCTTGGCTTTATTTTTCTCCCTACAACTCCTTTCTTTCAAGTGAAACGATGCTAGCTTCTATTTATTGCTATTTTCGTGAAAGATGTTCAAACGAGCTACAATCCTTTGTTCCACTAGTCCAGAATTCACAGCTAGGACCCGACACATTCACGTACACAGGATCAACTCATCCTTATTCCCTTCATATTCAGTTGGTAAGGAGGAAGTGCTACTCAAACAACTTTCTGCCCAGAAATTGGGAACAGTCTCTCGAATGGATGCTTCCCAGATCATTTAACCCCCTCAAAGCTAACCGTTATCCATCCTACATATGCTCATATGAGAAAAGTAAAAAACTAAAACATTGTGCACATTGCCTCAGTCACCGGAAATTAAGGCAGACTTTGAAAAAACAGGAGCTACTCACGCGTCTACGCATCGTTCATTCAGTAAAGAATTTGAAAACTCTCGGCTACTAGCGTGTGTTTACATTGTATATAACAGGCTAAAGTCCGCCTTCCTCTACCGAGCGCCCATAGCTCACATGTAGAATTGCCGGCTGATGTCAATTGATGTTTCAATATTGGCTAGAAGCAATCGAATGTCTAAACATACCGATGAGCTGTGATCCAGCGAAACAGATCTGTCGCGGATGACTATATATATATATATATATATAATGCGTGACTCTTCAGAAATGAATTGAGTTCTCTCGGTGACTGGCGTCTGTATACACTGCTTACATATAAGACGTTAAAATTTCCCTTATCTGACCCCATGCACCGATGGCTTAGGGAGTAGAGACTCCGACTGATACCAAATCGGTCGAGTTTCGTTCCCGGCCAGATGAGCTGTGATGCAGCGAAACAGGCTTGTATGTGGATGACTAATATATATATAAAACCAGGTGAAAAGAACCATCAGTTTTACAATTCCGAGTTCTCCGGCATTTACTTTATTCTTTTTATAAAAGTGCTCAATACAATAAATATTCAAGAGCATAATATATTTAATTAAACTTGTTTTTAATTAAAATTACATTGTGACACATCAAGATCAACAGAAATAGTCTAAACAGGGTTTTTTAAAATAAGCTGACATTTTGGCTGTTAAGATTGAAGGAAGAAATCACGTATTCCCCAAAAATATAATTTTTTTTCCAATTTACAGCGAATCTCTATTCTGATTAGTTCAATTGAGCAACACACATACATTTTTTCTGTCTTCCCATATCTATAAATAACAAAAGTATGTTTCTTATACTTTTCACAAAAATGATCTAATAAAACTCTCGAAACATATAAATTTCCGTGTCCCAATGTAATTTTAATTAAAGACAAATTTATATATATATATATATATATATATATAAATTTGTCTATATATATATATATATATATATATAAATTTGTCTATATATATATATATATATATATATATATATATACTCTACATAGTAGAGTATATATACACAGTATATATATACATAGTATATATATATATATAGTATATATACATAGTATATATATATATATATATATATATACTCTATATAGTGTCTTTGCTCTACATTGCTTCCTCTTTGTTATTCCGCTTTGGTTAGTTCTGTATCGAGCACTTTTTCTTTCTTTGTGGTTGGTTCCGTTTGGGGTTTTTTTCTTTACTGCGGGGTATTGTATGTATTGTCTGTATTCCGCAGTTTTCTTTTTTTTCCCCTCTTGTCCAACGCCTTATAGCGACGGACAATAACGGAGTTAGATTCTGTCTGTTATTTGTTGTCCTCAAAGTTTATTTTCGTATAATTTTAGGATTTAGATACTTACAGAGTCGGTCTTGTTATTATATATATATATATATATATATATATATATATAAAGTTGGTACTGAAATATGTCCAATATATTTCACACTCAACATTACATTAGAAAACATTTTTAAACGCTATATTATCTTGTCGAACTTCCATTCCGTTCTCAATAACAATACACATTAGCGTCCTTTAATTATTAAACACTTTTTGAAAAAAAAACTGATTTTACTTACTTAAATCCCAAGCCACTAAATGAGTTGACAGAGCCGACTCATCTGCCAAGTCAGCTTTAAGTATTTCCCCCTAATAAAAGGTTTATAGTATTATTGAGAAACAGAATTAGTGGCATTCTCCAAAATATATAAATATATCTACAGTGTTGAAGTAAAAGGCATGCGTAGAAATCACTTTGAAGGAAAGTATAAGATGGAACTTAAGAAAACTCAAAAGGGACAAGTGACTTTGTCCCGAATACCCAACGACCAGACAAAATCACTAAATAAAAACGAACTACTTGTGGATTATGTCGAGCTACTAGATGCCAATCTTTAGTCCGTTATCCTGATGAACGGGAAGACAGTCTCACTACGAGACTTGGTTTCAGCAGAAGACGAAATGGGACCCAGAGTCGTAAGCGAGGGCTGACCTCAAGACAATTCAAAAGATTTTGAAGAGAGAGAAACAGAGACATGGTCTCCTTATGAACCCTAGAGCTCTAGAGGGGCGACAAACAGATTTCTCAGAAGGGAGCAAACCAACCTACCGATACTTCAGATGACCAGCAAGTCACTCGTAAATTACGAAAACGCAGTAGGATTAAATCTAATTCGAGCGCAAACTAGGAAGAACATCATCATGCTTCTGGCAATCCACCACGGACACGCAAACTACAAAGAATGCCTCCTCGGTTCAAGGACTTCTTTCCACTGTAGGAATAAGGTAGTGGAGAATGTGGGCTGATCCATTTTCTCTATTAATGGATCAGTCTTGAATATATACATTTAGGAGAATTCTACTTGCATTTACTGTGCAGTAACGCTCTGCCTTTGTCGGATTTACTGCCTTCGGGAGAAAGAGTCTATGCCGAAGAGAAGATTCTCGTCTAGTGTAAATAGACAACGGAAGCAACGGGCTCGGAATGCCTCACGGTAAAAATTGGCCTTGTGATGACGAAAGACGTGTTCTAGAAACTGAGTTAAGTATTAAGACACAGGAAACTTTCACTAGAAACAAAGAAGAGAGTACTGGATTGCTATGTGATGTCAGTTCTTCAATATGGCAGCGAATGTTGGACAATATCAACAAAAATAAAGGGAAAACTTGAAGCAGTTGAAATGTGGTTCTACAGAAGGAGGCTGCGGATATCATGGACCGAGCATGTGAGCAATGACGATGTTTTGAAAATGCTGTAAACGAAAAGGAAATTAATACTGAGGATTAGGAAGAGACAACTAAAGTTCGGCATGCAATGAGGAAGAGGCTCTGGTAAATACGGAATTCATTAAAGCTTACATTCAAGCCAATACGAATTATCTCTAACAGTTCTATTACAAAGGGTATTATATTTTTATTTAGTCTATTATTGTAACTTATTTAGTCTTTCCAGAACAGAACATGATCTGGAATTGGAATGAACGCTGTGATGTCACATATGCCAAATCCATTATAAAAATTCAGGATGAGGAATTAGTAAATTCTAAACAGTTCAGATACATCAGCGAATGCATCAGTTATGACAAATAAATAATTAACAGAATCGGATAGATAGATAGATAGATAGATAGATAAAAAGGGAGGAGTGGATAAAGAAATAGGTACTTTAAAATATTTATTTTTCTTCAGTTAATTTCCGTTCGAATAATTTTCTGCAATATATTATTACTTTTCAATAAGTTTTCAATAAGTTTTTTATAATGTAGCCACAATGAAAAATCACAGAGAAACAGCAATAGAATAAATTAAAAGTTACAAGAAAGGAAGAAATATCCAAAATTCAACCAGATAAAATCAATAGTATTTTTCTAGGTTGATTGTTATCGGCAGAAAATAAGAGTTAACCCAAACAGAAGAAACAATAAGAATGGTAAGAAAAGTAACACCATAAAAGAATTCGTTATAAATGACATCAGTGTAAGTAGCCTATTTGACCTCAAGTGTCTGGAGAAATGAAAGCTAATCAGTAACACCAAAATTGCACTCTATAGGGTATCGTCAGCGAGCTGCACTGCAACATCAAGACTTATAGCCTCTGCTTCAGACAGGAGAAATACCCCAGCGCTTTCATCTTCGCTGTCTGAGACGAATTCTGGGCATAAATTAGTTCAACCAGGTCACCAATGTCGTTGTTCTCACCCGTGCCATGTTACCAAACCTTTACACTCTTCTCCAAGAGCGCCGGGTCGACTGGCGTAAATATGTACCTCTTATGTCAAATGGAAAGATTCCGAAGATTCTTCTGTACTGAATTATGGCTACAATTAAAAGAGCACCAGAGTGACTTCATCTTAGCTTCAAGGTCATCTACAAAAGAGAACACAATGGCGATTATCATGGACATCGACAGGTGGCTTAGACGTTGCCGATAATCGCTCTCGATAAATACGCAATTTGCCTCAAGGGCTGAAGCGAAGAGAACAGTAACGAAGGCTTGCTGCCAGGGAGATACGTGCTTGACAGAAAGAAAACAAGACGACGTCTGAGAAGAATGTCTTAACATGCATTCATTGCAATCGACACTGTCACTTTTATGTGGGTCTGTACAGCCATAACAGATGCTGCACCGTCATCAGCAGCAGAGGCATAAATGTTTTAGCTCTTCTTCTTCTATGTGCCCTGTCCATTCAGGACGTAAGCGATCATGGCTTTCCACGTTTCCCTAGCCCTGGTGGCTGTGAGCACACCTTCTTCTGTTACATCATGCAACCCTCGTTCCGTCATCCACCTGATTATGTCCTTCAAATATGCTATCCGTTGCTTGCCACTGTCTCTTTTCCCTCTATCTGGTCTGTTAGTATCAGATTCTCCAAGCCCTCCTTCCTCATTGCGTGTCCCAGGAACTTCAGCTGTCTCTACATGATGCTCAGTATTAATTTCCTTTTTGTTTCCATCATTTCCAAGACCTCATCATTGCTAGCACGCTCGATCCATGGTATTCGCAGAACCATATTTCAGTTACTTCAAGTTTTTCCTTCATCTTTGATGATATTGTCCAGCATTCACTGCCATATTGAAGAACTGACCATCACATAGCAATACAAAACTCTCTTCCTTGTTTCTAGCAAAATTGTCCTGTTTCTTAATACCTTACTCAAATTCTGGAATGCTTCCTTCTCAGTTCTCTCAAAACCCAATAACCCATTTGATATACGCCCTGTGAATTTACCGTCCTTTGGTACAGTGGATATCGGTTCGGAACGAGAAATAGAGGAACCGAGTTCGAATTCCAGTTGAACTCGTTGCATTCACTTACGCGTAAATACCCTTCGGAAAGGTATTAATCCGTTTCTTCCCTCCAGTTATGGGTTAAATAACAGGACAGATTGGGTCCTATAGCCTTGGGCGGCAACGTGTCTACCGCAGAAAGTAATGGCAACCTACTGCGGGATAATCTTCTGCCGAGTCAGTCTTGTCTCTTTCGAGACATGATCGCCCAAGCGAGTATCACGTACAAATGTGAATCATACAGTTGTTAACAAAATAGAAAAGTGAACATCCCACTGCTGCGAATGTACGTACCAGCGTTCCCTGCCTTTCTTTGACGAAGACGTTAATTTCAGAGACTATATCCGCAGCTCACTTGTGTTGTTTGGAGCAAATATTTTTGTATCTCATAGAAGAGATACCAACTCTATCAAAATACAAATTCAAACATTTCTCTACACAACTTCAAGAAAACGAACAAAGACAATAACGGATAACCGCATATTGTTGGCAACGAAAAGCTACAAGAAAAAAAAACAGGATAAAGATTTCACGACACAATAAATGTCTACCAAAATCCTGAAACGTATAAATGATGTCCTCAGAAGAGTATAAATATATGAGATACAGCAAAAACAAGAGTATCGGACGAGAGATCGTAATTCAGACGAAAGAGTGTAACAGCGTATTTTAGAGGTTGGGGAAAGATTTAAGAATCCATTTGTTAAGGAAATTGCAGTTATTTGTGCTGCAAATTTTTTTCATACTATTGTTCATCCAATACAAGGCCCACGAGCCACTAAAGATAGGTGCTATTAAATGAGGTTGTTGAATTTACACGATTTACATTGTTCAGACTGTTATCCTCATCTTTATTGCCATATTCACTATTTTAACTATTGTACACTCCGGCTTTTTTCTGGTAATATACGTTATAATTTTGAATTAATTTCATCCACAGGGGTAGATCATTCTAATATTATAAATGAAAATTAACTAAAACTGAGTTATCAAAATAGCATGGCCCGTGGAACTAGTACAATCTTTTATATATATATATATATATATATATATATATATATATATATATAATTGTTTCGCACCAAGCAAGGCAGTACTGCCACTGATGAGCAGGGGGTTACATTAGAAGAAATTGAAAAGAAAGAGAAATGATAAGAAAAAGATGGTAACCAAGGAGATAAAAAATAGAAATTAAGGAGATAAAAAATGGGAACTGATATTGCACTTAAACTCTTGGAGATTGTCGCTATCAGGGAAGCAAATATACGAAAGTGAGTTCTACAGACGGAAAGCGAGAATAACAATTGAGAATAGAAGTATTGGTTACATTTGACAGTTTAAACTATAAAAGTATGGGACTTGTTTGCATGTCTATTAGTTCGAATAAATTCATGTAGAGGAGGAATCAGGGAGATAAGCTCGTCGGAGTAGAAGCCATGAAAATATTTTTAGAAAGATCCCCGTGGAGTAAACAAAGGGTTAGGTTCTAAATTTCAAAACATATTGCCTGAAGAAGGCCAAAGCGTACAACGACCGAAACGTCGAGGATATGGCAATAAAGATTAGGACAACAGTCAATGTAAATATTATAAATAACTAAAATACCTCATCTCAGAAATATTTACAAATGTTGTGGTTGTTGTAAGGGCGTAAAACAAGGAAGTAAGAAGTGAATGTTATGAGGATATTCAGGATAGATAACAGTTGATACAATACTAGATGAGGTTAATATCGTAGAGATTGAGGAAGCATCCTTTCGGGAGTTTGTTTCACAAATTAACAGTTCACGATTATGATGTTTCTAGCTCAGCGAGATATTGTGAAACCAATAAGTATCATATCTGTTTTGCTACTTGGTCCAATCACACATCTACATTGTGAACTTGACTGGGATCACACCTTGCTACTTGTTCTCGAACAACAAAATCTTGATAATGGAGGGATTCACAGGTCACTTAAGTTAAGCAATGTTGAGTCTGGTCAGTACCTGCATGAGTGACTGCTTGGGAATACCAGGTGCTGAAAGTTTGCGATGGATGACGGCTCGCAATAAGACATAAGAGACCCGTGTTCAATTTCCAGTCGAGATCGCGAAGAATCCAGGGTATACTGATCATGAACTAAAGACACATGATCACCGAAGCGTGTAACATCGTTTCTGCCAACACTTCTTTGGGGTGGCATGGTTGGGTAATGAGCCGTTTCTTCCCATGATCCGGGACATTCAAAGAAAAAGAATGAGGGGGAGAGGAAATCAAAGAAGGGAAGTAGGAGAAGGTTGTCGAAAGAGGTGGCAGGGAGAAGAGGTGGAGAGAAATAGAAAGAGGAGGTGTATAGGTGGAGCAGGGAAATGAAGAAGGAAGAGGAGAAAATGAAGGAAGATGGGAGGAAGAAGAAGAAAAGAAGAAGACGGAGAAGGAGGAGAGAAGGAGGGGGAAGAAAAATTGGATGCTTAAGAAAAAGGTGAAGGTTGTCAGTTGCACTTCATTAGAACTAATCAAGCTCTGCTTCGCGTACCATTCTGCAATGGGTTCGCTAATTACTTGCATAATTCTCAGGGAGACATTTCTGTTCATTCCTGTAATTTGTATATCTTCAGTCTTTGGTAACCCTCGCAATATGGCACAAAATTATCAAGATTCTATTGCACGTGTTGCTAAATATGGAAAGCCTGATTTATTTCCTTATTCCACTTGCAATCCAAATTGTCCCGAGATTACAAACAGCCTTAGCGTTAATGAATGCTCAAAAAATCGATCTGCTTTCACATATGAACGCATTACAAGCAGCCTCACGTGTTGAAAAATAACTTTAGTTTACTCAAGATAAACTTTTCCGAAAAAGAAACTACTTCAAACAAAAGGTGAAGAAGAAAGTTTCCATCAGTACAGAAAAGAGCAATAACTGTTGCTGAACTTGAGAAATATATTTTTTGAAAAATGCCTTTAAGAGAAAGATTTTACAAATAAAAAAAAACTATAATCTAGAATTGAAATAAATTCAGTAACGACACCTAATCTTATTCTATCAAAAGAGTTCAGAGTGTGGAATTAGTAAAAAAAAGAATTAAAAATGCATATAATAGACTTGAAGAAAACAAAAATATAATAATGAGAACGATTGTTTTGAACAAGACTGGTTATACCAAAAAAGTTCCATACCAAATAATACAGAATTTTTTTAAAAATAAAGAAAAGTACTACTGACATTCTGAAGACAAAAATGAACAAACTAATCACAATTATATATATATATATATATATATATATATATATATATATATATATATATATATATATGGACAGCAACCTTTCTTTTAAGCATATCTCATTGCATATGGCCAACAACAAAGATTTAATCTTTTATTGAGTTTTTCCAGCATTCTAACGTTTTTTTATTTTTGTTTTTAGACGTTAAAAAATGTAAAAATTATCCATAGTTTTCTTGTTCCAAACGTTTTTGATCAGTGCTTTAGCCATTCGCAAGTGCGCTGTGTTCAGTATAGTTATTCTACGTGTGTTGTGTTACATAGTAACGTTAGATTCATGTGGGAGAGAGACCGTTTTCAACAGCCACGTTTTAGAAAACGCTTAATACGCCATCTCGGCCACCGAACAGTGTCTGGGTGATAGCGGGAAAACGGCGTTTAATCAGTGGGTCTTCTCCAATAGTAAAATGTTGACGATTATGTGATTTAAAAAGGATGTTTGCGTTATCAGCTTGAATTTTCCTCAGGGGTTCTTGTAAATTATGGGTTAAAAATTATTTTTAATAGCACTTTGAGTGGACAGATTATATTTAAGTTATCTACTAAATGAAGTGGTAGTATATAGATATAGGTAATTAAATTGTGACAAGAAACAGTCTTGTACGGTCCATTGAAATTGGTAAATATATTGGTCATCGCTTGTTTTTATTTAGTGAGTTTATTTTGGTTAGTAACAGCAATGTTAGCGGTCTTTCATTTGCCGTAATGGATTATAAACTTTAAAACGTTTCTCATGGCTTTCGTGGTTTTTGGTGGTAAATTCGTCTTGCTTATAATTACTGTGTACCTGGTTGCAATAAAATATGTTAAAGTTTTCTAGCATTTTTATTACTGGTGTCATGAAATTTATGTAAGAATAATTTTATGTCTGTCAACGACGTAGTTGAGAAAATTATTGCTGACTAATATATATATAAAGGGCGTGATTATGCAAATTAGTGATGTTAATATAAAAAAAATAGATAATCTGAATAAATGATTAGTCAATTTTGGTATCTCCATATCTCTAATACTGATGCAAGTTGATATTCTTATTATAGGATACATGCACAATTTATATGATAAATAGATTTCCTATAAAGTTATCACAAGAGAAACGTGTGTATTTTCAAGCACGCATGACTAAACAGGCATTTGAAATAATTCAGCTTATAACTCACAGTAAATTTAGTTGATGTTTGAAACAGGAAGATATTTTATTTACGAATACTATTTCTTTGCTTTATTGGTTCTACCCATTTCATATATATATATATATATATATATATATATATATATATATATATATATATATATTAGTCATTTCACCTCTAAGCAAGGTGAGAAAGCTACTAGTGTGCAAGGGGTTACAGTGAGAGAAAAAACTCGGTACAGATGATTTTGAAGAAAGGATAAAAGAGGAACGAGACTCAAGAAGATAGAAAATAGCAATTGACGTTGCATTTAAACTTTTGGACATTGTAGCTATCAGGGAAGCAATTAAACGGAAAAGAGTTTCACAGGCGGGAATTGCAAGAAAAGAAGCAATTAAGGTAGATAAAAAACGTTAATGGAATCCTTGCAAAAAAAAACATTCAAAGATATTTGCACAACGCGTTACCTATTATCCGATGACATGGAATTGTTGTCACTCTTAAAAGGCAGCTGTGTTTCAAATGCTCTGACCCTTGCCTGCAATGTTTGCAATATGTGCTTATTTTCACCTGGCAAATGATTTTTTTTTATTTGGGGTAAACATATAAACGTGCATCAACCATAAACCACCAAGATTGAGACTACGAAAGATTGGAAAATTAAACCTTCAAAATGGAAATGTTCGGCTCGGAATGGATTTACTTCAACCACTTTCAAATACAAACATTAATTGAAAAGCAAGTACCAGCAATGACTAATATTGATTATAAAACCAATGCCAAATATAGTGATTCGAATTATAAACGCTGTCATGTAAATCAGCAATGTTGATACCTCGAAACTAAGTGGTTTTTATTTTGACTGCCTTAGTGGCTCAGATAAAACATTCAATTTTAATTTCCTTTGCGGTTATCCAAGAATAATGCATCTTACATTTCTTTTGTTGACTAGACTGGAATTGCTTTTACTCTGCTTTCAGGAGGCGAAAATTGTCCACGATTTATTTGAACTGCCAGTACCTATAATGGAAACAAATATTTGCAGCATATCCCCTGTCTCAGATTACGCTTTCTATGCCAAGAAACAAATATATTTCATTATTGAAACTTTGGTAATTTCATACGTGCTCTTAATGTCATTGGATGATAACTGATGTCACCAGTATTGATATAGTCAACGAGATTTTACTTGGTGAAGAGTTCGTCGAATTTTATGTTAGATCCTAACGCTACCGCATTGATGGCTTTGACGACAAGAAGGTTTTTTTCTAACTCATTTTATTAGACGAGAGTGACAGACGTGGTAGCATAGATTTTAAGAGGCAACGGGTGGAAGGGCTTCAAGAGAGCACATGCTTAGCCGCGTGTGGTCTTAGCCTATCAAACTTAAATGTAGGAAGCGTATAGACGCTTCCAAATTCCGTCGACCCTCTCCTGAATTTGCGCCGCTTGGAATTTATATCCAAAACCCAGACAAAGGCAACTCATTACTGTCAGAATATAATGCCGACGAAATATTTTGACCAATCACCGACCATCTTATCCTTCACATTCTGTAACATTTACCTGAGGTAAAACTTACAACTGTAATAACCGAAACTTGTATATAAATATCTACTACTGTTTTAACCTCACTTCAAACAATATAGTCTTGACCAATATATCAGCCTAAGAGAAAAACATCGAGAATTTTTTACACCCTTTATAGCGCTTAGGTGTTAAAAACTCGTGGCAGAAACTACAGTTTTGATTCAAAGATGACCAAATTTTTAAATCAATTTTTAATTAAAAAACACTTATTTAGATAGAGTCAGTCAGTTAAGTGCCATACGTGATACACGCTTGGGCGATCATGTCTCGAAAGAGACATGACTGACTGGGCAGAAGATTATCCCGCAGTAGGTTGCCATTGCTTTCTGCGGTAGACTGGTTGCCAGCCAAGGCTATAGAACCCAATCTGCCCTGCTATTTAACCCATAACTGGAAGGAAGAGACGGATTAATACCTTTCCCAAGGGTATTTGCGCGTAAGTGAATACAATGGATTCAACTGGAATTCGAACTCGGCTCCCCGGTTTCTCGTTCCGAGTCGATATCCACTGTACCACAACGCACATCCATTTAGATAGAGTAAGCATCCGATAAGAAATTTTAAGAGCTTCAGTAGGTGAATAGCAGAGCGGGGTTTGGGTTGGGTAACAGGAGAAATCGTGCTAGAGTCACCAGGGATAGGGAGAAGGCCATGATCACTTACATCCTGAAAAGACAAGGCACATAGAAGAAGAAGAAGAAGAAGAAGAAGAAGAAGAAGAAGAAGAAGAAGAAGAAGAAGAAGAAGAAGAAGAAGAAGAAGAAGAAACATTTTTTGTAATAAGATTTTCTTTATTAAATGTATAGATATTTCAAAGGCTGTCTAATTTGGACTCTCTCTCTCTCTCTCTCTCTCTCTCTCTCTCTCTCTGAATATATATGGCTTAATTAAGAAACCTTTGATATTAATTATGAAGGTGTTTTTCTCTTTTATTCGAATTTTAAAAAAAAAATGAAGAGTGTATTTGTGAATGAGTTTGTGCTTGAGTTTTGTTTAATGGCATATCAACCTCTGTGGGTTATTTAGTGCAAAAAAGGTATTTTTTTAATGTTTGGTTAGAGTGAGAAGGTTGATTTAGTCAGTTGTTAATGAATTTTTTTATTCTTTTTTATTTTAGAAAAATGAAAATGTCTTCTAGTTTTGTATTTAAAATTGTATTGCTACTTATAATTTTTTTTCTTCAAAATTCTATTTTTGGTAATATTTTTCCTTCAAACTTTTTTTTCTATAAAATTTTATTTTTATACTTTCAGAGTGTTTTGACCCAAGTTACGGGTAAACTATTTGCCCATAGCTGGGACCCTAACAGGTGTTCCCACTCCGGGTCCGGGTAGACCTAGGAACAACAGCAACTAAAAGGGGTTCCCTGCTCCTTACAATCTCCCAATCAGAAACCTTGCTGCCGGATGCAGTTTATCGTCAAACCCAGAGCTATTTGTGAATGAGTCTTTGCGCATGTAGATGGGCGTGTGTGTGTGCCTGTGTGTGAGAGTCTCTGTGTTTGTGCCTGTGTGTGTGAGTCTGTGGTGGGGTGTGTATAGATGAGTATAGTATTTTCATTTTTTTTTAGAAGAAAAAAAATTCACGTTTTTGATCAGTCTATGCTCTAAAACTCGCATTCGTGCTCTACCGGTGTATTTATGGATTGGGTAAACCTGAATTTTAGATCCTCCTATAGTGGTGAAATGCTCACGGGAGAACTTGATTGGAGAAAAACTGATTTACAGTTTTTCAAGGTTCAAAGTCATTTTGAGATTGATATTTTCGCATGCTTAGTTACAAGTTGGTATTTGATCACCAGCAGTAGGGCAATTTGAGTGAAAGAGTCTGATTTTTCATAAACCCGAAAAGCCTAATGATTCCATGACAACATCACCGATGATTTGGCCGCGATTATCTTACTGATGTATTTATAGATATAGTAGATCACGTGGGTGGAATTACAGATTATACTATTGGGTTATGTTGAAATCTAGAAACATTCACAATCAGAAACCATCTAAGCTCTGCTTGCTTATCGGTAGCTTCATTGTGTTGAGCACATCGTCTGAATGCTTTAAGAAGCGAGTCCCGAGATATGTATTCTTCGGTAAATTAGACTCAAGAAAATGGGTTGTCGTTGTCAATACAAGTGATACAGGGACGGCATACAGAAGACGTGTAATAGCCAATTAGAAAAGTTGACTGGTTATTAGACAAGTTGGAGACGTGTCTGCATGGATGCTGTTTAAATCACGAAAGTAAAGTTTACTGCACAGCAGAATCCTTTCTTCTACTGTTATTCAAATCCTTTTTTTTTCTTTTTTTTTTTTTTTCACAAGCCCTAATTACGGAAAAGTGTGCTGTTCCGTGTTGGTCTAATTAACCACACGAGAACCTATCCAGCATGAAAGGTACCAATCGACACAGTCTACAAGGATGACGACTATAATCGATAAGTTGATCTCCAATGAAACACTTGATGATTATGCCTTATAGATAATATTAACTAACAAAGAAACTCATTAAGACTTAATGAATTACTATTGGAGAAAATACCACGAGATACAGTTTTATATTTAAATGCAGATGTAAGTTCAGAATTTTTGGACACGCTAATCTCATTTAGAAAAACGCTTCATAAGTTAAATTTAGAGGTTCATGCAATAATTATGCGCTTAATTAATTAAGATAAGTATATCCCTTCAAGAGCACATAATGAAGAAAGTGGGCTTGCAAATTTTGATAGTCACAAGACACACTGAAGGCAAGATGAACAAGACATAAAATACCGAGTAAGGCACCTCGACGTTGTGCAATGGTTAGCAGGCTTGTCTCGCTAGAACAATTGCGACTGAGTAGTAAATTCGATCCTCACTGGGTACCCCATACTTTTGGCCTTGTGCCACATCAAAGCTGCGCTTAAAAAATTACTATAATATATCTTGTGAGATAAATGCATGACAGCGCATGACTGAGGAGAGATACAAAAAAGTCAATGTTTACTAAAATCTAAAAAGGACTGAAAATTGTTAAGAACCATGATCGCCTACGTCCTGAAAAGGCACATAACATAGAGAAAGAATATACCTTCAGCAAGGATTACGCAAGGGAACAAGAATAAAGAGTTAGTAAACTGCATGATATCTGCATTCATCTGGTTTATAATGTACAATCTGAATCAAAGGTTTTAATTCCACAGCATATACTTTGTTTCTGTGATTTACAATTTGGCTTTCGTTTTAGAAAGAGATCAGTTTCTATTCCGCTTATCGTTCTCAGTTACGATAGACAAGGCACGAAGACAAAATCTGAAGGAAGTTGAACCATATAATCTGGAACAAGGATAAGGTTATCGTTATACATTTTATTGAGACCACGAGACGAAATCTCACATGTCATCTTACATTTTATTCAAGTTAGTTACTGTCCGCCAGTAAGCAAATGCGACCCAGTGAACCTTCCCAGAACATAGACTCAGTCCTTCTTTCTCAGGTGGATATATATATATATGTGTGTGTGTGTGTGTGTGTGTGTGTGTGTGTGTGTGTGTGTGATATGTGTGTGTGTGTGTGTGTGTGAAACTTCAATGAAACTTGTATAAGAGAGGGATTGCTACCTAAATACGCAATATATATGTGTGTGTGCGCGAGCGTGTGTGTAAGTAAAAGTGCATGTGTATGTGTGTGGCTGTGTGTGCGGGAAAAGTTTCAGATATAATATATCTGTAAAAAGAGAATATGAATAAAGACAAATGAAAAACGTGTTTCGTTCTTCGAAGGACTTTATCAAGTCAAAAGCAAGAATATTATTTTGTGGAGAGTAATTATAGACAAGAACAAAAATGTTAGTTTTCAAATACTTTTAAATTTAAGAAAGGATTTTTGCTTTTGTCTTAAAGTTCCACAGAGGACGAAATGCGTCGCCTAAGTTTCTATTTGTCTTTAATTATATGTGTATGTGTGTATGTGTTTGATAAAAATATAGTTTTAAGGTATGACGTATTTGTAGGTAAAAGTACTCAATATCAGGGACAGAGCGTATGTAATTATAAAATAGACACTAAGCTTAACACCGAACAGAGACGGTGTGTTTCCTGCTTAAGCCCAATCTCCAGACTATGAAGATTGCATTCAAGCATGAATAAGATGGTTACGCTGGGTGCTGACTTCAGTTTTCACTTATATATATATATATATATATATATATATATATATATATTGCTTGAATGCAATCTTCATAGTCTGGAGATTGGGCTTAAGCAGGAAACACACCGTCTCTGTTCGGTGTTAAGCTTAGCGTCTATTATATATATATATATATATATATATATATACTAGTCATCCACATGCAAGCCAGTTTCGCTGTATCACAGCTCATCAGTGTGGCTAGATTTACATTTGTTTCCAGCCGGGATCGAAACTCGACCTATTTGGTGTCTATCGGATTCGCTACTCCCTAATCCTACGTTTTTTGCACAACTCGGACTTTTACGAATTATATAATAATCAGGTGCATATTCATATCTACTAGGTGAACATAGACGTTGGTTAGTTCCTGTGACTTGACCTTAAGCGTTGTGAGCTCAATAGGAGGCTACAGCAGTTGTGAACAAGTAACTTACAGAGTTAGAGGAAGATAACTCATGACTAACAGTAGAAGCAAAAGAATGGAGTTCATATACCCAGTGATTGTAATAAAGGGTTTGGTTCAAAATTCCTAGCACCTGAAGAAGACCGGAGTGTACAACGGCCGAAACGTCGTACAAATGGCTACAAAGATGGGAACAATAGTCCGAATTCTGTAAATACTGTAAATACTACCTCATCTTCTCTTCTGTTCAATATGTCCAAATAGTGGATATATTGGTGAATCTGGTAATAGCTTTAGATTTCGTTTCAATAATCACAAACTTAGCATACGCCAGAACAACCAATATTCCCCTATAGCAGTTCACTTCAATCAACCGGGTCACACTTTAGAAAACTGCAAATGTTTACTAATAGACTCCGATTTTAGTTCTACACACTCACGCAGAGAGAAAGAAAAATACTGGATTTTAAAATTAAATGCTCACAGGCTAGGGTTAAATAGGGACTTAGGTGTTTTGAATCTTTATAAATATTTCAATAGCTAAACATTTTTCGATACAATTAAAAAATTTTCTCTAAAACAAAATTTATAAGTATTATTAAAGATAGGTTTACGTTTACAAATATTTTTTTTAAAAATCTGTCGCTTTCTGCGTCACGTGATGTAAACAATCTCTCTCCACGAACGCTCTCGCTAAATACGTTTCTAATTTAAATTTTAAAATCATTTGTTTCTGATGAAGGACCGAGGACGGTCTGAAGTATAAAATATAATAACAGAAATAAACAAATACTGTCAAAAAAATACATTTTTAAACTTACAACTTTTTAGCAGTTTTTCCTATATATATGTATATATATAATAGTCATGCTAGCTTTTATTACCGCGTGTATACATGTGAGACCTTTCAGCTGGGTTGCCTATGTGTTTGCATGCTACTGGCATCAGGCAAAACGTAGATTTTCACTTCTGTGCAGGAGGCCAGCTCTCAGGTTAACCTGTTTAGGCATCTGAATTCTTAAACGATCTTTTATTTTGTCATCTACAATGAGCCAGATACTAGACCGGTGTTTTCTTACAGACAGTAGTGATTAGTTCTTTCAAAAAGTGTTCATTTCTTAGCATAAAGATTAAAATAATATATTATGAATCTGTTTACAGAAGAAGAGGTGAAAAGTTTAAAACGAAGTATATAGTTTTCAAAGATATTCTCCCCTACAACGACGTCTTCATTACTATCTATGACTTCATGATTCATGATTCCAGTAATCTTTTTTTGAAAAATAACTGTGAACATTCCACAAAGACTGTTAGTATTTTTATTTACATTCTAAAGGATGTGCGTCGTGGTGCAGTGGATATCGGCTCGAAACGAGAAATCAGGAAGCCGAGTTCGAATTCCAGTCGAATTCCTTGCATTCACTTACGCGCAAATACCCTTGGGAAAGGTATTAATCCGTCTCTTCCCTCCAGTTATGGGTTAAATAATAGGACAGATTAGGTCTACCGCAGAAAGCAATGGCAACTTACTGCGGGATAATCTTCTGCACAGTCAGTCATGTTTCGTCCGAGACATGATCGCCCACTTAACTGACTGACATTATAAATAATGTTCTTTGTTGTTATTATCACAACGTTTCGGTCGTTGTGAGCTTCAACATCCTTCGGGTGTCTGTCGATCGGGTTTACCTTCTGGGAATTTCGAACTGAATACTATTATTTAATCTACGAGACTAGAGTGTTCTCGTACCGCTGTCTATGTCTAAGGCTATAATAGTCTTGTTCTCTTTTAATGTTGCTCAGTGATCGACTTGTTTCTACTGTCTGAATCTAGACTACTTCTGTAATATACAGCTAGTTTGTATTTTTATACGATTCTCATCGGTCAAAATACTTGCAGTGCACATGTGTCAATGTTCCATTTCCTCATTCATTATAATATTCAAAAGATTCCAACATTTTTCGATTGGTTCTTTTTTTTCTTTTTCTTCATCCTCATCGTGTCATGTCTCTTCAAGACATGTGTGGTAATGGCGCTCAACAATATCTTATTATTGTAGATATTAGTAATGTTTTTCCTTTCCTTTCTTTCCATCCCTTCTCCCCCTCGTTCCGCTCTCCTTTTACACAAGCCGATCTGGTAGATAACCCCATGCCTCACTCTGTTCCTTCTACCTTCGATATTTCTTGTGAGTATCAAATTATCCCAACTGTCTTTTTTCAATATTTTTCAAGAAATTTTAGCTGTCACTTTTTAAGTCTTAATATAAGTCATTTTTCTCCATTTTCCCTAAGACTTCTTCACTGCTTATGTATTTTGTCCGTCGTACTCTCAGCATTCTTTGGTAAAATCACATTTCTATTGCCTCCGGACATTCATTGTCATATAGTAGGGCTGATATTCTATAGCAGTTCAGCCCTCTTTTCTTGGTTTCTAACAATTGTTTTCTCTTTCTTAGTACATTGTTTAGCGTTTAGAATGCAACATTGCTGTTTGAATACATCTTCGAATTTAGGTGTCACATATTCAATCCTCTGTTAAAACTCTTCCCTAATATTTTAATTTTTGTACTGGTTTGATTTTAGAATCTCTAGTTCATAGTTGACATCTTCGGTTATTTTTCTTGCTATCAATAATACTTTTCTCAAATTATGGTTTGCCTTTTCTTCTCGCTTTCTATTACTTGTATTGTAATTCCTGTACGTTTTCCTTAGAAATTAAATTAACACGTATCTCCTCTAACAAAAAAAAAAAACAACTCAATTAATTCCATATACATTGTAAGTTTCTATGCATATTTATTTTGTAATGAAGGTTAAAATTTCTTTTTATCCTTAAATACACCCACTTAAACCTAAAAAAGTAATTTTACTAAATAAGGGTGCAAAAAATCCGAAAGAAGTTGGAATTATTTTAATAATTTCACCCCAAGCTAGTATTCGGGTGGTTACAATAAGAGAAAAAACCGGATACTGTGGGTATTGAAGAAAGGGTAAAAGAAAAACGAAGATAGAAGATAGCAACTGACGTTGCATTTAAAATTCTGGAGATTATGGCAATCAGGGAAGCATGTAAACAGGCGGGAAGCGCGAGAAAGATACTGTTTCAATGGTAACGGGGTGGGACCTAGATGCCAATCTAGCAGCACGCTTAAATTCACGTGGACAGGGCCCCATGGAAAAAATCTCATCAGAGCAGTTACCATGAAAATATTTGTGAAAAAGAAATAGGGAAACAACGCTACGGCGGTCAGAAATCCTTCTTTGGATCTTGTTGAGAATCTCAAGATGAAAAGCAGGGGCACCCGACCAGATATGAAAACAGTATTCAATGCATGGACATATGGTAGGTTTATAAATGTGCAAGATTGATTCTGATGAGAAAAACTTTCTGACCCGAGACTCAACTTTCCGAGCATTAGATGCAGCTGTAGATCTGATATGTTCTTTCCACTTCAGGTCCGTTGATAAAATGAGGCCAAGGAGGCGCAATGTGCTGCCCTCAAGGAAACTTCAGTTAACCAATGACTGGAGGTCAGTTTCATGAGCAGCAACCAGGTTTATTTTGTCATCCTCGGCAAATTTCATTTGAAGACGGAAATAAATGGTGGTGTCATCTGCATAGGTGCTTCTTTGGGAACTGATGACATCAGGAACATTACAATTTATTCATGAAGAAATAATTTATTCATATGATAAGTGGATGGTTTTAATCATATGTATATTGTTGATTTCTATATTTATTTCATTTTTCATTGTTTTTTCGACCAATGGAATGAATGGTAGGGTAGTGGTTACCAGCACTAAAAGTAGAATCGACATAGAGTTTAAATTCAAACCGGATCAGTTTTGTTCTTATCCCACAAAAGTCTAAAATTTGCCTTCCTTCATTTATAGATTAGTAGGAAATAAAACTAGTATTACGTGCATTGCGTGTATTCCAGTATCGGAAAAAATAAATTCCTTAATTATAACCACAGTCTAGGGTAGATGGGTTCTTTAAACATAGTAGAGCAACCAGTCTACAATAATAATTAAAAGAAATAATTCGAAACCGTTCAAAAGTGTGGGCTCTCTCAGGATTTCTTGCACGAGACACACTTATGGCTGCAGTACACATGGTGTCTCTACGGTAATAATAGTCTACAGGACTAATTATAATTATAAATTAAATTAAATTGTCAAATATTCATTAAATAAATATATAACAAGACTATTTTGTTAACATAAGAATGTTCATCCTTTGAATTAGTCTTAATCTAATTTACAAATCTCGGTTTTTCGTTTATATTTTATTTATATTTTTATTTTTATTACAGTTTACCCAATCCAAAAACTTAAGTGCTACTCAAAAGCATTACAGAATGGAAACGTTGTAATTACGTATAAGGAGAGAGAAACTTTTGCACCTTATGAGGATGTATAGGATAGATAACGACTTGAAAAGATAGTAATGGTCTGAGAATAATCCCCTCGAGAATCTATTCTTGGGAAGAAGCTGTGTGACTAGATTTTACTCCTTGCCAATCGAATATGAAAGAAATGAGAATGAGTGTATGACTCAATGTACATGACATGGCGGGTCTTAACTATGAAAGTCTGGACTATCGAAGCCAAAAAATATAGTTGACCCGAAAACCTACCATGGAAATCGAGGTAGAGCAGTGAGAGATTGTTGGGATTAGGTTGAAGAGGGAAAAACAATTTATCACCCAAAAGACGTCACAAACACTTTTGAAGACGGTCTAGGCTGGATTAGTGAGGATTGAAGCAACACTGGTACAGATGTGGTAGGTGTAATAATGGGCTTACCTGAACCGGCTCCTCTTGAATTTCAGAGTTGCTAGCAAAAAAAAAAGGTTGATAACTTATATCAAAAAGCCGGCGTTAAAATCGCTTATTTTACTTTTATTCTTGTTTTATTAGTTGGGCGTTGGAATTGGCATTTTTATACTTTTCTTGCACTATCTTCCTGTTTTCCCCAAGAAATTAACGAAACTTTATACAAGTATCACCTGAATCATTTGACATGTAGCATATAAATAGGGATGGACGTTGTGATGCAGTGGATATCTACTCAGAACGAGAAATCAGTGAGCCGAGTTCGAATTCCAGTTTAATTTGTTGCATTCACTTACGCGCAAATGCCTTTTGAAAAGGTTATAACTCGTCTCTTCTTCCTCCAGCTATGGGTTCAATGGCAGGATAGATTAGTTTTTATTGCTTTGGCTGGCAATCAGTCGACTGCAAAAAGTAATGACAACCTAATTGCAATAAAATATTCTGCCCAGTCTGTCATATCTCTTCGAGACATGATCGCCCAAGCGTGTATCACGTATGGCACTTAACTAACCGAGCTTATATGACATTTTTACGAATCAGTAGTATTACTAGTTACATAGAATCCTAAACACAGCTCACAGGGAACGGTTAATTTTTTTCAGATACATGAATAAATAAAAATAAATTTCGATTTTGTTTTTAAGTTTGACATCAAATAATCTTAACGTCAGTTCAGCTTGTAGAGAAATAAAGTGATCACCTTTACAAAAATCGTCATGCGAAATCCGGAGCTGATGTCAGACCAAATACCAAATGACTGATGAAAAAATAATAACTGAAGTTTAATAAAGACTTAAATCGGTATTCCATAGGAAAAATATATTTTACAATAATCGTGGAAGCTGATAAAGCATCTTTAACGGACGTAAAAAAGGAGAACATTTTTCAGAAAACATTTTCTAGAGATTTTTTTAAAAATCACACATTCTCTATTGATTTTTATTTATAAATAATCTCGAAATAATCTTATGACTATTATTATTATTACTACTACTACCACCACTTAAATTTTGTGTTTAATGGATATTCATATTTGAGAAGTCGCGCCGTTTATTGATTAAAACGTTTATTCATATATTTTCGTCAACCAGCCTGAATATTTGAGAAATCCTATTAAAAAATATACACTCTCCAGCAGGATTTTGACCTGCCTTCGTCCGCCCTTGGCAGAAAAAACCGTCGGTAGTTTAACTGTGCTTTTCATTGACCGTCGACGCCCTCCGTGGCTAAGACTGTCAAAAGAATCCCAGATGAAACGGCGGTTTCTTCTTGCAAGAGGAACGCAAGTTCAAATCCTGTCGGAGAGCGCATATTTTATAAATGTACTGTTTAATAAATAAACGGATCGTCTACTCCACTAAAATTAACGTTTAAGTAATAAAACCGTAGCAATAATAAATAAAAATCTGCTATTTCTTTAGAAATATATATATACAGGGTGTATCAAAAATATTTTAAAAGCTTTAAAGGCGGGTTCCTCACACCAAAACAAAGACAAACGTCCATATAAACATGTGTCCACAAATCCTTCGTTTTTGGGTTATTTAGTTTAATGAAAGTTTACAGCCGATGACCCTGTAAAGATTAGGTTACATTTGTCGTTCGTGTACGCTTGTTGCTTGTGTGTCTTTAAGGGTTAAACGTTCTAGTAGTGAGTTAACTGAGAAATGTTCCGGTTTAACAATGACAGGATATTTGTATCGTCAGCAGGCTGATAGGATTTTACATAAGGGTGCGCGAATAGTAATGGACGCGAGGCTTCACATATGTATCAAACTGTGTTTGAAGATTGAAGGCAGGCGAATCATCCAACATTTGCTGCTGTTTATCGTCGTGTTGCTGAGATAGGACCCGTGGCACGACAAACTCTCGTACGCCTCACCACGAAAAATACATTCTACATGGTCTTCTTTTTACCTTGTTTTTGTATTTTCACCACCCCCCGCCAAAAAAATAATATATATATATATATATATATATATATAAAACAAAAGAAACATATTTCTTTACCAATGCTTTTCGACCCTTTATAAAGGTAAATGCGTATATTTTCTATTATATTTATGCACACAAGTAAAGTGAATGATAAATATCAAAATATCATTAAGTTTTCATATTTCCAATTTGACAACGCTCTAAAAATATTTGATAAATTTTTCCTCACTGGACGAAATGCGTTGGTAAAGAAAAGTTTTACTTTTGTCCTGTACCCACCCGTATATATCTATCTATATATATACATATGTGTGTGTGTGTGTGTGTGTGTGTGTGTGTGTGTGTGTGTGTGTGTGTGTGTGTGTGTGTAAACATTCCAATATATCTGTAAAAGAACACAATGAATAAAAATAAAAGGAAAACTTAACTTAACCGACGCGTTTCATCCAGTCTAGGAATTTATCAGCGATTTTGTTTTGTAACAAGTGTTTCTATACAAAGGAAAATATGTTATTTGTTTCTCGAACCTATTAGATAAAGAATTGTTCATGAATATTAATGAGGTTAGCAGAAAGGCCAGGCAATTTCATAGGCGTGAGGTGATACAATTCAATGTTTAAAACGAAAGTAACTAGGGGATTATGATATATATATATATATATATACATATATATATATATATATATATATATATATATTGGACATGTTCTAAGATATAATTTATAATAAATATTGATAGCTCTATTTCTATACTGAGTACTGCTTTAAATTAATATTTTGAACGTTGTAAATATTTTCTTTGTTCTTTATTCGTTTGGATATATATATATAGTCATCCGCAGACGGATCTGTTTCGCTATCAGTACGGTTAGACATCCGGTTGCTTTTAGCCATGACTGAAACCCGACCTAATTGTCATCAGTCTATGGGTGATCAGTAGAAGAAGGCAGCCTTTTAGCGTGTGATATATCATGCAAACATACGCCAGTAACCAAGAGTGTTCTAAATCATTACTGAATAAAAGATGCGTAGATGCTAGAGTAGCTACTGTTTTTTCATAGTTTATTATTCAACCAGAGTGCTCAATCAGGGTGTGAGAGCGTAATATATATATATATATATATATATATATATATATATATATATATATGTGTGTGTGTGTGTGTGTGTGTGTGTGTGTGTGTGTGTGTGTAGATTCTCATTTAAATTATTTTGTATTGGGATTTATATATATGGCATATGTTTTAAATAACATGAGATTATGGATTCCTTAACTTTTGTCCAGTAGCTTATTTCCTTTGATCCATTTAATCTTTATTTTTAAAAAAATAATATGTAATTTTTTGTAACTTTGTATAATATTTATGCATTACACCCTAATCTTTATTCGGTAAAAATTTAATTGCTAATGATGCATTATTTTTTAAGTAATACACATATTTAAGTCTTTGTTGTTTCCGTTCCTTATATTATGGCAGCTACTGTAGATATTTGTCATCCATATACAAGCCTGTTTCAAAGCTCATTAGTGTGGTTAGACATCTACTTGCTTCTGTCGAGATCGAAACTCGCCCGATATATTTATATATATATATATATATATATATATATATATATATATATATATATATTGTCTTACAGCGCATATCTTACATCTTTCAATTATAATACACAAAAGATTATCCGTGTGTATGAACGGATTTTTATTTAAAAAAATAGGGGCAGATTATCGGATATGCTTAAAAGAGAATTTTCTGACTAAATACACAAATATATATATATATATATATATATATATATATGTGTGTGTGTGTGTGTGTGTGTGTGTGTGTGTGTGTGTGTGTGTGTGTAATGCTGAAGAAGTGTATACTCGTATTTGGAACAAACGCCCCATTTTTATTCTATCTTAATGAAAAATATTAATTATTTCATGGTCTCAACAACAAATAACCAAGCATTAGCAAATTTACTAATAGCAAAAGTAACTTAAGAATACCTTTCCCTTTTTTCTGTAGCGCTCATGAAGTCTTGTGGGTAAACTTGGTGAAAGGTTTTGCGGAAACTAGAATTCAATGTTGATGGCTTCAAACAGCTGATAGGGATTTCAAAAGATTTTACCGTTCAGTTTGTTTTTTATATGAAGGCAAATATTTGGTGGGGGGGAGGTTAAATCTGAGCACATCAACTTTTGTAATCTCGTTCTTAACCTTCTGTTGGCTGATTTTGTGGTTCATGTGTTTTGTCTTTAAAAATAAAATATTATCTCTTGTCATGAGAAAACAACTTCTTAAGGCTTCGAAGCAATATTTCTTGTAATATTATTCTGTATCACAAAGCTTTGATTAACCTTTGGTTTGCTGTATTTTTCTCTACGACGTTTTGAATAGAAATCTCGACATTTTCTTAAATAAAACTTTCATTTTCCATGCCGGTAGACATTGATTTCACCGTTTAAAAGGATCAAAGATTTTTTTTTTATCTTGTACCCGAAACAAGGCTATATGCCCATTAAGATGCAAGAGGTGTGGAAGAGAGTATGAGGAAAAATAGAGTACTATAACTCCTGTTTTGGAACTCCTCACTGACGGTCAATGTAACAGTAATCATCAAGTTTGCTCAATTGCGGGTTGCTGAGGCTATTTATTCGGGAGGATTTCCATTAATTCTGAGGAGTTCATCCGCCCCTTAACAACTCTTGTTTTTTGGGCGGCTGGGTTTTCACTTGCACTCTTCACCAGCCCACTCAGATTTTGAATTCAGAGTCCTCATTCTCATGACCTGATGGCCACAGACGGCTGTAGGATACAGTTTGTACTGCTATCTCAGCTCTCTGATTCCACATTACACACACACACACATACATACACGCACACATTACAATATATAAAGAAACATATATATCCAGATGAAGAGAACCAACAGGTTTAGAATCCAGAGTTCTCCGCCTATTACTTAAAAATAAAGGCTCAATACAACGAAGGTCATGGAGCTTATTATAATTAATTTTTTTTAAATTTAAAATTAATTTGATTTACATTGCGACATGGAAATTTCTATGTTTATAGATTTAGAGTTTTTATCTCGTCATCAGTCAATGTTCAATAACTTTGATTAAAAAAATCTATATTTATAAAAAATACAAATATAAAATATAAAAATCTATACATATAAAAAATATAAACATAGAATATAAAAATATAAACAATATAAACATAGAAAAAATCTGTACACACACACACACACACACACACACACACATGTACCCACTCACACGCACATTGCACTATTGCATCCGTGAGAAAGAGACTGTAGATTTGAAGATAATTAATCACCTACGAGGCCGTTTAATCCCGTTTAAACATTATCAAAGAAATTGGCTATTTTCTGAAGTAACACAAATGGCCGAACTTTTTTGCTGCATTTTCCATATAGCAAACATAGTTTTTACAGACTTTCATGAATAACAAAACAAAAATTAAGATTTTGCAGCTAGGAAGTTTAGCAGCTAATGCTATCCCACCAACACCCACTTTTAAAACATAGACCACCATAATAAAAGAGTTATTACGTTCCGGATAAAATTTTTATATGCATGTTTAGGAGTGCGTATGTGATTAAAATGAGGGTTCGAAAATGCATTTGAAAGTGGTTTGCAAAGCTCTGAGTTTACATATATTGACTCTATTTCAAACTGATACTTTCTCTGGGGTCTACATTAATTCTTGAATGATTTCAATTTTTGCACTTGCAGTTGCCTGTCCATGTTGAAGGACACAATAACGTCGATAATGCATTGCCGAAACACACTCAAAGGAATTACATTAAGATAAGCAAAATAAAACACATTTTAACTATTGTGCACGGATCGTCGATCTGAAAGTATTTAAGTTATCGATAATATATTAAATCAGCAGCGATAAGGAATCAAATAAATGTCGCTCACACATATAAATACTTGTACATGTGTGTATGT
Organism: Ascarosepion bandense; assembly: GCA_037127315.1. Lineage (NCBI taxonomy): Eukaryota > Metazoa > Mollusca > Cephalopoda > Sepiida > Sepiidae > Ascarosepion > Ascarosepion bandense. Next base: position 281,281 of record JBBBDQ010000704.1, on the reverse strand, counting down.
GTGTGTGTGTGTGTGTGTGTGTGTGTGTGTGTGTTATGGTTGTCTTTTTATCTTTTATTTAAATCATAAAGTGCCGTTGAGGTTAAAACAAATGCTTTTAACAAAATACATCACGCATAAAATTTTCGTTGAAGCAAATTTATGTGGACATATTTCCATGCCAAACCAAAAACCCCACCCACAGTCAGACACACAAACACAAATACACACACACACATACAAACATATATATGTGAGTGTATGTGTGTGTGTTAAAACAGTCTACATGTCTAAATGTGTTTTTGCATCTAGTGAAGTGAACAATCGAAACACGCATTCATCAATAGGCAAATATATATATATATGTGTGTGTGTGTGTGTGTGTGTGCAATAATTTGAAGAAAAGGTTATAGATAAATAGGTTATGCACAAATATATAAAGAAGAGTATCTTTGAGAGAAATATATATATATATATAAAGAGAGAGAGAGAGAGAGAGAGAGAGAGAGAGTGTGTGTGTGTGTGTGTGTGTGTGTGTGTGTGTGTGTGTTGCCCAAGAAAAAATCCGTTTGGCTCCTTTTTTCGTTTGTCATTCATCTTGTAATTCTCTTGTTCTGTTCTTTATTTATCTTTTGTCTTCCACCCTCATATTCTCGTATCCTGTTTTTCTTTCTCACCCTCTTATACTGTTTCCCACCTTTTTTCGTCCCTCAGTCTCTTGTCTTCTTTTCCCCAAATTTTAGCTTTAATCCTTCTTCATCTTATCCTCTTTTCCATTCTTTTCCTTTTATCTCTCACTCTCTTGTACTCTTTTCCATTTTTTTTTTGCTTCTTCTCTCACCCTCTTATTCTCTTTTACTTTTTGTTTGGTTTTGTCAATCACCCTCTTATTCTCTTTTACTTTTTGTTTAGTTTTGTCAATCAACCTCTTATTATCTTTTAATTTTTGTTTTGTCTCTCAAACTCTTATTCTCTTTTCCATTCTTTTTCTTTTCTCTCACACTAATTAACATTTCGTTTATTTTTCTTTTGCTTCCCACCATCTTTTTCTCTTTCTTTTTCTCTCCCTTCCTCATATTCTCTTCTTCTTTTTTTGTATCTAACTCTCTTATTTACTTTGCCTTTATTTTCCTTTCAACTCCCACGAATCTTGTTCTTACTCTACTTTTTTGTCTGTCATAGTCTTATTCTCTTTTCTCCTCTTTCTTCTTTATATTTATTGTTGTTTTTAAATTAATTCTCTTTTTTGTCTAACAAATATTCTCTTTTTATTTTTGAATGTCATAATTAAGTTTTACTTCTTCTCATGTTATATTTTCCCATCTCTATTCAACATACTTTCTTCTTTTTTTCTATTAAATTCATAACATGTTTAGTATTTATTTTCTATCAAAACTCTCTATTTTTCAACTTAAACTTTAATATAGGTTTTCCATCTCTTCTACTATGCCAAATCGCCACCCATTTGTTTTTTTATTTTCTGCCATCTTTCCTTTACCATCGTTATGCGGCAAGATTTTTGTGTAATCACTACTGAGGTAGTCATTGACAATCCTGTTTAAAATTAGACCTACAAAACCCTTATTGACGATTCGTAAATCTGATTTCGAATCAACTTAGTTCAAACTAATTTCACTGCAAGATCAATATCTTTGCTATGGAAACAACGAATCCTTTTTCTAAATTTCTATCGACAAGCGATAATTATATCCATTGCTATAGCGTTCGTGAACTTCAAATAGTCGCCATCAGAAAGATTCGTACGGAGCTTTCATTAAAACACAACAAAGAGTATCATGAAGCCTACGTCGTAAATGAAGAAAATTGAGCCGAAATTTTTGAAAGAGAAAAGTCTCGTTAGCTGCATCCGAAGACTTTTGGCAAATACAAATTCATGGAAAAAAAGCCTCACATCCAGTCCAACATTAACAACTATGGCGGCAATTTTCTTTTCTTAGCAAACCAATTATATTCAAGAAGCTCGTAAATGGTTGCCTTAGCTGGACAATGAGATTTTATAGTAAAGTAGATTTTGTTTGTCTATTCTAGTGAGATATTTTCGATAAATGGTTGTTCAAAACAGAAGAAGAATATCTCTAGTGTTTTTCTTATTCCTTTAAAGCAATAAATTAGAAAAGAAAATCGAAATGATTCTATCCAAAAAAATTCAAAGACTGGCATACTTTAATTGAAAAGCAGCTGCTGCGTGATAAAAAAAAAAAAGGTCTGATATTTCCGTGGAGACATACGAATAACAGCTGTATTCGCTTTCAAACAAGTAAGTTAAAGAAAAGTAAGTTTGAATACACTGTGTTTCTTTATATCAGTCAATAATAACGTTTTGTGTCAGAATCAGATAACTTTACCTAAATCAGTCTTTTCATATATATATATATATATATATATATATACTGCGTGCCAAATTATTATCGAGATAACTTTTTTTCTAATATTTTAAAAAACCGTCAAATCAATTCACACAAAATTTTCATACAAAGTTGGCAACAATGACCTGGACAATCACTGAAATTTCATATATATATATATATATATATATATATATATATATATATATATATATATATACTGAAATTCCCAAAATTGAGCCTCTCGTTTAAGTCGTGACATGAGACGACGTGAAATAACCTCGGATTGCCTTTATCTACCCTTTTGCGTACTTGTGTAGGGTCGGCGGTGAACTTTTTCACTTATTGATGACACCTTCCTATCAAACAAACTGGCGCCATATTTGTTACCAGCAAGGTGATTTGAGTGCACCAAATTATTAGAAAGATTTAGTAAAATTCCCAAAATTGAGCAAGTAAAACGTTTAGTAATGTTGCACGTAAATGTTTATGATCAAAAGAAGCTAATAAATAAGATAATCAAACAAATAATAACAGATACAAACAAAGGCACAGTTTTAAGCAAATTAATAGGGAATGTACTTTCCCTGTTTTGAAATTACTTGAAGAAGTAGACGATCCATAAAATTTGTAATTGTAGGATGACATCTTCTGTAATGCCGCGAGATATGTCAAGAATTGCTTCCCACAACTCAGCGTTGCTCCTGAATTGTCGTCCGTTGGCGTACAGTATTCGCTTCATGATGCGCCAAAGGTTTTCGATTGGGTTCAATTCGGAGAATTTACTGGCTACTTCATTTTTCGAGGTCCATCGAAGCCTAAATGTTTCAACTATTCAGTAGTCTTGTGAGAAGCATGTGAAGGAGCATTATCTTGCTACAAAACAATGGCTTTTCTGAAGGAAACTATTTGCCTTTTCATTCACGGTTCAAGATGCTCCTTCATAAACGCTATGTATGCATCAGCAATCATTTTGACGCCATCTAGTACTCTCCATGGACCCACTAATGTTTTTCAGTAATACTACCCCAGATCATTATGTCTCAGCCGCCTTGTTGGCGTCTCAAACGCTGATGGCGATTCTATCCGTTCATTAGCCAGGCTTTGCACCATCTATTTGGCCCATTAAGTGTTGCTCCAGTTTCGTCTGTGAACAAAACTTTAGAGAAATCAATCTTCATATTGTCCTCAGCTTATTTCAATCGGTTTTGAATGTGATATCTCGTCAACGGAGACTTCGATACAGGTTTGACTGTTGTTGCCATTTCCCTCAGATACCGACACCGAGTACTTTTAGACACAGTAGGATCCCCAATGCGACTGAAAAGCTCTTGACTGGTAAGTCCAGGGTTCTTCGTGGCCTCTCGTTTAAGTCGTGACATGAGACGACGTGAAATAACCTCGGATTGCCTTTATCTACCCTTTTGCGTACTTGTGTAGGGTCGGCGGTGAACTTTTTCACTTTTTGATGACACCTTCCTATCATTATAGAAGTTTCTGGGGGTAGATTTACCTTTTGAGAGTTCTGGGGTGATAGTTTCCTTTTCAACATCACTTAAACTGCTTTTACGGCGCATCTTTTTATTAAATTCTTACACTTTTCTAATAGTTTGGCACACTCAAATCACCGTGCTGATAACAAATATCAAGCGAGTTTGTTTACGTTGCGCAGATCAGTACGAAAATTTCAGTGATTGCGCAAGTCAGTGTTGCCAATATTGTGTGAAAATTTTGTGTGAATTGACTGGGCGGTTTTTGAAATATTAGAAAGAAGTTATCTTGATAATAATTTGGTACACAGTGTATATATATATATATATATAACATCAAACGTTATTTTTCGAGATACTAGTATTTGAGTAAAGGTTCCGTTCTAATATGAACAATACTTCGTCCGCGGGCCTGCACACTCGAGATAAAGGTAAAATCTGCCCTTCGGTAGGTTTCGAAACTGCATCTCCTTCTCAGGAGAAACCACTGTTATATCCTGCGTGCCTTAACCGTTCGGCTACGAAGGGCTAAGCAAGGTTATACTTGTCGTTGATCATTCGTAAAGTTCTTCGTTGCCGAGCTAAAAATAATGTTTGAAGTAATAAAAGTATTACAGATTAAAAATAAAATCCATACAATTGGGATTTCTGTGTACACCCCCACATAAGCACACACACACACACACACATATATATATATATATATATATATACTCCCGATCAAAAATTTAAGACCACTTAAAAATCTTTAAAAAGAAATTTTTGTTACGGTTAGATTTTAAACTCCTCCCACTTAAGGTTACCAATACTACAGTCCAAAAGGTTATGGAAACAAAAACCTACATTCCAAACATTTTATTCAGAAATTTACATTTTTATAAAATGAGGCTTTTTACACATGATCAAAATTATAAGACCAGGGGTATAAATTGTTAGATCTATGGTAATTCCAATGTTTTTAATTCAATTAGAGATTAGCAATCACTGCGTAAAGGTGTTACCATGCCTAAAGCAAGCAAACTTACAGAAGTTGAGCATTCTCGACTTCTAAAATTCCATAAACAAGGTTTGTCACAGCGGGCGATCGCAGCTAAGGTAAACCGCAGTAAAACTTTGATTTGCAACTTTCTAAAGAACAGTGAGAATTATGGAAAAGCAAAATCCTCTGGTAGGCCCCCAAAAAACAGATGCTGATTGCAGTCCCGTAACCATCAGACGACACTTACGACAAAAAAGCATGGTAAATAAAAAGCGTAAACAAATTCCTCGGCTGCTTCCACGTCACAAGATGGACCGCTTAAAGTTTGGTTGTGAATACCAAACATGGGACGTTAAGAAGTGGAAGAAAGTACTGTTTCCTGTATTGAAAATTGGCATAAGAAAAACATGCCTCCTGAAATTTTATCCACACGTCATAGTTGTGGAGGGTCCCTAATGGTATAGAGTTCTTTTTCTTACAGAGGGACGATGGAGCTCCAGGTGGTGCAGGGTCGTCAGACAGCGGCTGGTTATGTTAGCATGCTACAAAAAGCATTTTTGATGACGGAGGGACATCGTTTGTGTGGGGATGAATGGTTATTCCAACAGGATAATGCTGCAATCCACGCTGCAAGACGGACCTTAACCTTTCTACAAGAAAATGGGGTCCATCTCTTGGGACATCCTGCATGCTCACCGGACTTGAACCCAATTGAAAATGTTTGGGGATGGATGACAAGAGATGTTTATCGAAATGGCAAACAATATTCAACAAAAAATGAATGTCGTGAAGCCATCTTCAGAAGCTGAAGCAACATCCCCCGCACCTTAATGGAAACACTTATTTCTAGCATGCTTGATAGAATCTTTGAAGTCATCAAAGTTATCAGTGGAGGTAGAACTCATTATTAAATTTGGTTGTTGAATGTTTTCATACACTTTTCATGCACCTTTTGTACAATTTCGTAGAATTTCTGTCTCTGGTCTTATAATTTTGATCATGTGTAAATCGCCCATTTTATAAAAATGTAAATTTCTGAATAAAATTTTTTGGAATGTAGGTTTTTGTTTCCATAACCTTTTAGATTGTAGTATTGGTAACCTTAAGTGGGAGGAGTTTAAAATCTATCCGTAAAAAAAATTTCTTTTTAAAGATTTTTAAGTGGTCTTAAATTTTTGATCGGGAGTATATATATATATATATATATATATATATATATATATATATATATATATATATGATACATTGAGTGTCCATGACGGTATTTGTGACGCTACACATGTTTCGAGTCTAAAGTTGACTCTCTACAGGCGAATAAACTTGTGACTTTACGTATTGAGATCCATTTGCTTTTCATTTGACCAGACAGAACATTTCTTTCTTGTCATCAGCATGGCTGGCGTTAAATCCCAGGAGAACAACACACTGCGTCTTCTTGGCTTCACGTTTTCAAATGTTTTGAAGTGAAGCGACTATCTTGAATAGTTGCGTCTACAGTAAGGAAATTTCGGTTACAGTGTCATACCAGAATATTTTTCTCGTCAGAATCCATCGTCCATGCTATGACTAATGTGCTGCTCCTGCTGTACATCATGACAATATCTGAAGCATCAGTAATTTAATCAATCCTGACCAGGCAAATCTGTCATTTCTACAAATATTTCAAGGTTACTGATTTGACGAGTTTTTGTTTGTTTGTTTGTTTGATTGTTTGTTTGTATGTTTGTTTGTTTGTTTGTTAACTAGTGCCCTGGCTACATGAATTTAGGCGTGATATTATATTACCATATTGGTCACACGATTTTTCTGTTGAAATAGTTAAATGCAACCGTCTCTTCTACTCCAATAGTTACTTTTCTGACACTTCCCACCTGTGGAAACCTTCCGTTTACTTGATCCTTGATAACTACATACTCTAAAAATATAAATACAACATCAATCGCTATCTTCTTCCTTCTTAAATCCTCTTTTTCCTTCCTTCAATCTTCTTTATTCGCATTTCTCTCATTCACTTTCAGGCTCTGTTACCCACTGAGTACTAGTAGTATTCCCACCTTCAGCGTAATAAAATGACTAATATATATATATACATATATATACAGTGTGTGATGGGTAAGCTGTCCCTACTTTTTTCGTTTCATGCGGTTTGCTTGTTTTTTGTTTTTTTTTTGTTTTTTTTGTTTGTTTGTTTGTTTGTTTGTTTTTGTCGACTTCAAAGTATAAGAGTCAGTTGGTCACCGTCTGTAAGAAAAAGAGCACCATGGCGAAATTCACTCCGCGTTTTGTTTCCGACAGAGCATGGTTTACGTAGGTCTCAACAAGAATTATGTGTGCTTCAGTTTCAGATTTCTTTTTAATAAAGTAGTGCAGTAAAATTCCCCTGGAAATACACTTTTTTGATACAAAATCTGGCATGTTTAACGCTATGAAAAACAAAGCTGATTACACTTCGGCGAAATGACATACACTTAATTTCAAGCTTGCTTACAGTATTTTCTTATAGATATGTTACTATCTGAAACTAGATGCATACAGCTCTAGAAAAACCATCTGTTGAAAAACAACGAGAACTTATTCAATTTTCTAATATATATATATATATATATATATATATATATATATATATATATATATCATCGTAAGCGTATAGACCTTGTTTTGTAAAAAGAACATGTAGAAATTAGATACTAACTCAGCATTTTGCTATTTCTATTGTGTTTTTTCTATATTGAAGCGATAACATCGTTATTATTAGCATATACTGGCTAGAAAGAATTCTATTTTAGAAGAGACTTGTAGAACATAGTTACTTTCAATAGTTTCTTTAGAGGTTTTTTTCAGAATTTTAGTATATATATATATATATATATATATATATATTATATATATATATATATATTTATATATAGTATATATATATATATATATATATATATATATATATATATATATATATATAAATTTCTGGACGTAAAATTTGTAGAAATTGTTCAGATTGTCTTAGCGCTTTCGGAATGCTTTTAGCCAATATCAAGGATTAATTTTATTTTTACTTTTAAGTGAATGCATGGATTGTTTTTGGTAAATATCTAGAGTTCTAGCAATATTGTATTTGACAAACACAGTCAGCACATTGTGACCGTGTTGACTGTCGATAAAATCGGCGTTTGCTGTTTTCATTAGTTATGATTTTTAGCCTTTTTTAACGAGGAAATTTTAATTGCACGAACAAATAAAAACTTGGACACTGTAACTTGTCAGTCACTTTCAATGAAATTTGTATTTATAAATATATATATATATATGTGTGTGTGTGTGTGTGTGTGTGTGTGTGTGTGTGTGTGAGCGTGATTGTGTTTTTAAATCAGTAGCGATAAAACATAAGGAAATATACACCCAAAAACATCGGTGAGAATTAAAACCTTCAAACTGCTTTGGTTCTCTACCACAACGATTCCGTACAAGTGAACCTGTTTATATTTTCAAGTTTGAAAGTGTAAAACATAAGATCGTTTTTATGAAGACCTAATGAAAAGACGGATTTGGGAATATACAGTATATGATATAAAATATAGTTGCTACGTATGTCATATTTATTGTTAAAAGTGCTCAATATGAGGGATAGAGTGTGTGTAAACGCAATCTTCAAGCAATTAAGATGGCGTTCAGACATGAAAATGACTTGTTCTTCTGCTTTATCCACAGTGTCCGCTCTCTCTTGCTCTCTCTCTCTCTCTCTTTTCTTCTCGCTCTCTCTTTATATATATATATATATATATATATATATATATATATATATGCGTGTGTATCTGTGTGTGTTAGTGTGTGCGTGTGTTTGTGTATGTTACTGTGTGTGTGTTATATGTCTTACCCAAAACACATAAATCGGACAAACATATCCGACCATTGTATCCGGAATTGTGCACCCCACAAGTTTGCTAGAGCCATCACAAAAAGTCTAACACCGTTCCTAGGTACCATCAGCACTACACACATCAAGCTCTCCAGTGACTTACTCCAAAGAATAGGGAATTTTAACATGGCTAGCATCTCTTTGATGAGTTTCGATATCAAATCACTATACACAAAATGAGCCATCACAAAATACTCTTTTCACAAAATTATAAAGACATGCAATTACTAACGACTGTTTCTTCTCTTTCAATAACATTTTCGAGAAAAACATTCGGCTTACCCATGGAGTTGACTATCAGTGGTGCTGTCCCTTGCCTCTTCCTGGAATTCTTAGAATCCGGATTATTCAAACACATCATGTCTAACAGCTGTTCTAATCTAAGATACATAGATGACATCCTCTAATTTTTATTCCTATGATAGTAATCTATTAAGAATAAAAATGTAACTCAATATGGTTGAATCTACCATCGAATTCGCAGACGAATTTGGATCGAGCAACTCTCTACCTATCCTCGACATATTGTTAAGACTCACAGACAAAAACGACTTAATCAGCTTCAGTTCCCACCACATACGATTTTACCTTAGAGCCCTTACAATATGTAACCCTGAATATCTAAATGTAGAAGAAAAATATATTAAGAAAACATTCAGACTTCTCCACTCCCCACACCATTTCATTGTCAATGCTAAACTACGAGCTTACAAAATTCACAAAGCCTAAACAAATGGATAATATAAACAAAACTTGTCCAAAATTCATATTCCTGCCCTTCAATAATCTTTCAAGTAAACTCATAAACAAATTACTAGGAAATTTACCACCACCTCCCAAATATTGGTGATATGAACTGCAAGAAATATATACTAAACACCATTTCAAATTCCGGAATTAATCATATAAAATATTTGTAGCATGTATGTGGGTGGGGGACATCACGTGATCTACAAACCTACGAACACAAGAGGGAATTGCATTTAGACAGACTTTCTAACTCTTGCGTTTTACATCGAGACGACGTGAGACATAACTTTAATTTCCCTAATGCCAGCCCAATTAAAAAGAACATAACCCTCTAAGGAGAAAATATTTTGATAACATAATATTAGCATGACTACAAGTTATAAAACTCGCTTAAAACATTACAGTACTTCACCATTTTTATACAGATCTATTCTTCATAAATCTAACTTATGACTATCTAATATATAAAAATAAATGAAATTCCATCCTCATACACACACACGCACATATAAAAATATCCAACCAAATACAAAATCATCACAACAACGTGCTACTTTTCATTGATACATTTCACCGGCTTATTCTCCTCATATATGCATACATATACGCATATATTAACTAACGTTACTATCCAACATACACTTAGAGTGACTAGCGTTTCTTCACAAGCGCACATACATTATTACATATTGTTCCGTCCAACATATTTTTCACAAATATATTAAAAAGAAATTTATTGCCTTAACATTATTGACACGTATCTGTCAAGTAAAAACTAACCTAAAATCACAACGTACCAGTATTTTGTGTTTTTTGTTTTCCATTTTTCTCATGATTTAAAAGGAGGCGTTAATAAAAGTCAGACATGTTAGATCGATATACGTTTTCTATTTGTTCTTACGTATTTTATCATATATGTACGTATTAGATTTTTATAGCAGTTATATCATGAAGAATGCGATATTTGGAAAACAGTAAAACTCGCAAAAACACTTTGATAACAGCTTATATATGATGTACGCAAGTAAAAGTTGGGAAACAACAACAAAGATGACGACAATAATTGGAATGTAAATGTGCATTTTTTATTAAAAATTTCACAAGAAACTTTGTTCAAGAATCCATGGCCACAAACAGTCGATGGTTTTTAACCACACACACACACACACACACACACACACACACACACACATATATATATATATATATATATATATATATATATATATATATATGTATGTATGTATGTATGTATGGACTCCGACTGACACCAAATCGGTCGAGTTTCGATCCTGGCTCGATACAAGTGGATGTGTCTAGCCACACTGATGAGCTGTGATACACCGAAACATGCTTGTATATATATATATATCAACGTGATATGACCGTAAGAGAGAGAAAGACAGAGAAAGAAAAAATGAGAGAAATATGTATTACGGCCATATCACGTTGAATACACCGGTTCTTGTCCGATCGCCGAAGTTAAGCAACGTTGATCCTGGACAGAGAGGGAAATATCAGGTTCTGTAAGCGTTCTTGATGGATGTGCGTTGTGCTGCAGAGGATAGCGACCCGGAACGAGAAATCGGGGAGCCGATTTCGAATTCCAGTTGAATGCCCTGCAGTCACTTATGCGCGCTAATACCTATGGAAAAGTTATTAATTCGTTCCATCCCCCCCACCCCAGTTATGAAGAGAAGAGATGGGTAGACAAGAAATTAAGTTAATTCGAACTCAGCTCACCTAAATTTCATTCGAAGTCGGTATCTATTACACCAAAACTGTCGCGCGCACACGGGCGAGCGCGCGCGCACACACACACACACACACACACACACACACACACACACAGAAGTAAAATTCGCATTTATACAGTTGTTCTAACTCTCGCGTTTTACATCGAGGTGACGTGGGACATAATTTTCGTTTCACTAATACCACTAATACTAAAAATAAATATAACCCTTCATGGAGAAAATATTTTGAAAACATAAGATTAGCATTACTACAACGACAAGTTAGGGAGCCAAGTTTGAATTCCAGTTGAATTCCTTGCATTCACTTACTCACAAATACCCTTGGGAAAGATATTAATCCGTCTCTTCCATCCAGTTATGGGTTAAATGATAGGACAGATTTGGTTCTATATCCTTGGCTGGCAAACAGTCTAACGCAGAAAGCAATGGCAAACTACTACTGGATAATCTTCTGCCCAGTCAGTCATGTTTCTTTCGAGATATGATCGTCCAAAGCGTGTATCACGTTTGGCTCTGAACTGACCGATAAACACTTGCTTAAAACATTATATTACTTCACCAATCTGACAATGGATGAACTGCTGAAGTTAATTAATTATTCTCCACTTTATTCACCATTCGGACAGGTAGTTATTAAACAAACCAAACCAAACATAATATTTACCAGAAAAAGGCTTCATGCGTGTCTGTTGATAGACGTGGCATGCCCTTCAGATCAACACATTACAGCTAAAGAAAATCGAATAGATTGTGAACTACTCAGTGTGTGTGCGTTTATGTGTACGCACGCGCATTGTAGTAAATAAGTGGATATCGGCTTGGAATACATATATATATATATATATATATATATATATATATATATATATATATATATAATTTGAGAGAGAGAGAGAAAGAGTATTGATTTAATATAGGTTATTATAGCAGAGAAATAATATGAAATTAAATATATCTTTTCCTCTCACGAATTCATTGTGAAAGTTTTATCACCACTTATATTATCTTTCAATGTCAGGATTTACGTATTCTGGTCAAGTGACCAATTCTCAGGGGTAATTTCATTTTCATTTAGCTTCTTGAATGTTCTCCTTCTTTTTTACGCAAATTTAATAACATAAGTAATCCATTTGGTCGAATTTGAAATCGACGAGCATTGAAGCCCTTAGCGACGGATGTTGGAACAATAAATGTAATAGCCCATCGATGGTTGGAGTAATTGACAATGAGCATAAAATTTTGTTAAAAATCATCGAAAAAAAGTCATAAAGCAAAAGAAACATTTTAACACCGGAAATTAAGAGAAGCAGAAAATCTGCCATCTGCTCATTCCATTACAACTTCTTAAAATACAATCGATGACCTGCAAAATTATGCTGATAATCGATGACCTGCAAAATTATGCTGATAATCGATGACTTGCTAAAATGATGCAATTATTCTACACCTTATTCGTGCATTAAACCAAAGTTTGACTTATACATATCTGATTATTCAAATTCAGTCAATAATAATAATAATAATAATAATAATGCCAATCAATGCGTTAAAATGAATGAAACGAACGAATGCCAGTGTGAATGACATGCAACTCAAAAGTGACTAATTTGATGCTGACCGTGCTCATCTTAAAATTTTACGTTAATTGTTTACTTTGTAAATGGGCTTAACCAAATAGTTTGTATAAATCGTATGGAACTTTCCTCCCATCCTACTTGTAATTAATTCTCCTTCTTCACCACCCCTCACTCCTTTTATTTCTTCTTGTCCTTTTCCTACTCTTCATTCTTTTTCTTCTCTTTCTCCTCCTCATTCTTCTTCTTCTTCTTCTTCTTCTTCTTCTTCTTCTTCTTCACAATTATCATTAATTGTTAAGTGGAAGACTAAAATTTCTTTTTTATTAGTGTCCAAACAAGAAAAACGAAGTAATATCACAGTGCAATTTTATTTTTCTCCAGATATTTTTTATATTTTATATCTGTATCCAACTTTCAGACATAACTTCTATAAAACAGGCTAACTGTTGAAATATTGTTGAAGATTGTGAAAAACTGTCTTTTCTTTCTTTTTCTTTTCATAAATCGTCCTCTTCTCAACATGTTGGAAAACAGAGGAAGAGATACTTTAATCATTTTGTCTTTTAATAATAATAATAATAATAATAATAATAATAATAATAATAATAGGACTATTTAAAGGAGATGCTGAATATCTGGCAGGAGCTGTACAAGATCAGATTTTAAATAAAAATTATGTGCAAAAAACATATTTACCATCTAACAGAATCAATTAATAATAGGACTGTTTAAAGGAGATACTGAATATCTGGCAGGAGTTGTACAAGATAAGATTTTAAATAAAAATTATGTACAAAAAACATATTTACCATCTAACAGAATCAATTAAGTGTATGCTGTGGAAAAAGATGGAGACTGCGAAACATACCAAGAGTGACTGCGAAATTCTAACACAGAGAAAATTCATGATGGGCTATTTAAAATGTATGTTTATTTCTCCATTGGTATTTGTGCTGAAAATATGGATGCCAATCTTCCTGTCTAAGGCGGAACCGGTACTGGAAAATGAATATATAAAACTCTTGTTGGACTTAACGGTTCTGACTGGTAGTTATAAGAAACACCAGGCCAAACAATATTTATCATAAAAAGCTTCATGCGTGCCTGTTGATAGACGTGGCATGCCCTGTAGATCAACACATTACAGGTGAAGAAGATCGAACAGTTTGTGAACTACTCAGAGTTGAGAGAATGTGGAATGTACATGCCAATAGCGTGTCAGTTGTTACTGGGGCTCTTGAGACGATTCCTAAGGATCTCCAGAAACACCTTGATAATATTACAATCGCACCCAGGATAACAGTAACCATCTCTTACAGAGGAGATATCCAGCGAAAAATTCTTGCTGTCAGAGATATTAAAGGCTTGATAGAGAGTCACTTAAAATTATTTTCAGTACTTGAAACTATCACTATGCAACTTTCAATGACAGTTATCATAAATGCCCTGATGTTACACCTGATCTGGCCCTGATAACTTTTGATATTACTTGCTTGTTGTGTTAATATACCGCTGACAAAACATATTTTATCTTGAGGAATTAAAATGGGCTACAGCAAATATCCTGGTATATACAGAAGAGTTGCATGCCATTTCCCTCATGCTAACCAATTGGGTTTATGACCTGGAGTCTGATCGTACTGTTCTATGTTCATTAGCGGGATTAGTTGGTTGTTTTTATGTTTTACATGTAAGACAACCAAGGCAACGTGGGAGTCACAACTCAATACCTGAGTATACGCTCGATAGGAGACCGTCTAAGCCAACTGAGTTACTTTTTCTAAAGGAATTTCTAATTGCGACCCACCTGCAGCAAAGTTAGATATTCAAAACCTATCACCATTCTGAATATATTTCCAAATCGTTTCACTCCTATCACACTCATGGAGAGAGAGAGAGTGAGAGAGAGAGAGAGAATAGTGAAGCAGCGTCGGCTCAATTGATTGGGGATATAATAGCGAGGCATCGTCGGCTCAGTTGATTCTCTTTACTAGCAGTTATTAAATTTTACAACCCGTTATTAAATTTCATGCCGCGTGTTCGCTCTTCGACACTACCTTATATTTTTTTGCAATAATTATGCCGTGGAGCAGCGAAGAATATATATATATATATATATATATATATATATATATATATATACTCTTATAATAAAGGCTGTTTTAAATGTGTATATATATATATAATTCCTGTCACACTCAAGGTTTCAGATCATTTTATTCTTATGCTTTAATGTAAGATACTCAATAGTAGGTATATCAATATATATGTAGCCATCATTTTAGACGGCATATCTATATTAATATTTTGCCGTCATTTTTGATGCCACGGGCTCAGTCGTAACACTCTAATTTGTCTTTTATTAATGACAAGACAAAAAATAATAATTTTCTGCTTCGAATAAGTAATATCACAGCACAATTTCATTTTCCTCTAAACATATTTTCTAATTTTTAGTATATGTTCACCGGACACTTATCAGAAGCAAATGAAACCTATTTCGTGTCATCTTTAACGCAATAAATTATTCATGATCGGTTCCACTGATAATGTAATTTGACACATGGGAATAATAACGAGAACAAGTTTTCCGTTGATAGTAAAGATTGTAAAATAGATATTGTTGGTTACACATTTCATTCATTTCCCATCAGTATAAAATGTCATGTGTAGTGAAGTTAATTATGTCTTCTTTTATTAAATAGACCAGTTCACCATTAGTACAAAGTGCTCGTTGTAGTGTCTTTAAAACCAGAACTAGCGTAAATTGTTACTTCTGATTATGTTTCCTATTTTCTTAGGAGAAGAAAACAGACGGTAACGCTTATGATCACATTCGAAAATAATGAAGTTCTATAAATTCTTCTAAAATCTCAAAATAAAATAAAATAAAGACAACTAGAATTAATGAAATGGCATCTTTATTGGACTGTAACATTATCGTTGTAAAGAGACTCAATATTTGATCTTTAAAATTAATCTTTATTAACTTCTGGACTAGAACATCAGCGTAAGAGTTTGTGGCGTTGAGGACTTTCTTCGAACGTGAATCTTCTTTTCGTGAGAATGTGAAACACTCTGTTTCCATCCTCTTAGTGGGGTGCTTTTATAGCTTCCTATCATTCTGTTGTTTCACGTATATTAAGCACATCTAAGTCGACTACCTATTTACATATCAGAAACAGCTACCGACCTATTGCTAGGTGCTATTCTGTATCTGGAGGCTGTGAGTTTACCTTCCATGTCAGCCTTCTGATGCACATGGCTCCTCTGTGGCATCGAGTTCATAACCTACTTTGTTATCTCTTACAATGATCCCAGCACATATTGGGGTCGCCACAGATCAACTACTCTCAGGAAGATGGTTTATTATTTACATTAAAATCGATTATTTCCTCTAGTATTTCTTGACGTCAGTCATGTTCTACATAAAATATTTGGTCAGTATTATTAGTGCATAGAATCTTTCATAAGACTTTGCATTTTGAAAAAAAAATCTACATTTTCACATTAAATAAAAACGTTGCTGTATTGTTAATGATTTTTTCTATATTCATCTTATAAAGCAGTGAGCTACCTCAACGTAGTGTAGTCGTTAACAAGTTTGTCTGGCTACATCACTTATGACTGTAGAGTCACTTAGATCCTTCCTGGGTGACACATAGTTCCGGCCCTGTGTCACATCTAAGCTACGTTTAAAAAATCTCCATACTATAAAGCAAGTCTCTACAAACCTTACTATGCTTTTTCTTTCATGTATTACTAATACTTATTTTGAATAAGGTTTTTCTCCTGGTTCAGTAATAACTTACTGGTCTAAAGTTGTTATCACTGACGCTATCTTGAATATTACCGAATTCGATTTGTATTTTTGTTATGAACATTTTCTAAATCCTACAAACTTGTACTGAAAAATATGCAGCGATTCTGGTATGATGACCTTATATTTCTCCGATAGAACTCAGAGGAAATTTCAGATTTACTTCTTTCTTTAATCAATAAGCCTCAAGCAAATGGGTTCGAAGTATGTCTCAAAAAAAAGAAAAGAAAAGAAAAAAAAGGACCAAAATAAAATTAAGGTGCTTTTATGTATGTACAAGAGCGTTTCTGAACCCGAGAGGAAATTCGGAGCAAGTCACTAGTAGGAAATCGCATTAGACAGCTCAACGACTCCCAGTAGATGAAGAGAGAGACGCAAGACATAAAAGCGTGAAATAAAATTACTGAGGCCAGAACTGAACGCTTTCGATGGAATCTCTTCAGCTTGATAAGTAATAGGCATTCATAACGCACTCTACAGCACTGAGCATTACTTCCTTTAATAGGAAGAGCGCATGTCGTGAACGTGCCTTGTTCAGTTGAAGCCATTTCTATCTTTATTGCTATTCACTCGATACTAAGTTCTTTCTTTGCTACGAGATTAGAAAAAATGTCTTAGAAAACAGCATGATCTTAATGACATCTCCAGGTCTTACATAAAGAATGATAAAATTCAATAAAAGTAATAGGAAAATCAAGATGCAATTCGGTTTATAAAATAAATGCGTTGAATTTTCAAAGTGTCGTTCATTTACACAAAAAGCTTCAATTGATTTAAGCTTTTTTGAAGGCAATAAGTATTTAGTTTGAAAACGGGCGGTTGTTTATAAAACAAAACAGAAATTAGAGAACAAAAACAAAACATTTTGTTTTTGAATTGAAAACTGAGCTTTGAGCTAATTTTATGTCCCCAATGAATGATAAAACTGAAAAAAATATGTGTTATTATCTCGTAATAATAATAATAATCTACACAGTTTCAAAGATCATAATAATAATAATCTACTCAGTTTCAAAGATCATAATTAACCAACTCCAATGAATATTATTTTATTTTGAATCATTGAATAATGCAAATTACCAGTAAAAAGTATCAAATTGTCATTATTGGAGGAATACAATAAATAAATGGTTAAAACTTTACAAAACTCATATGAATTTAAGAATCTATACTATAATAAAAACCGATTCCATCCGTCCGTCACAATTTATTATCTTAATCTTTACTATATTAATATGCAATAATAAGAACCATGTCCGTCCGTCCGTCATACGATTCAACCACTTATAAAAAATGCAGCATTTTCCTATACATCTATATGCAGTATTTTTTTCTATAATAATTTAATTTAAACTAAAACTTAAACATTAAATTGAAAATATTTTTAGGACAGAGGGCATACGTTTTGTGCCTATGGCTCAAAGGGGATTACTTTTAATAATAATAATAATTACTCTGATAAAATACAGTAAACAAAGAGTTGATTTCTTTAAATTATTCAAAATTATCTTGATCCTCGCTTAATAATGAAGCTGAAGAGACTGGCACAGAATGTTGGATTTTACTTTCAAAATGAATGAATGTTGAACGAACATTGTTTTGAAAGATATATTTTCTTTTTTATAAATACAAATTGTATCTTTCTTGTGAGACTTGTGATGAATTAAAAATGATGCTATTGTTTCTTAAACATTATACAACCTTTTTTAATAATAAAATTATACTCACATTGAAAATGATACAATTTTTCTTAAAAAGACATACAGTATTTCTTTTAGCAATAATTTAATTTAAACTGAAACTTAAATATAAAATTGAAAAATAAAATCTTAGAAGTTTAATTAATAGGAAGAATATTTTGAGGGCAGATATTTTGAATAGATCCGGTGAAAAGACGCATCCTTGTCATACGCCTCTTTCTATCTTTGTATATCTTACTGAATTCGTTACTTGTCCGTATGCAGGCGGTTTGCTGCCAGTAGAGATTCTTGATTACACTTCTTGATTGATTGCTAAAAGAAATACTGTATGTCTTTTTAAGAAAAATTGTATCATTTTCAATGTGAGTATAATTTTATTATTAAAAAAGGTTGTATAATGTTTAAGAAACAATAGCATAATTTTTAATTCATCACAAGTCTCACAAGAAAGATACTTGCTTAACTGTTTTGTGCCAATGGGTCAATTAAATATAAATTTTGAGCAACCATATGTCAAAATGCTTTTGAATTAAAACAGCCGTCTAAATACTACCTCTTGGAACGATTATATTGAATCAATTGCTAAGTTCGTAGCTAGAAAAGTTGGTTTCGTGGCAGACAATTTTTTTTCGACAGAATCTATCTTACATATTTATAAGTCTACCAGTCGTCCGTGTATCGAATATTGCGACCATATTTTGCCCAGTGCTCCATCTATATATCTAAAATTTCTTGGCAAGATCCAAAGAATAATCTACAACGTTATAGGTCCTGACCTAACATCTCGGCTTAAATCATTTACCATCACCGTAATGCAACTTCCATTTGCCTCTTCTATAAATATTTTTACGGTAATTGATTTTATTAGCTTTTCCGTTTTCAAGCTCGACTTGACGAATTTAAACGCACTACTAGATTGACTGCTAGGTCTCATAGTGTCACTGTTGAAATGTTTTTTTAAATCTTTCTTACATGCCCTAATGATCTACTCTCATTACCTCCTCCTCTGACCTTCGTTGAACATCTTTATTCGGCATTATTCTACTTTAGATAGCTCTTTGGTCTTATATTGGTTAAACAATTAATAAAAAAAATCTCAACAAAAATATTTCGACAGTGAATAAAAATATTACATCTCCAGTATCTAATCATATTCGATTGGTTTTCTACGGTTAAGCAACACTTTGCAGGTTACTTAAAGGCGGAAAATATTTTGAGATAGTAAGAATACATTTTTTCAAGATAATAATGATGGAAACCGGTGTTTCAACCGTTAGTCTTTAATCATTATTACTTGCTTAACTTGCAATTAAACAATCGTATTCTTTTGCGTAGTATTAATGTCTTGAAGGATATAAATATTGCATATGCATTTACAAAACACTTATAAGCAGTGAAAATTATACTAAATATATGTTTGCATCCGATTAAATCCAAAGAATAAAAATTTAATACAAACTAAAAAGTATTAATTTTACTGTCTGAAAAGTAACGAGGTTTATATCACAAAGATTTTTTCAATTGCAAACAACAATCTACACGGTTTTTTCTTAAAAGAAATCCTTTTCGAGAATATTCCATCCTTCCTTGTCACGCTTCTTCGATGCCTTTTACTTCCGTTGTTACGTCCTTCTTGATGGCCTCCAAGCCTTCGAAACGGGTCTGCTTGATACCCCCTTGAACTTAGGGAAAAGAAAAAATTATATGAGCTCAGATCAATAGGTTTGTTGTTTCAATACTGAGAGGTTTTTTTCTCGGTCAGAAACTGACTGATGCGTTGTGAGCAGGTGCTGAAGCTGCCACAATTTGTACCGCCAAAAAACATTTGAAAAAAAATCCAAATATTTAAGATTACAGTTGTTTGGGAAAGACATAAGTGTAATCAAGAATCTCTACTGGCAGCAAACCGCCTGCATACGGACAAGTAACGAATTCAGTAAGATATACAAAGATAGAAAGAGGCGTATGACAAGGATGCGTCTTTTCACCGGATCTATTCAATTTGTACAGCGAGACTATTCTGGGGATGTTATGCCAGGATTCCTCACCTAAGGCCACAATTTGAACAAAATAATGTAGGCAGATGATACAGTGCTGACAGCAGACACGGAAAGGAAATTACAAGAAGGTAGCTGAAGAAAGTGACAAGAAAGGACTACAAATAAACTCCAAGAAGACCGAATGCATGGTCATCAAAAAAAAGAGCAGCCCAAAATGCCAAATACAGGTGGGGATACTAAAATCAAGGAGGTTCAGAAGTTTAAATATCTGGGAAGTGTTCTAACAGAAGACGGAAAGTGCAACACAGAGATCCGAAAGCGAATTGACATGGCAAAAGACGCTACCAGAAGCTGAGTAAAGTATTAAGAGACAGGAAAATTTTGCTAGAAACAAAGAAAAGAGTATTGAATTGCTATGTGATGTCATTTCTACAATATCGCAGTGAATGCTGGACAATATTATCAAACATGAAGAAAAAACTTGAAGCAACTGAAATATGTTTCTACAGAAGGATGCTGTGAATATCATGGATGGAACATGTGAGCAATGATGAGGTTTTGGAAAGGATGGAAACGAAAGGAGAGCTTGGAAACCCTGATACTAACAGGCCACATAGAAGGGAAAAGAGACAGGGGAAAGCAGCGGATATTTGAAGAACCTGAGCAGGTGGATCAGGTGGAACGAGGATCGCGTGGTGTAACAGGATAAAGCTTAGTAAGAGCCACCAGAGACTGACTGACTGACTGACTGACTGACTGACTGACTCCAAAGATATCGTTAGATGATAACACAATTCGCTTATCCTTCTTTTGCAAGTAACTCAGTCTGCACACCAATTACCGTAATTTTTCAGACTGAAATCGTATATGAAATTACTACTTAATGTTATCAGTTTTATAATAATATATTATAACTATCTACTACACTATGAAATAAGAAACGGCAATAGCAACTAATATTATGCAGTTTTATATTAAATAACTGAAGAATGATCCTCATTCTAAGTTTTCTAGTTGTCTTTAAACGGACCATGACAATCAATGTAAACATGAAAATATGAAAGTTATTTTTGTAATTATCCGATTTTTAACCGGAAACTAAAAAGGCACAATTATTTCCTTGTGTAAATGAAATGAAACAAAACGAATAATGTCTTCTTAGGAACTTTCCCTTTTTCCCTGATCGCGTATACGTCGTCCCTTGGCGTTGTTTTTCTATTCCGACTGCGTTTTTCTTAGCGTTTTGGACTGATGTGTTCAGTTTTTTTTTCGACTTGATGACACGACTGACTGTTTAAAGGCTGACACCAACAATACCAAAAACACTGGCAAGCATTACAGAGATATCAGTATCTCTGTAATGCTTGCCAGTGTTTTTGTCCAGCATTACAATTTTCGTACGCTTCCTTGGAGTAACGTCTATCGCAGACAATGTCCGTAGGACAACTAATTGACAGTCGAGACTGTAGTGTCTGCGTGTGATAAAAATCTGATGCAATCACGGAGGATGCAATATTTTACAAGGCTAAACAAATTTCATCATACACCCCGAAAATATTACTGCACACCACCGCAAATGAGGAAAAAATAGAAATTGATTACACGCTGTCACTCCAGTGGGTATGAAACTGCTTGTATGTTAAAAGAAAGGAAACTAAAGCAGTTGTTTCAATTAATTTGCATAAGAGTGTATGTCAATAGAGGTAAAAATACTAGACGTTTCCTTATAAGGAAATATTTGGCATTCACTGAGTGAGCAGCCAGTGTTGCTGTCGGTTGCTGCTGTCAGAGATGTCCTTGTTTTAAAATACTTTTTTGCAGGAAAATAGTTTTATCAAATCCGGTAGCTGTTATTGCTCTTTCCACTATTGATGGGAGTTTCCAGCTTCACTTTTTCTTTGGAATATTTGTGAACTGTCAACATCTTCATTATATCGTTATTTTCTCTTTCAGATATATGTTATATTCTTTTTAGTTCATGCAAGTTTTGAAGGTTCTTCATTGGTTTTTGTTATGTGTTATGGTTCTTTGTAAAGAATTCTGCAATGCATATCCACAAGATTTGATAAAGATGAACAGGCTTCCTTTGCTCAAAGCGATTTTAACAGCCAACAGTTTAGATATTTTTAACAAGTCTGACGCTGTGCTTGATGTCTATATTAAAGTCTCTACCTGACCATGCTATTTCAGAACATGATTCGAGTTTTCAGATTAATGTTCCGATTTTGTAGCCATTTTAGCCGTTGAAAGGGACTACCCTCTACCCCTAACAAATCCTATCCAATATTCATTTTCTTTATCTCCTATACTAAATTTGTTATGAGTTATCAATACACCAAGGTATTTGAAATGTTTAGCATTTACTAATTTAGTATCCTGAATTTTTTGTATCTGACATCGCTGCTTTCACTCCAAGTTCAGATCATTGCTTCTGAACAAACTCAACGATAACTTGATTTTTTAGAAATGATCATGTGTAATATTATAAAATTATTATGCATTTATGTCACTCACTATTAAAAATCGAATACTTTCATAGATAGATAGATAGATAGATAGATAGATAGATAGATAGATAGATAGATAGATAACACTTACACACGAATATACTATGGTTATTTAGCAGGAACTCAAATTATGGCTTAAATCGCGTTATAGATAAATTTACTGCTGATTGTTTACTATTTTGTTCTTCTTGCTCCCTCTTAAATATAAAAATAAATCGATATCTATCTCATCTAGGGTATAATATAATTTACAAGTACACAGATGTACTAATTGTTTATGGTAGAACGATTGCGTGACGCCTATCCTTGAATGAAAAGTCGCTTTTCTATAAAATTGCTTTTCAAAACGTGGCCGCTTGTCACGAAATAGTAAAAGATTATTGACGCTTATTGTCAAACTTATAACCAGTAAATTTTTTATTCTTATCGACCACGCCAGACAGAAGGTCCTATTTTCTGGAGAGATCAGAATCGATTAAATTCATTTTCAGTGAATGTACTTAGCTAGATAAATGTTTACTGGAGAGACTTTTATAAATACTTTTCATTTCCAACGGTCCCTTCTAAAAACCATCAATATCTATTTTGTCATTGTCAGTTTCACGACATAAGCGATCATGGCTCTCCACAACTTTATATGCTTTGTATCTCTTAGCAACATTTGCCTCTTGTTATAATCTCCCTGTCCTTCCTCTGCCATCCTTTCATAAAATATCATCCAGTATGTTACTCGGATTTTCCCTCTACCTCTTTTGCGTTCAGTATGCAATGTGAGTGTTACACTCTCCAAGTCCTCTTTCTTATTTATGTGTCCTAAAAATTTCAGTTCTTTTAGTCTAATCTAATTCTAAGTACAAAGATTCTTTCGTTCCGATTTTCCTTAAAATATTATTGTTCCTCACGTGATCTACATCCTTCTGTAGAATCATATCTTTGTAACTTTATTTTCAATTAATCAGTGGGGAAATTGTCCAGCACTAACTGTTATATAGAAAGATTGATATTAAATAGCATTACAGCATTTATATTGTTTCCGATGGAATTTTCTTCTTTAAAATTTGAAGACATCTTTTGCTATTCCATGCGCCCTCGTATTTCTATATCACAGCCTGTTATAATGCTTCACTCTTTCTCTGTTTCTTCATCAATATACGCATGTTTGTCGGGAAGGTCACTGTATTTCTCTCTGAATCGTTTGCCTTTAGTATATCCGGTGAGTATCAAAATCTTGAAACCCTCTTTCCTCACTATGTGTCTCAGAAATTTTAAATGTCTCCTTCTAATTTTAAGCACAATGGCCTTTTTGCTTCCATTTTCCTTAGAACATCCTCGTTGCTCACATATCCCGCCTATGGAATTCTTAGTATCTTTCTGTAGATATCTTTAGTCTAGTTTTCATCTCTGAAGAAATTATTCAGCATTCACTCTCATATAAGAAGATTTAGATTACATAATAGTTCAGCATTCTGTTCTTTGGTTTTTTTAACAAAGTTTTACTGTTTCTTAATATTTTGTTTAACTTTTGAAAGGCATCGTTCGCCTCCAGATTTCTGTACCACATTCTCCGTAGTTATGACACTCTACAGATATTTACATTCTATATTTGCTCGGTTTCGTCATTTCCATTTCGTAGCTTGTATCTTGAGCTGTCCCTCGTTTTAACGACAACACATTCTGTCTTCTTACAACTTGATTTGTCCTTTCTGTTTACTTTTCTTCATTGTCGAGGAAAGGTGCAGGACAACTCAACGCCGCCGACTGAAAACCTTCGGAACGTGAGTGATCATGGTCTACCACAATCTCTTGCCTTTCATAGTGCTTACTAAACTTTGTCGTTTAGTTATCTCTCCTAATTTCTGTTCTGCCCACTATTTACACAAGCACGTTATGTGGTTTCTTCGCTGCTTTCTTGTCTCTCTTTCCTTCAATATAACCTGTGATTGTTATATTTTCTAAGCCCTCTTTTGTCATTGGGTGCTCTAGAAATTAATTTCATAACTTGCACTCATATCTATTAATGGTTGAAATTGTGATCTATCGTCATCTTGCGAAAATGTTTGAATTCTATACTTATAAAACGGCATAGACTTCGATAACGTACATAAAGGAATTTTGAACACGAAAGAAAAACTTGTTTTTATCATAAGAAATGTTATGTTAATCGAAACACATGATGATCCGATATTTTAAACTCTGGTAAATATGCTTCGCGAGGAGGAATTTCTCATGGCAATCCTTTTGTGTAATGTTATGGCAGCAAAGTAACCTATAAGGAGTGTCGCCAGATTTCGAAGTTAACTATTGTAAAGTTCTGACGCAACTTTTTAAGCAGGTTTCATCAATTTGTAACACGTTAAAGCTTCCATATTTTAATACATTCGAAGATTTTAGCTATTTATTACAAAAGGTTTATTTTGTAAAATTGATGTTGCAACGCGTCGTTCTGACAATATGTCCAGCGTTAATGTTTAAGTTTTTTATCTTTCTCGAGCTTCACATACAATTGTTGAGCGATCAATACCCAATTTTTCAGGCAATTCCACAAATGATTGCATAGAAGCATTATACTAAAAACTTGCAAGTCACTGCTACTAAATTCTTCTAGTCTACCAATGTGTGATTTCTTCTCACATTTAAATGCCTCTTTCTTGAAGTACAAAAACATTTCAACTTTCGTAACGGGTCCAAACAAACCCTCTAAATGGGCTCATCAGACATCTTTATAGTAGGGTTCAAAGTGAAACGAAACACTATGTCTGCTGACAATTATATATATATATATATATATATACGCAACGCACACATATATATTCTTTCTTTTTTCAATTTATGCACACACGCACAAGCACACACACACATACGCACACACATATATATAAATGCAAACTCATCACTATACTCGTTTGGAAAAACCCTCCGCGTATATACACGAAGGAAAAAATGGATGTAAAAAAAAAAAGCCAAGCACATGAACATCAGCCAAAGCAACTTGGACCGAGCCAGTACGTAGCCCAAAGAAAAAACCCGACACGAGTAATCAATAACAAAAAAACGTTCAATACGTAAGCAGAGCAGAATAAGTAAATTAACTTAGTCAACCAACAAACATACCAAGTAGGTTTGTTGGTTCACTAGGTTAATTTACTTATATATATATATATATATATATATATATGTGTGTGTGTGTGTGTGTGTGTGTGTGTGTGTGTGTGTGTGTGTGTGTAATAATAATAAAACAAACTTTAGAGACAAATACGAGTATCCATTAAAACAATTGATAATGTTAAACAAATAAAAATTCAAATTGTCGGCTAATGCCAGTTTCGTAAATTTATGTATAATTTTATTATATATATATATATATATATATATATATATATATATATATATATATATATATATAACGCATATTTGGGAAGCAATTTCTTTTTTGTTTGAGTTTCGTTAAATATGACTGACAAGGTCCTGTGGTTAAGCTTTTTATTGATTTTTGTTCGTACAAGTGTTTTCTTTTCTGGGCAGAAAGTGTGACAAAACTAAGCAAAAATTCTAAATAATCGAGTGCGTTCGGCTCTTCTTTTAATTATTATCAAGGACGACTTTTATTATTATTTAATTTTTTTTAACTGAATCTGTGTTTATTTTGTTTTGTTTTTTGTTTTTTGTATACATCTAGGGTTATAGGAATGTTTTATTTTCCAAACAGGGTCAGCACATCGTTACCGTGTTCATAGTTAATGTTACTGAGTGTTTGCTTTTCCTTTTTTTATTATTAATGATTTCATTATTTTTACTCTTTTTTACATTTGGATGAGGCTATTATACTTGTATTTTCTACTTGTATGATACGAATGGATTATGGTAGGTTTCCGTGTGTGTTTAAATGAGTCTTAATTGAGATATGATTTGCACAACTCTTACACAATTGTATCCAGAAAAGAAAACACTTGTACGAGCAGAATAGAAATTCTCTAAAAAACTTAATCGTAGTGACATATCAGGCGTCTTTTATATGTACATTAATCAATATTTTTCTTGTTAGCCTTCAATTATTTGCACCTATCAATATCGTTATTTTTATATTTTTTTTACATCAGAATTTATCTTTCATTTTAGCTTTTACTCATTCGTAAAAGTTAGTATATTTCTTGATAGCATTCATTCATTTGCACGTATCAGTATCTCTATTTTTATCATTTATTTACATCAGTAAATATTTTTCATTTTAGCTTTTACTCATTTGTAACAACCAGTATTTTTCTTGATAGCATTCATTCATTTGCAGCTATCAGCTTCTTTATTTTTATCATTCTTTTACATCCGTCATTATCTTCTATTTTAGTCTTCATTCATCGGCACTAGTTTTTTTTTTTTCATTACACTTCACTAATAGTTATATTTCATTAAAGCCATTGTTCATTTGCCTCGAACAATATCGTTCTGGTTGCATTCATTCATTGATACTCATAAATATATTTTATTTATACTTTAGTCATTTTCAACAGTCGGTATCATTCTGTTGAGCATTCATTCATTTAATTAAAATTAGTGTCTTAGCATTCATCCATTTTTATCTTGTAGTATCTTTATTTTCTCATTTTTTTCACTAATCGGTGTCTTCCGATATAGCGTTCCTTCAGCTTCTACTATGGTCTTTCACTTTTCTTTAATTTTAGCCTTCATTTTTTTCTATTTTACTGTTGCTGTTTCTCTCTGCATTGTTTCTATTTTCCTTATTTTTGACAATCTCGTATTACTACTTCCATGATTTCCTCTTTTTTCTTTGAACGCTCGCTTGTCTTCCTTGCCTTTTCTTAAAGAAGTCTTTCGAATAAGTGATGTGCACTTTTCTATAAGAATTATTAAACGACACATGCACCAAACAGTCGTTCTTCGTTCATTAGGTAGTCATGTTAAGCTAATTAATTCATCAATATAGAGAGAAAATTGTTCGCGTGTGTCTGTCTGTGTGAGACACAGAAAAGAATCTATACATTTTTACATGCCAGTACAATGTTAGAAAAATTAATGACAGATTGTTTTTCTTATGACGCGTTTGAGCATACATTTGAATTTTTAAAAACGCTACTTTAATTAAAAGAGAAATCAATTTACTAAGACGGAAGTGTATGAATTATGTTCTAGTCGGTAGATCATACACAATACATTTTCGTCCAGGTTCCTAAATTTCACCTTCCTTTTAGATGTTTTATTATCTCAATGTAGATTATGAAGCCCGAAAGAATAAAACACTTCACATTAATTATTTTTACGTTGCAATTTTTACAAAAAATTGATATGAGAGAACAGCGTTTATCATGAGGTTTTATTTAAAATTCGATGTGGGCAACAGGTTTTGCTACCGCCTTCTCTAGCTACCCAGAAATAACGTCAACTGATTTTACCAGGAACTCTTGTGGTATAGAAGTCATAAGGTCCTGTACTCGCCCTTCAATTTCTTTCAAAGATTTGTTCTTTTAACCAACACTAATTAAAAAAAAATTACTGGATGTTAAGTCAGGACATTGGACTGGCCACTCATGATACATAAAATAGAGTATTACTTTTCAAGCAGCCTTTATATATATATATATATATATATATATATATATATATATATATATATATGAGTAGATGTGTTGGCCTATCACCCCATTCACACTCCTCTCCGGATTTTTTAATAGGTGTACAGGTTAATCTCATGTTTCTTGTTTAGTATTTAGTATTCGTTCCTTTTAAAGTACTTTAACTCTATACTTCTAAGATATCCATTTGAACTCTGGAATTTCATTTATAATTTTTTTATTTTTTTTATTTTTTCTCTCTTCAGTTGGAATATATAATTTTACGAAATCCGTTACGAAATGGATTAACTTCGACAATATTGCTTAAAAATTATACCAGTAGATTATCTACTCAAATACGAGTATCCATTAAATAAATGTTCAAACAAATAAATTTATATATATATATATATATATATATATATATACATATATACATATATATATATACATATACATATATATATATATATATATATATATATATATATATATATATATATATATATATATATATATATATATATACCACAAAAATCTAAAGCGAGTTAAATCCTACCGCGGTTTCACACTACGAATCGTCTTTGCCCTGACGATACGTAGTGTGAAACCGCGGTAGGTTTTGGCTCGCTTTAGATTTTTGTGTGTCTTTGCTCTACTTTTGTATATTTTCTTTTGTACTTTGTATCGAGCACTTTTTCTTGTGGTTGGTTCCGTTTGGGGTTTTTTTTTCTTTGCTGCGGAGTATTGAATGTTTTGTTCTTGTTCCGCGGATTTCTTTTTTTTCTCCCCATTTATCCGACGCCTTAGTGCACCGGATTGTAACGGAATTAGGTTCTGTTTGTTAGTGGGTTTTTTGAAGGTTTATTTTAGTATAAATTTACGGCCTACATACTTACAGAGTCTATTTAGTTATTATATATATATATATATATATATATATAAAGCCATTAATGTGTCTGGAAAATTAGCTTTTAAATTGGATGAGAATGAGATGTTTCTTGTTCTGAATAACATGCCCTTAATGTATAATTACAACTTGGTTGTCATCCTATTCAATTTCCTTAATTACACTTAAAGCATTAATAAAATACATGAACGCGGGCAAAATTCTAGAAGCGTCTATGCGTATGATTTATGTCCATGATAAACATTTAATTCGAACATTACTACAAACATGTCCACTTTAAATGACATACAACAATTAAATTAAGATTTGTGAAGTTCACTTTACTAAGTAAAAAATAATGTAAACATTGTTTCAAATTCTTACTGCACATATTCCGCGTACACATGTACTGTAGACAAGGCACTCAAATCTAACTTAATCAGCCACAACGTATAGCAGCAGCCATCTTTTTTCGTAAAAATAAAAGAAAAGAAAAATGTAACCGGCTCAATCTATGTAATGAGGGAAATAGATTTCAGAATTCTTGGGATATTCAGTCTAAGCGCTCTCGAAAAAACACAGTGAAAGGTAAAGAATTTATCTTAGTACGAGTGTACCACTGCCGTCAAAAATGACGGTAAAATATTTGAGAGTATTTTACGCTATATCCCCAAAGGTTATTCCCCCACTGAGCGTGAAAAAGGGATATATATATATATATATATATATATATATATATATATATATATATATATATAATGTTCATATCTCGCAGGAGTGAGGAAGACCGCGACTTCTAGAGTAGAAGTCATGACTTGCACTTTAATTGGATTTAAGTGAGGGACAGTTGTGCATGGTCATCAGCCTCACTCTCTCTTCCCATTCCATCTGGGTCCGGTGGCACAACATATGCGAGACTTACTGGAGACAATCAGGGATGCAGTGGATGGCCAACAGTGATATTATTGTTTTCACTACGCCCTGAATGCGCTCCACAACGCTTAGGTAGGCATTTTTTTAATTATCAAGCAACAGGTTGCCACTACCTGCTCTGGTAGACTGGTTGCCATCCAAGGCTATAAAACCCAATCTGTCCTGTTATTTAACACGTAACTGGATGAATGTGCGTTGTGGTGCAGTTGATTTCTCAGAAAGAGAAATTGAGAACCCGAGTTCGAATTCCGGTTGAATGACCTGCAGTCACTTACTCGCAAATAGCCTTGAGAAAGGTACTAAGCCATCCCTACCTTCCAGTTATGGGTTAAATAACAAGGCAGACCTTTTATAACTGGTAGTAAAATTTGATAACTAGTATTAAAGAGAATGAACAGCCAATGCTGCGTCGCTATTGTCGATCTCTCCATGAGCATGGCAGGAGGGATAGATATATCTATATCTATGCTGGAAGCAAGTGGATGTGTCGAGCCACACTGATAAGCTGTGATACAGCTAATCAGGCTCGTATGTAGATAGATAGATAGATAGATAGATAGATAGATAGATAGATAGATAGATAGATAGATTTAAATCCAAATATATGCATATTTAAATCGATGTAATCACATGTGTCGTATGATCATTTCTTCGTCAGCGACTGTTTATTATGAAAAATTCAAATAGACAGTTTTTAAATAGATAATAATTTTATTTACATCAAACCCTCTGGCTGGACTAGTTTTACGATTAATAAGATGAATATTAATACGATCTTCCTTGGGATTTTACCCACATGCCATTTTATATATATATATATATATATATATATATATATATATATATATATATATTAATTAAAATAAATTTTCAAAATTTAAAAATATTGAATGAACATTTCAACATGAAATCCCTAAGAGAGATTTCAAGCCTCCTCAGCAACAGTCAGTCTATATCAAAATGAGAAAAATAAGATTAAAAAAAGGAATAAAAAAAATAAAGAAATAAAAAAATAAAAAAATAAATAAGTTAAAATTTGAGAAATATACGTCACAAAAATCTTTTTTGAAAATCAGTCTATTTTTGGTTTTTACTTTTTGATAGAGTTGTAAGTGAAGAGATGGGAAATTTGGCATGTCTAGCTTAATAAACGAAAGAGGGTTAAGGAATGAGAGTTCGTTAAATTGAGAATTGGGTTATCATTCCTGCCATGGTTTTGGAGAGATAGACAATAGCAAGGCAACGTCGGCTCAGTTGATTCTTTACTACCGGTTATTAAAGCACTTACCGCGGGCTTGCTCTTTAGCAGAGCCTTATTATTTTATTTTTTGCAATAATTGTGTCGTCGGGTAGTGAAGAATCCTCATAATTATAATAAAGACCGTTATATATATATATATATATATATCCTATTCTGTCACGCTAAGAGAATACTTAAGAGTATAGTAAGTTGTTTCCTCATAGATTAACTATGAGGAAACAACTTACTATACTCTTAAGTATTTTGCCGTCATTTTTGACAGCAGGGGTACACTCGTACTAAAATAAATTCTTTATCTATATTATGTGATTATTCTATCACAGATCGATAATTATTAACGGAATATATGAGGTTTGTGCAGAAATTATTTAATCATATAATATTAATGCAAAACGGGCTACCTCGTGCAAAGGTGCTTTAATTCTTTTAAATTTTTAATTCTTTTTAAATTTCTTTTAGATTTTGAAAACAGCCTGGATTTGTAATTAGCTCAATTCTGCGTTATAGAAACCACCTTTAGAATGTATTGCTGGATAATTGTGACACCAAGATACGAACCCGAAAGAAAATAACAAAAGATGTATTCTAGATGAAACTAGACTATTTCGTTACAAACAAAAAGTGCTATACTGCTGTTTAATACTATTTCTCCTTTACGTCAATGAATACTAGACAATTTCTTCATAGATGAAGAGGAGACAGAAGGAAACAGTAATGTGGTTCTACAGAAGGACGCTGAGAGTTCTATGGACAGAGCGGGTAAGCAACGAAATAAGCAAAGTGGAAACAAAATGCGAAGGTAGTGGCTCATTTTTGCGAATGGATGAGAAAAAAAGGTGCCGTCGGAATGGAAGGAAGGCAAACGTTACAAAAAGCTACAGAGACAGAAAATCGGGGAGAGCCATAATAATCCACATTTTCAAGGGACACGACGCAGAAAAGAACATATACATTGTTTGCGAAAAAAAAGAGAACGTGGAAATGTGAAGATTAAAGCAATTGAATTATTCAAAATAAAAGAATATTATCTGGAAAGTCTGTGGAATACCGAGATCGTATTTTAATTAGTGAAGTCACAGATTTTCTTTGATGACGTTCTACACAAATTCAACATTTTCAGTTGATCCACTTTTCAAAGATCTTTTAGAATGTGAAACGGTTCAGCTGATTGTCAGTCAAATCTGAGGCATTGATGCCAGCGTTTTATCTAAGTTTCGCCCATCTCCGGCATCATTCTTTATGCGTCGAACTGTTTTCACAGATGAATGTTCAGTTTTCAAGCCCAAATGGATGAATAACCACAGTGAATGCAATAGTTACAAAACTCGCAAACTCAATCAAAGACGTCTATTTTTTTTTTAATTAAAATATGTAGTTTACATTGCGACACGAAAATTTCTATGTTTAGAGATTTTTACGGCATCAAGTAATGTTAGCTCATTGTTGTGAATATATATATATATATATATATATTCACACTGGCTATAATTCATACTTACTATAATTAATATTACTAGAATATATATATATATATATATATATATATATATACTAGTAATATTAATTATAGTAATAATACCAATAGTAAAGGAACTAATTCTATCAAGACTATCAATAATTAAACTACAAATGAAATCGTCTTGAAACCCACCGGGAATTAACCCGGAGAGAAAAGAAGGGGAAGAAAAAAAGAAACAAACGAAGTACCTGAACAAAAAGTCAAGCATTCTATTTCTGAAAGAAAAGGTGTTTAAATTTAAGAACACGCACACATATCAACCTTATGACCTGTTCACCGACCACTATATACACACGTCGTTTTCGGTCTTCAGAAAGACAAATGGATCATGATATGTACAGTCAGATATTTATTCACCTGAAGAGTCAACTTTGGACTCGAAACACGTGTAGCGACACAAATATAATTATGGACACTTAATCTATTATAAAAATGATAAATGATATTAATAGTAGTAATAACAATAAATCTACACTTTAAACAAAACTTTCAATTCTCACACTTTTTCTCACCTATATATATATATATATATATGAAAAAAGTGTGAGAAATCGTGAACATTTTGTTTAAAATTTCATTTATTGTTATTATACATATATATATATAATATATATATATATATCAGACACACACACTCACACACACACACACATATATATATATATATATATATATATATATATATATATATATATAGTTAATTAGTTGCAACTTAATCGCACTTATTTTCTATATTTAATGAGAAGATGTACTTGAGTAGACATCTCCGTATTATTTTTTTAGCAGTAAAACTAAAATTTATCAGTCAAAGATCAAAAGTCTGCTATTGATGAAAAAAATTATTCGACAAATTGAATGGTAGAAGTTTATATTGCTTACCTGAGATTTTGCTTCGTCATCAAAGTTCTGTTGTACAAACATCCGCCCAACTGCATTTCCAAGTTGCTCATTTGTAAAGTACGTACAAGTCCGCCAGCGAGGACGAGCTGATGCCGTGCCGGTAATTACCTAAAATAAAGGATAATAATTAGATTCTTTTTCTCCAATCTCTCTCTCTCTCTCTCTCTCTCTATATATATATATATATATATATATATATATATATATAGGTTAAAAATAAACATACGCACGTTTTAATGTTTTTGAAAATTGACACAAAATGTAATAACCCGTTATTTATTTGGAACACATTAAATGCATATAAGCTGGGATTTGTTTTGATAAATCATTCCCTGGAAAATATGTTAAAGCTGAGTTTAAACTGTCGACTGAAACTTGTGAAGCTATATTCTACTAATCATGAGAGTTCAACACTAACTAACAGGGTCTATAAAACAAGGACCAATTTAAAACAGGATCCTTTAGCTCTATCCACAGTTACTCATCTGAAAGAAAAGTTTTTGAAACACAACGATACTGCATGGTATTCCTTCAAGTAGGAGACATTTATTTGAAATTGAGCGCACACCTTAAAATATGTCTGTCAATAATTTGAACAAACGTACAATGTGTTAAAAGACAAAATGGGAGAAAAATTGAAATTGTGTTGTAATTTCATAGCCATTTGTTTCAAAATATATGTTGTTGTTTTTACAATCGCTTACTTTGCATTATAATGGTTTGATAACTAACATACATTTATTTTCACACTGCATATATGTCAATTGTACTTTGAAACATGTTATATCGAAAATTATAAACATTCCGTGTTTATTCAATTTTAACATTGTAGTTTACTAAATGAAGAATGATTTTCCACACATAAAAATAGCCATACATCAATAAAAATAATTATAGTCTCCAACACTGCATAAAAATTATCCAAAGCATAAAAAGTCATTAACCATGACGGATACAAGTACCTTGCAGACTTTCTGTGTTTATGCCACTTAAAACGCTTGATTTTCTTTACGTTGCTTCACTTGTTTTGTTTTGTTTTTGTTTTTTTTTATCATTTCACCCCGAGCAAGGCAGAAATGCCACTGATGAGCGGGGGGCTACATAACTGTAAAAAGATTAATTAGAAAAGAGTGAGGAGTACAAACTAGTTAAGGAGTAATAGAAAGCTGAGAATGCAGGTGCGATGACAGATACAGATACATAGGTGGAGAGAAAGGGAAGGATATACGGAGTTGGGGAGAGAGCTAGTGTCCAGTGGTTAATAGATGAGTATTGACATTGCATTTAAATTTCTGGAGGTTGTAGCCGTCAGAAAAGCAAGAATATGGGAGCGAGTTCCACAGGCGGGAAGTGCGAGAGAAGACGCTGAAGAAGTAGAATTTTCGTCTGCATTTGGCTAACCTGACTGTGAATGGGTGGGACCCAGTGCCAGTCTGGTTGCACAAGTAAACACCTTTTGAGGAGGCACCAGTGAATTAACTTCGTACGAGCAGAAGCCATGAAAGTATTAAGGTGTGTGCACAGCTTTGATTTTGAATATTTCATATATCTAGAGCAGCCATTTTTGCGGAAGTTTATTCGTACTCTCAATTGTCGCTCTCAATTTTTTTCTCTTTGTATCTTTCCCAAACCTCGCTCTGCCATTCATTTGCACAATTCTATCAAATATATCTCGCTCTGCTTTTCCTTGTCTCTATTTCCTTATATCCGTCCTGTTAGTATTAGATTCTCCAGGCCCTCCCTCCTCATTACGTGTCCCAGGAACCACATCTGACTCTTACTGATGCTAAGTATTAGTTTTCTTCTCGTTTGCATTCTCTCCAACACCTCATTGTTTATCACTTGTTTGGTCCATGTATCCTCAGTAAAACCACATTTCTGCTGCCTCGAGCCTTTCCTTCATCCTTGAGGGTATTCACTGCCGTACAACATTAACTATCAGAAAGAAGGACAGATATCACGTAGCAGTCTGACACTGTTTTCTTTGTTTCCAAAGAGATTTTCCTGTCTTTCTGTGCTCTGGTAAGCTTTTGAAATGCGACCTTGGCCATGCCAATGCGTCTTTGGATCTCAATGTCGTAATTTCTTCTGTCAGAACGCTTTCCAGATATTTACATTTCTTTGCTTGTTTTATTTTAGTTTCTCCACCTGTAGTTAGCATTTTGGTTTCTTCTGTTTGCTGATGACCATACATTGAGTTTTCTTGAAGTTTATGCTCAGTCGTTTACGTTTCAATAAAACTGAGAAGAAGGCCCGAAAACCGCTCAGAGTAAAACGATACAGTCATCAAAATGATAATTTTTTTTTTTACAGTAACATTCAATGAGGTGCGTAATATTAATTGAAGAGAAGGTGGTAAGAAATTCAGATTAGAATGATGACACTTGGCCTAAAGAGGTCACGTTTGAAGTGTTCAGGGAAACATACATCTACATTTTCTTCTTGGGAAAATGTCTCCAGTGGAACGTTCTTCTTGCATTTGAAAAGCGAAAAAATGAGGATGATTCGGCTCTGTAGAAGTGACAAGGTCAGTTTGAGCTGCAAAAGTCCAAAACTAATCGGACTAGAGAATGGAAACTGATCGGACTAGAGAATGGAAAGGCTTTAAATACTTTCCATTGAAGAAGTGATAAAGTAGCAAATGTAATGTAAGTTTGTCTCAGAATGGAATCAGTCACCGTGATGAGAGAAAATGTTATTTTAGGTACTTAAAGTTAAAAGTCAATTATTTATACAGTGAAAGATTAAAACAAATTTAAAAGAGATTTTAGCTCCAAGACTTTGATCCTCTGGGACTACGGAAGTACATACATAAACAGTGGTATCATTTACATAGATATTTACTAGTGATCTTAGGTAGTCCGTTGATGAAAATGAAAAAGTGGGGTCAAGGCGACTCCTGCGTGCGTCTGCATGGCTTCACTTTTTATTTTCAAATATATATATATATATATATATATATATATATATGGGGATATTGTAGACTTTAAAAACAGTAGCTACTTACCGCTATTTACACGACGTACTTCACTTTTGACTACACTCTTCATTACTGGTGTTTTTTTCCTTTGTGTACATTATATATATCATCTGCTTAGTTTCAATCCTAGGTGGAAGTATTCGCATGTCTAACCGGACTGATGAGCTCTGATTCATCAAAACAGGACCGTATGGGGATGACTATATATATATATATATATATATATATATATATTTATAAAGATATTGGGAAGGGGTTTATTTCTATAAACCCTATTTTTGTTGATAGACGTTTCTGACTTGATATCCATGTTTATAACATAAAAAAACAGGGATGTCAACTCAAACACATACCTAAAACATGTTTTTTTTTCAAATGAACCATTTAATTACAATTAATTTTATTATTATTTATAAAATTTTTAGTATTTTTTTAAATACCAGGTGGATTTTTAGATAAAAGAGAAATTTAACATTATCAGAGAGTAGAATTAGGACTTGGTCTGTAGGCATAACTTGATTCGATGTTCCTGTAGATCAGTTAGTTTAATTGTCAGTATTTGAAATCACCAGCAGCGTAGACTGAGGGAGCGAGGGACGGTCTTCATGCCGACACTTTTATGGGGGCGTGGGCACATTTTTGGCTGCTATATATGCTGTATAGAAATAAAAGTAGCCTTAATGTCAGGACACTATTCACAGTTAATGTCGTTTTCCATTTCCAGTAACTTAAACAATAATATATATATATATTTAAGCGATTGTTATTTTGGTCGAACAATAAATATTATCCAGTGATGTATTCAGGGTTGTTTTATCATTGTTGACAACGTGAAACATGTGAAAGGAGCCCAGCGTGTATTCTTTTTAACGCCGCAACTCCCCAGTGAAGATGTGACACATCTTCTCTGTAATCTATATTTCGATTATTTTCCTTGACATAAGTTCTAGTTTTCGTCTTTTGAGCCTCCTTTTTATAGTTAAGATATCATGTCTTATTTCTTCGTTAAATTCCCTCGTCGACACCATTTGTCCTTTTTTCCTTTTTCCCCCACCAGTTCTTTTACTTTTCCCCCACCACTTCTTAATCCTGTGACACGTTTAATTTTTTTATTTTTGATTCTTTAATACAGACGTAATCTAAAAGTTTTCTTCTAATATCGAGTCATGAATCTCTGTCTCAGCCCCTTTTTTTATGTCTGGACGACAAATTTTAAATATTTTGTTTCTTTCTTAATCCCTTCGTCCAACTTTCTTTAACTTCCTGTGTATGGATATGTTTTTGGCTCCTTCCGGTATGTGAATTTTTGTACCATATTTGAATTAATAAATTTTTGTTTTAATCGTTGCTGATGAAGCGAGAATTTTCTCACTGAAATAGCTATTCAACGGAATGTAAATTTCGGAATTTTTATATATATATATATATATATGAATGTGTGTGTGTGTGTATGTGTGTGTGTGTGTGTGTGCGTGTGTGTTTAAATCTGTGCAATATGTTGTATTTTTGTGAGGTAGTGATGGGTGGCGGTGAACTCAAGGGCAGATGCACTCTGGCCCGAGCGGCACCCAATCTAGCTACGCCAGTGTAGTAATCTAGAACCGTGTAATGTCCAAATGGATAAACAGCGAAGCAAAAGCTATGTCATTTTAGTAGATATATATTTCGTTTTATGACTGACAATTTAGTTTTTCTCGCAGTAGGCTGCCATTTGTTTCTGCGATAGAATGGTTACAAACCAAGACTATAAGACACAGTCTGTGCTTCTATTCAATCCATAGCTAAGAGAAGTAAAAATGGATTCATTTCATATATTTTCCAAAGGTATGTATGCATTAAAATGATTAAATGAACCCGACTGTAATTCGAACTCGATAATTTGACATTCCGTTACATCACATCAGGCAACATTGTTTCTTAGGACATGAAATTTGTTTAAACTAAACGAGTTATTAATCTCATTTTATCTCATAGTTATATCACTTAAAGCAATAACTAGCGTCTGTTTCAGGTTATTGAATTTTTAAAGGAAAATGTGACGGGGGATGAATTTCCTCATTAGGAAAGTTTTTTTATAACACCTTGAGACAGAAAAATCTCATTGGAAACAAAGAAAAAAGATTTCTATGTGATATCTGTTCTTCTGTATGGAAGTGAATGTTGGACGATCTCATCAAGGAAGAAGGAGAGACTTGAGGCAGCAGAAATGTGGTTCTACAGAAGAATGCTGAGGATACCATGAACTGAGCACATGACAAACGATGTGGTGTTGGAGAGGATGCAAACGAGAAAACAAACTCATACTTTACATCAGTAAGTAACAGCTGAGGTTCCTGGGATACGTAATGAGGATGGAGGGCCTGGAGAATATAATACTTACTGGACGGATAGAAGAAAAGAGAGACAGGCAAAAGCAGAGCGAAACCTATTTGATACGCCTGATCAAATGGATAGCGGAGCGCGGTTTGGAAGTGATACCAATAAGAAAAATATTGAGAACAACAAGAGACAAAGCCGAGTGGAAGTCCGTGATCACCTACGTTCTGAAGGGACACGGAACATGAATAAAATTATATTAAATTCAAGTTGACATTCACTCATAAAATATAATCGTCAGGTGCTGATTGTAAGTGAATTCTTGTAAAATGTTAATAATTATATTTATACTATATTTTAATAATAGTGGAGCAGTCCATTTATTTACGGGGCGTGGGGAGAACACGAACAATTTGCTATGTATACTTAGTTCCAAATACAAACATTTAAATATAATTTAAATACAAACTGACATGCTTAATATCTGCTTTCAAATATAAATATACACAATTATTAATGACATAGCCACATATATAAATATATGCATCCACATTTCCATAAAGACAGCCAGATACTTATTTTAACAATTTTTAACAACATATTAAACGTACAGAATTATATTTGTATAAAAATTTTAAATACATTCATACATATGAATGTATATTCTATATTCGTACACATCGATTCATAGAATATTTATATATATGAACGCATTTACACCACACACATACCGTAACGTATATATAGTGTGTCGCCTGGTTATGACAGTCCAGACCTACAACGATCCGTGGTCATGAGGCAGTCTCCATTAATCTTGTTTAGTCTTTTTGACTCGTACATACGACGTATAAGGAAAATTAGTCAGTCAGTTAAGTGCCATACGTGATACATGCTTTGGACGATCATATCTCGAAAGTGAAATGACTGACTGGGCAGAAGATTATCCCGCAGTAGGTTGCCATTGCTTTCTGTGGTAGACTGGTTGCCAGCCAAGGCTATAGAACCTAATCTGTCCTGCTATTTAACCCATAACTAGAAGGAATAGACGGATTAATACCTTTCCCAAGGGCCTTTTCGCGTAAATGAATGCAAAGAATTCAACTGGAATTCGGACTCGGCTCCCTGATTTCTAGTTTCGAGTCGATATCCACTGCATCACAACGCACATCGGAGAATACAAAGAATAATTTGCGCGTCGTAACACTACGTCGTCATACGGCCCTAGAGTAACGAAGTTGGCGATGGTCAGTTCCCGATTGTACGCCATATTGAACTGTTGATAAGTCAGGGCTTCTTCACATTCCGGCTCACACAGAAAATCGCGTTCTGGAACATCTTTGGAACCGAAATCTGTCGTAAGTCGAGGACTCCTGTGCATATATTCGTTAATATACAGAAACACTAACACTTGTGTTTATACAACCACCATTATATTCAATGTATATAT
Source organism: Ascarosepion bandense (assembly GCA_037127315.1). Classification (NCBI taxonomy): domain Eukaryota; kingdom Metazoa; phylum Mollusca; class Cephalopoda; order Sepiida; family Sepiidae; genus Ascarosepion; species Ascarosepion bandense. The sequence goes on along the minus strand of JBBBDQ010000704.1, from coordinate 240,634 downwards.
TTTGACTGTAATTTATACACACGTAATATAAGTATATCATGTATATATATATATATATATATATATATATATACATATATATATATATATATATATATACAAATCGTTTACTCATGCATGTAACCTGAATCAAACTCATAAAAACAATAATACGTAAAAGGTTACTGAGTGCGAAAGAATATGCGAAAAAATTATTTAGAAGAGACAGGAATTAAGAAGACATAACCATGATATTGCATTTAAATTTGTGAAGATTAATGCTGACTGGAAAGCTAAAACCTGGAAGAAACTGTTAACATAGAATTTACGGTTACATCTAAATATTTCAACTGCAAAATAATGAATCCTTGCCGCCAATCTAGTACTGCACTGAAATCCATAAAGTATGGGTACCATAGAGGAAAGTTCAGCAGAACAATTACCATAAAAGTATTTCAACAAAAGATACTGAGAAAATACATTACAACCGTTGAAAAGTGACTGAAGTCGAGATACCATGTTCTGACTAATAACGTTGCAGATTCTTCTTTGGATTTGATCAAGAACTTCTCAATACACAGCATACCACCCAAACCAGATGTGTCGCAATATTCAAATAATGAGTGAAAGGTAAATTTATAAATTCGTAAAATAGATTCTGGTGAGAAAATTCCTAGCTGGAGCTAACCTACATGGCCGATGCTAACCTCTTAGAGGTTAGCATCGGCCATGTACATATATGTGCCTCACATTGTTACAAATAGATGCATATACATAAACATCCATATTTTAAAAGAAATAACACTATATGCCTCCAAAACAAAGCTGTTATCAACTAACCACCATAGACTATCGCATCTACCTCCCATTAGCATGGGACAGGCTAGCCTCCCAGAGAGTAAAATACTACGCCTCCTTGGCCTTACACTCTCGGCGGACCTCAAATGGAATGACTATATTGAATCCATTGCCAAATCTGCTGCTATGAAAGTCGGCTCTCTGTGCAGGGCCCGGAAATTTTTCCCACCTGAAACTATTCTGCACATATACAAATCTACCATCCGCCCGTGTATTGAATATTGCTGCCATATCTGGTCGGGTGCCCCTGCTGCTCTCCTTGGGCTTCTTGACAAAATACAAAGGAGGATCTGTAACGTGGTTGATACTGACTTGGCAGACCGGCTGCAGCCGCTCTCACACCGGCGTGATGTAGCTTCCCTGTGCCTCTTCTACAAGTACTTTCATGGCTTCTGCTCCGATGAGCTTAGATCACTGGTGCCGCCCAAGCACGAATTTACACGAGATACTAGATTAGCAACTAGGTCCCACCCTTCTACAGTTAAACAAATAAGATGTAACCGTAAATTCTACTCCAACAGCTTCTTTTCTCGCGCTTCCCGCCTGTGAAACTCCCTTCCACAAGTCTGCTTTCCCGACAGTTACAATCTCCAGGTGTTTAAATGTAGGGTCAATAGACACCTCCTATCACACTAACTCCCAACTATTCTCACAACACTCTCATCTACCCAACCCTCATTCTCGGTATCCTCACCCGCCTATCACCCACCCTCTGTTATTTCCTATATTTAACCAGCCTTTCTCCACTCTACGTAGCCCCCTGCACAGTAGTGGCAGTGACATGCCTTGCTCGGGGTGAAACGCTTATAAAAAATAAAAAAAAAATATATATATATATATATATATATATATGTGTGTGTGTGTGTGTGTGTGTGTGTGTGTGTGTGTGTGTGTGTGTGTGTGTATTGTTGTTTCTTTTCGTTCTGTTCTCTGGTTACAGTCTAGAACACTCGTTCGAAATGGTGACCAGATAAAACACACGCGCGTGCGCACACACGCGCGCGCACACACGCGCGCGCACACGCACGCACACAGACACACACAAATATATATATATATATATATATAATTGCATATTATAAGCCAAATAACATAAGCACACATGCAAATAAGAACACTCTTAACACATCACGCAATTAGTCCAGGGCCTGTCATATAGATGGCGCCACTTATAAAAATCCATATGATTTTTGTGAAATATTAACATTCAAATGGCTCGTGACAAAATTTGTTGCAAATTTTCAAAACAATGGAAAAATTTAAATTTCGTGTGTTGATAACGCATTGTTTTCTGATGGGAAAAGTAATGTTCAAGCAAAGCAACAGTTAAGAGGTAGTATGCTGACTTTAAACGCTGCCGTACAGACACAAATGATGCTGAAAGTTCAGTTCGCTCTAAATCGTCAGTTGTCCCACAAAACACAAAAAAATCCACAAACTCGTTTTGGCCGATCGTAAATTGAAGTTGTGGGAGATAGCAAAGGAGTTGAACATATCAGAAGGTAGTGTATTCACCATTTTGCATAAACATTAGTCATTGAGAAAGCTGTGTTCAAAGTGGGTGCCGCGTTTGCTCAAAGTCGATCAAAAACAACAATGCGTCGAAGATTCAGAGCGTTGTTTGCATCTGTTTCAACACAACAAGAAGTTTTTGCGCAAATATTTACAGTGGACGAAACATGGATTCACCACTTTACTCCAACGTCAAATCAACAGTCAGCTGAGTGGACAGCAGCAGGTGAAAGTCTTCCAAACGACCAAAGACGCACACATCAGCAGGTAAGATTTTTCGCCTCTGTAGTTTAGGAAGCGCAAGGTATTTTGTTCATCGATTACCTTGAGAACGGAAAAACCATCAATAGTAAATATTATATAGTATTATTGGTGCAATTAAAGAAAGAAATCGCTTAAAAATGGCCACAATTGAAGGAAAAAAGTGATATTTCATTATGACAACGCACCGTGTCACAAATCGATCGCAGCGATGGCAAAGCTATATGAATTGCACTTCAAATTGCTTCCATATGCACCCTATTCTCCAGATCTGGACACCAGTGGTTGTTTGCAGACCTCAAAAGATTGCTCTAGGGAAAGAGATTTGACTTCAATGAAGAAGTGATAACGGAAACTGAGGCATATTTTAAGACCAAAGACAAATCGTTTTACAAAAAAGGCATCGAATTGTTAGAGAAGCGTTGGAATCAGAATTAGGCCCGGGATTTATTGCGTGACATATTATACAAAATAGTAACTATATATTCATACATCTCAATCTAAATGTAAATAAATTAATATATATATATATATATATTAAAAAAGGATTAATTCAAAGATGTTGAATGGCCATTTCGATATGAAGATCCCCACGGGGGACGACACATCACCTCAGCAACAGAAAAAACCTTTCAGAAACTGCTATATAATAATAATAATAAAATAAAAATATGAGGGTGGATTTAAAGTATCAAAATCCATCTGGTTAAACATTTTTCAAGAGGTATTTATGTTTTTGTCTACATGTGACTATTTACGCGCAAATACCCTTGGGAAAGGTATTAATCCGTCTCTTCCTTCCAGTTATGTGTTAAATAGCAAGGACAGATTGGGTTCTATAGCCTTGGTCGGCAACCAGTCTACCGCAGAAAGCAATGGCAACCTACTGCGGGATAATTTTCTGCCCAGTTAGTCGTGTCTCTTTCGAGATATGATCACCCAAGCGTGTATCACGTATGGCACTTTAACTGACTGATATTTTTTAGAATATACAATTTTTCAATGAGACAAAGATTACATCTTTTACTTTTACCATTTTAAATTTAGTTCTTGCAAATATTTTCCACGTAATATCTGGTAAGTTTCAACTAACGTTTGTCAATAATATTTAGAGAAAGATGCAGTATTTTTGTGTTTATCGTTTCCGAAAATACTATGTACGGAACATGTAAGCGTTTAAAAAGGATACTGTAGTAAATGCGATTGTTCGGACTGTTTCCTTATTTTTGTTACCATATTCACGATGTTTCGGCCATTGTACACTCGATGAATGGAATTCAGAACTAAACCCTTTATTTCATTCATCTGGGTTTATTGTTCTAGTTTTATGGCTCATGCCTCTTCAGATCTTTCAGTATTAGTTGTCGTCCTTTAACCTAATTCTAAGTTTTTGTTTAACTCTGCTGCAGCCAGAAACTAAATTTAAAACTCTTTGGGTAAGGTCACTGGATTCAACCAAGACATTTATCGACTGGGCCATGTGTTCTCGAACAATGTAAGAAGTGTAAATCGTTCCAATACCTAATCTCAGAAATATAGACAAATATTGAGAAAAATGCTTTCGAAGAATTTAACAGTCAGAGGACATATTGAAGACAAGAGGTAAAATAACGAATAATCTTGTGTAAATGGGTTTTAGATCACGCACTGCGTGTAATATAAAGGAGACAAAGATTAGTTAGAGCGCTACAAAGAGTAGGATGTTGTGGAGTGCCATGTTCGCCTGAAGAGAAATGACATATAAAAAAAGGAAAATTTAAAGGCTTCTTCTTCTATGTGTCTTGTCCTTTCAGAACGTAGTCGATCATGGCTTTCTACGTCTCCCTATCCCCGGTAGCTCTTAGCACGCCTTCTGTTACACCACAGAACCCCCGTTCTGCCATCCACTTGCTCAGGCCAGTCAAGTACGTTACACGTTGTTTTCCCCTGTCTCTTCCTCTATCTGGCCTGTTGGTATCAGGTTCTTCAAGCCCTTATTCCTCACTGCATGTTCCAAGAATTTTATCTCTCTTCCTCATTAATTTCCTTTTTGTTTCCATCCTTTCCAAAACTTCATCATTGGTGACATGCTCGATCCATGATATCCGCAGCATCCTTCTGTAGAACTATATTTCAATTGCTTCAAGTTTTTCCTTCATCTTTGATGATATTGTCCAGCATTCACTGCCATATTGAAGAACTGATATCATAAAGCAATCCAGCACTCTCTTCGTTGTTTCTAGCAAAATTTTCCTGTCACTTAATACTCTACTCAGCTTCTGGAACGCGTCCTTTGACATGCCAATTCGCCTTCGGATCTCTGTGTAAAGGCTAGGTACACAGCCTTAATTTCCTAACAGCCGGTCTTCTTTATTTACGAGGATAAAAAGAGAAAGAGAGAGGGGGAGGGGAAAAAGACAGAGAGTGTGTGTGTGTGCGTTTGTGCGCGTGTGTGTGTGTGTGTGAAAGGGAGAGTGAGAAAATTTCTCATGTGATTCATAGCATCACATTATGTAAATACTTGAGCATTAATGTAAATTTATCACGCGCAAGAGCGGTTAATGTCAAGTTGATTCGCAGCGAAAATAAAAGTAAATAAAAAAGCATCTAAACTTCAGAAATTCCTTTTGTCGCATTAACAGGTGTAAAGGTCATTCTAAGAAAAATATATGTAAACTGGTGTGTGGTAAATGGTGAAAACGGTTGAATCAATCAACAAGTGAAACATTTCGATAAGATTTTCCGTCTACCTATTCTTCATGAAAACAAAAAGTAAAGATTGACATGTCAGTCATACAATTTTAAATCACAGGATGCAAAAAAGGTGAGAAAAACACATGTGGTTAATCAATATTTGATTAACAAACAACAAGATGAGGGGATTTTGTTAAACATTATTAAAATTATTATCACTGTAAAGTTTATAGGTTCAAAACTAATCTTTGAAGTTGTTTACATTGTTCGGACTGTTGTCCTCATCTTTGTTGCCATATTTACGACGTTTCGTTCATTGTACGCTCTGAACTTCTGCAGATGATTTTAACCTTTATTTCGATCATTGAGGTAGATTGTTCTCATTCCATGAGTTATGCCCCTTCCGGATGTCTTGGCTATCTCCCTTTAACTCTAAGTTTTTATTCACCACAACTGTCGCCAGATATTGAACTCATAACTGTTTCGGTCAAGACACTGGATCAAACAAACGATTTTATCCACTGAGCCATGTGTCCTTAAAGACATCTGGAAATAATATGACTGATGGAACGAGAACAATCTAACCCATTGATCAAAATGAAGAGTTTGGTTCGAAATTTCAATCCCTGAAGAAGGTCGGAACGTACAACGTGCTCCGACTACATAAATTTAAGCATGCTACTAGATTGGCATTTAGGTCCCACAGTTTTACTGTTGAAATAGCTATATGCAACCACTATTTCTACTCGAACATTTTCTTTTCTTCCTTGCCTGGTAAATACAATGTTCAAAAATTTAAACGTAACAGCAATCGCCATCTTCTGTCTTCTTGAACCCCGCTCATCTTCTGATCTTTCTTTAATCCTAACTTTACCTAGATTTCTTTTTCATTTTCATTTTCACTCCCTCTAACACCCTAGTCCGATATACTGTGAATGTCAAATTTTCTAAACCCTCTCCATTTGTTATTCGCTCAAGAAATACAAATTGTCTCTTTCTCATAAGTGTCGTTTTTGTCTCCATCCATAAAACTTCCTCGTTTTTTAAATGCTCTGTCACTGGGATATTCAGTATCTTTCTGTAAAGTCATATCTTTGTTGCACTAAGTTTCCTCTTTATTTCTGAGGATATTGCTTAACATTCTGCTTTTAGGATCTCTAAAAGAATTCAAAGTAAACTTGCATAAAGCAAAAGAAATAAAAGAAAACTATTTTTGCATCCTGATGTCTCCTGCTTAATAATGAAGTATTTTGTAATGGCAGAACGAATCAATTGTTATTAAGTAATGCCCATTGTTATCGATGGATTCTCATTATTATGATTTTTTTAGGAAGAGAGTGGGACGCTAACAAAGTAATGCCGAGAAAAAAATAAACAAAACACGATGTATGCATCATGATAGTCCGGTTAAGAAGAGTGTACCAGGCAAATGAATCGAAGACACATGTGCGCGATACGGTGACAGGTTTGATACAACCATCATATAACCTTTCAGTGGGGTCTAAATTGAAATATCTTCATTCCGAATTCCCTAGTTCATCCAGATGATCTCACGTATTTAGATGTGACTCCTTGCCTCATCTTGCAAACTTTAAAAAAAAAATCACCCCTTTTGTCAATTGGCCAATACCCCACCCCCATTACTAATTCAACTCATGAACAGAGATGCAGCATTCGCCAGAACCAGGGTGAATACGACCCACTGATTTAAGTTTTGCAACTGATACGCAAATAGATGCTACTGAACTGGATACTTGCAACGTTGAAACACCGGTTCTTATACGGTCACCGAAACTAAGCAACGTCGAACCTGGTCAGTACTTAGATGGGTGACTGCTTTGGAATATAATGTGCTGTAAGCTGTCATCGGGTGGTGTACTGGATAATGGCACGGGAATGTTAACCAGAGTGTCAAGTTTCAATTCCTTTCGGATTCACCTGCGCTCAAATACACTTAGAAAAATTCGGAGCCACCACTTTTCTCCATTTATGGGTTAATTAGTAAAAGTTGAAAGAAGATTGAAAATGAATCATGTACATGTTAAGACATCTAATATATTAAAATTTAAGCCAGAGCAACTATTATTATCATCGACGATGGCACTATATATATATATATATATATAGTGCCACTCTCCCACGGTAGGCATATTTCTAGGCTCAACACAATTCTTGGTATTTTTCTTGAATTGCTACCTTTAATTTATCCAGTTACAAGCAATACTTTACAGAATCAAATGACTGGTTATTTGACAGACACTCATACTGCTAGATTTTCTTCCAATCCTACCAAATGTACAGCATGACTTCATGAAGACAAAGACTTGTTTATTGATTTATTTTTTGGAAGGGGGCTAAGGATTGCCATGACTCTTACCCCAGGGGATCTTTTTCACTGAAAATTGTTGTAACCGATCCATTTTTTATTTCTTGTAACAATTCGCTTAAAAAAGGATGCTTGTCTGTATTTCTGAGATGAGGTAGTATTTACAGTATTCATATTTGTTTCATTTGTACGAAGTTTCGGCCGTTCTACGCTCCGGCCTTCTTAAGTTGCTTGGAATTTCAAAAACTGAGGCATATGAACTCCATTCCTTGCGTAGTTTTGCCTCTTTTAGACGTCATGAGTTATCTCCCTCTAACCCTCTAAGTTACTTGTTCACCACTGCTGAACTCACAACTCTTTGAGTGAAGTCACAGGAACTAACCAACGTCTATATGCACTGGCCCATGTGTCCTTAAAGACAAGACCAACTGAATTTTTAAGACTTATAAGCCTAATGTCCAGTAATCCTTTTTTTTTCTTTTTTTTTTTTTTTTTTTGCTGGATAAGTCCCAAACATTTGGTTCATATACCTCAGTGATTGTAATAAAGAGTTCGGTTCATAGGGATGCAAAATTGATACAAATTAAGTAATTTCCTTCTTTCTTAAGAGATAGTTTGAAGTGTGTTCTCATTAGAGATGTAAGCATATTATATTTGTCGATAAATTTGACGTGATCTAATATGTTGAAATATGAACAACTAAAAATCGGCATGAACTTTTCGGACAACCCAGGGGGGGGGGTACATTAGGTAACAAAAAGTCAACTTCAAAGAATCTGAAAAAATTAAAAAGATAGTTAAATTAAATTTGCTACATTAAAAATAATAAAATAAGTCACATTAACTGAATTACTGAACACTCCCAGCCACGTAGATTTAACCGACTGGTTATAAAAAACATTGTAGACTTTGTGGTTGGTATAACGTAATTATCTGACTCATATAAGTACCAAGGCGAAGCTAGGTTCTATTTTAACTCAGTCAGTTAGTTAAGTGCCATACGTGATACATGCTTCGGCAATCATGTCTCGAAATAGACATGACTGACTTGGTAGAAGATTATCCCGCAGTAGGTTGCCATTACTTTCTGCGGTCGACTGGTTGCCAACCAATGCTTTAGAACCCAATCTGTCCTGTTATTTAACTCATAACTGGAGGGAAGAGACGGATTAATGTCTTTCCCCAGGGTATTTGAACGTAAGTGAATGTAAGAAATTCAACTGGAATTCGAACTCGGCTCCCCGATTTCTCGTTCCGAGCCGATATTCGCTGCACCACAACGATTTTAATTTCTAGCTATAAAAAAGTAAATGGGATAAGTGTTGCGTTTAAGTGAAAGAAAAGTAAGTCTCTTTAGTCGGAGTTTTTATGGGGTTTTTTTTTGTTTTTTAGTTTTTTTATTTCTATGTTTGCTTAACGATGTCATGGGCTCATGTTCGACCCCTGCATTGGCAAATTGTAAAACGAAAGGAACATTGTTTTGAAAATGCAGTATCGATGTCAGCTGGTTAAGCTCTTTCATATGATGTTCCTTTTTCTTTCTTTCTTTTTCTTTTTCATGATGTGCAAATGACAATATATTTTATTTAATTTTTATTTTCTTTCTTTTTTAATTTAGTATTGATGTTGAAACTGCCACAGTATATCAAGGACAAAAGCAGAGCTCCTAAGTGAAATAGCAAACTGTGTTTTTTATCTTTAAGAAACATATATTATACCTATTATAATACCTATTATTAATTTCTAAATTGAAAAATATACATTAACCTATCTTCTTCTTCGTCGTCCAACATTCACTTTTATACAGAAATACAGATATCACATAGCAACCCAGCACTCTTTTCTTTGTTCTCATTGAGATTTTTCTATCTTTCAGTATTCTAGTTAGCTTTTGCGTCCTTGGAAATGCGAATGCATCTTTAGATCTCAACATGGCACTTTCCACTCTCCGCCAACACGCTTCCCAGGTATTTAAATTTCTTCACTTGTTTTATTTTAGTTTCTCCAAACTGTAGTTGGTATTTTGGGCTCTTCTTTTTGCTGATGACCATTCAGTTTTCTTTAAATGTATGCTTAATCCTTTCTTTTCGCTTTCTCTTGCTACCTTCTGTACGAGATGCTGCATTTTCCTCTCCGTGTCTGCTATCAACACTGTGCCATATGTGTATCTTACATTGCTGAAATTGTGGCCGCCATGCATAAGTTGAATAGATCCAGCGAGAAAACACCTCCTTATCTTACGCCCCTTTCTACTATATTTGTATACCTACTGAATTCACTTCCTACCTGTACGCAAGCGGTTTGCTGCCAATATATATTCTTGATTATCCTAACGGCTTTTCCGAAAGTGTCGATGTTGTCGAGCACCTCTATCAAGTCTTTGTGTTCTGGTTTGTCAGATTCCTTTACGTAGTCTATAAAGCACAGATAGAGTTTTTTTCTGCATCTGTACTGCTCTTTGTATATCTACTGAATTCACTTCCTATCTGTACGCAAGCGGTTTGCTGCCAATATATATTCTTGATTATCCTAACGGCTTTTTCGAAAGTGTCGATGTTGTCGAGCACCTCTATCAAGTCTTTGTGTTCTGGTTTGTCAGATTCCTTTACGTAGTCTATAAAGCACAGATAGAGTTTTTTTTCTGCATTTGTACTGCTCTTTGTATACCTACTGAATTCACTTCCTATCTGTACGCAAGCGGTTTGCTGCCAATATATATTCTTGATTATCCTAACGGCTTTTTCGAAAGTGTCGATGTTGTCGAGCACCTCTATCAAGTCTTTGTGTTCTGGTTTGTCAGATTCCTTTACGTAGTCTATAAAGCACAGATAGAGTTTTTTCTGCATTTGTACTGCTCTTTCAGATAGCGTTCTGAGCAAGAATATCGTATTCCTTGTTCCGGTATCTTTAACAAAGCCACACTGTTCTTGTCTTATCTCTGGGCCAAAATTTCTGTGCGCTCTGTTCATCAGAATCCAGAAGATGAGTTTTGTTATGTGGTTCACTGGGGTGATTGTTTGGTGGAGTTCACATTCCTTTGCACCTGGTTTCTTAGGTAGTGCTATGAAAATTGTTTTGTTTAGGTCCTCCGATATATTGCGGCTGTTATAGATTTCGTGTTTTAGTTTTGTGAGCCTGTCTATTCCATAGCATTTAAGTGTATCAACATCTCTATAACAAACCCATTGGATCCTGCTGTTTTATTTCTGTTCAATTTGGATACTGCCGATTCCACTTCGGTTTTTAATATTTCTAATCCATCCGTATTTTCGTGTATTGTTGATTGCCCTCTCTTGTCATGGAAGAAATCAGCAATATACTCATTTCATATCTGAATTATTTTTTTTATTTTCTAGCATGAATGTACCGTCCTTTGCTTTTATACATCCTATTGCTGGGCAGGTCGTTTGTCCTTTTAGTTCCTTTATTTTTAAGCATATCGCCATTATTTGTCGAGCTCAGTCTCTCTAGTTTTGTTGTTGAACTATCATTCTTTGGTGTGGTGGATTCTGATTGAGAAACCACACAAAATAATAAATAACAAAAGCAGATATGGAGATAGAAAATGTAAGTTATATTGAACTAAAATATACAAACTGAAACACGGGTTAGTCAATTCAGGAATACTAGGAAATACTATTAGTAAAAACAATATATACAGTCTTGTAGTGAATAAGTATGTCCGGGTAATGAGGCTATATTCAAAACAACTCCAACTTAATATGCACCAACTTACTGACCAACTAACGAATATACAACTGTACAACTACTCAACTATATTTAGTTGTCCCTCCCAGTAAGGGCAACATATGACACATGGTCAGTTATGACTGGGATTTCCGGGCTATATGGCCGGGCCAAAAAATGTCTGTCTATTTTTGCCCAGTCGTGCTTCTACCCTTCGGCGGAACCATGACTGGGTTATTGCTCTCTGCTCGGAAGCAGAGAGCGCCCTCTACCCGAAGGCAGAGGGCTGACAGTGTCGTAGTAGAGTACAACTACTCAACTACCGTCGTTCTCTGTATAGGCAGGATTATATGTACACATCAGGCGAGTTCATTGTTATGTGCAAAAAGGGGTGATCCCCAACACCCCCTTCCCTAGCTTCTTTTTAAGGAAGAGCTAGCATTTTTTTCACTTGGGATCTAATATTCTTAACGGCTTCCAAAATATTTCTTTTTTTCATCGCGACAAAATTGTTTGAGGATGACGAGCTTAGCTTTTCACGCTATCTTTATATTTGGTTGATGTGTCTCACTTGTTCACCTGGTTTGAATGCTTTTTCTTTAAAAATCGGTGTAATAAATACAGGTTGCATATTCATTTTTTGCGCAATTTTTGTTGTGAATTTGTTACTGCTCGAAAATACAGCTTTTTTCATTCCGTAAATGAGCCATATAACATAACTGATCGACCGAATCCTGATGAATAGAGCGAGAAGCAGTATCAGGCCAGAGATAGGACAAGTGCAGTACAGTTTTGTCAAACACACTGGAACAAGGAATGCCATATTTATGATTAAGATGCTCTCTGAAAGGGCAATACAAACGAAGAAGGACTTATACCTGTGCTTCATTGTTTATGCGAAGGCGTTTGACAAAATACGCTACAAAGAATTGATAGGGATGCTCGGTAGCCTTGACATATTCGGGAAAGACTTGAGAGTAATAAAGAATCTTTACTGGCAGAAAACCGCTTGTATACGGGCAGGTAACGAATTCAGCAAATATGCAAAGATAGAAAGGGGCGTAAGACAAGTATGTGTGTTTTCACCGGATCTGTTCAACTTGTACAGCGATAATATTTTGAGGATCCTAGAAGTTATGCCTGGATTTGTTATCGGAGGCCACAATTTAAACAACCTAAGGTACGCAGATGGTACAGTGCTGATAGCAGACACAGAAAGGAAACTACAAGACCTCATACAGAAGGTAACTGAAGAGAGTAACAAGAAAGGACTAGAAATAAACTGCAAGAAAACCGAATGCATGGTCATCAGTAAAATGGCAGGCAATATGCCAAATACAGGTCGGGAATACTAGAACCAAGCAGGTACAAAAATTTAAATACCTGGGTAGTGTTATAACAGAAGACGGAAAGTGCGACACAGACATCCGATGGCGAATTGGCATGGCGAAGAAAGCATTCCAGAAGTTGAGTAAAGTATTAAGAAACAGGACAATTTCGCTAGAAACAAGGAAGAGAGTACTGGATTGCTATGTACTGTCAGTTTTTCAATATGGCAGTAAATGCTGGACCATATCATCAAAGATGAAGAAAAAACTTGAAGCAACTGAAATGTGGTTTTACAGAAGATTGCTGCGAATATCATGGATCGAGTATGTGAGCAATGATGAGGTTTTGGAAATATTGGAAACGAAAAGGAAATTAATACTGAGCATCAGGAAGAGACAACTGAAGTTCCTGGGACACGCAATGGGGAAGGAGTGCTTGGAGAATCTGATACTAACAGGCCAGATAAAGGGAAAAAGAGACAGTGGAAAGCAACAGATAACATATTTGAAGGGCCTAATCAGGTGAATGATGGAACGAGGGTTGCATGGTGTAACAGAAGGCGTGCTAAGAGCCACCAGCAGACGTGGAAATCCATGATCGCCTAAGTCCTGAAGGGACAGGGCACATAGAAGAAGAAGTTCCTGTAGTCACGCTTTTTATTTTTTACAATAAGAGTTAATGGGTAAATCCCATATATTAAATTGCTGCATCCAGTCCGTTCCTAACAGGTTATGTGTGTTTTTTGTAACGTAGATTTTTAACTGTTTGGTTTTTTCCATGAAATTGTATATTTACGATAATTTCACATTCCAATTTAATCCTTTTTCCTGTTATCAATTTAGCAATTTTTAGTGTGTAACATGGTCGGCCTGTTAAGCTTCCGCCATATCTGTAGATTTATTATTGTTAAGTATAACCCCGAACCGAATTGTAATTTGATCTTCTTATTCAATATTTTTAATTCTACATTTTTCTGGTGTTTTCATTGTTATATTCCACTCTAGTAGATCTGGACTGGTTTTTGTTTCTGCATACGGCTGCTTTGTGGCCCATCTTTCCACACGCTGGGCAATTTTGGTATTTGAAAAAACAATATTTCAAACAATGCCATATACCACATCTGTAACATGCAGAAGTGGGGGGTTTGTTTTTATTGGATTCTTGTCATTAGTTGTTCTATATCTTTTGTTTTTTTTTTTTGTTTTTTTTGTCATTAAAATCTTGTTTTGTTTTGGAGGGGATACAAAACGTAATTTTCTTTTTACCTTACGAATGTGCGCGACTCTTGATTCTTCGATGTCCTTGCTATCTTTCTTTATACTGAGGTATTCTGGCAATCCTCTGACAGTTTTGTTATGTTAGACCTGGCTCGTTTTGAAGTTTGGTCAGCCTTCGTTTTCTCATTTCGCTGTCTGTATCAGCAACTAGTCCTTTGACAAATAAAAGACACTTTAAGTCTTCTAGGGTTAGCTCCGCCAATTTAAAATCGTCACAGTGTTTGCTGACGATAACTGCGAATGTAGAATTGTCTTCGTTTTCGTCTTCTCTGAGATTAAGGCATTTCCATTTTTTATGGAACAAAAAGATTTTTGGGCTAAACAGCTCCGTGAGGCCAGTCACTGCCTTGTCGAACGTTAAATCGTTCGTCTTTTTTGGGAGAATATAATCTACCAACTTAGTGTGTTCATCCGTGCCTAATTTTCTTAGTAAAAGCCTTAGATTTTCTTTTCACTCCAGTGCTGGCAATCGATATTAAAAATATCTTCATATCGCCTGTAGTATTCTCCAAATTTTTTGTCTTCCTCAATTGAGTATTTAAAAGTTTCAATAGCGTTTCCCGCAGCATCTTGCGAAAACATCTCCTCCTTTTCTGTGTTCTTTTCTAGTGCTGTACTTGTTAATTTTAATAATAGTTCTTGCTATTGTGATTGTCTTTCTTCATTCGCCTTTTGCATTTCCATTTGTCTTTCTTCATTTGATTTTTGCATTTCCATTCGTCTCTTTTTCATTTCCATATGCCTTTTTTCATTTGCTTTTTGCATTTTGATTTGTCTTACTCCTAATTTATATTGTCTTTCTTTACTCCTCTTAATGATTTCCAGTGTTCCTTTCTGAAAGTCCACCGTGATTTGCTGCTTCGATTCCGTGAGGTGTTTTCTAGCAATTGATTTCGACAGTTTTTATTTTCTTCTATCTCTCTGTGATCGACTTGTTGTTTGAATCCTCGTAGTGAACTTTGTTAAAGTGATTCAGGTTATACGTGAACGTAAGTTTGTCGCAAATTTGTTGTGCGACTTGTGTACGAATCTACTTTGCCAATTTGTTGTTGGTGACTCTCTGTATGTTAGTTTCGACATCTTAGACGCTAATTTGTTGTTCCTTGGGGTTATACATGAGTTCGATTTCTTTGTCACTAATTTGTTATTTGCAACTGATGTGAAAAACGTATTTTCCTTTCCGCATGAACTTGTTCGAAATCCTCGTCGCCAATTTGTTGTTGGCGACTGACTTGAAAACGTATTTTCCTCACCGTGTGAATTTGTTCAAATCCTTTGTCGACAATTTGTTGTGGATTCTGATTGAGAAACCACAAAAAACGTTTGTCCTTTTAGTTCCTTTATTTTTAAGCATATCGCCATTATTTGTCGAGCTCAGTCTGTCTAGTTTTGTTGTTGAACTATCATTCTTTGGTGTGGTGGATTCTGATTGAGAAACCACACAAAATAATAAATAACAAAAGCAGATATGGAGATAGAAAATGTAAGTTATATTGAACTAAAATATACAAACTGAAACACGGGTTAGTCAATTCAGGAATACTAGGAAATACTATTAGTAAAAACAATATATACAGTCTTGTAGTGAATAAGTATGTCCGGGTAATGAGGCTATATTCAAAACAACTCCAACTTAATATGCACCAACTTACTGACCAACTAACGAATATACAACTGTACTCAACTAGTGTCGTTCTCTGTATATGCAAGATTATATGTACACATCAGGCGAGTTCATTCTTATGTGCAAAAAAGGGGTAATCCCCAACATTTAGCCTGTCTAATTAGAAAACATGCATTAAAATATACCTATTATTATTTTGAAATTGGAAAATATGCATTAAACTATACTTATTATTAATTTTGAAATTGGAAGTTATGCATTAAACTACACCTATTATTAGATATGCGCTCCCAACAGACTCAATCCGCCATAAAACTTGATTGAACAAACAGAAAATCAGTGGGAGAACTGAAACCATTTCGACGACAACATTGACAAAGTCAGTCATAATTTTGAGTTGAGCAGTGTAGTAGCGAGGATATTTGCCTTCACTTGGTTTCTCAGCAAGGCCCTCAGTTACTAGCGATTATAATTATAACTAAGAAATTTAGTATGAACACTATCCAGACCCAATTACGGAGATAAGTCCTGTAACAATTTATTGAGACTTTCCAATATATACAGAGAGAATAATCAAAGCAAATTGCCCTGACATCGTGATGATAGGCTACAAGAAAAGAATATACTTTGTTTATTGTCCCTGCAGATTGGAATGTATATTTGAAGACATTCAAAAACTGTCAAAATATAAAGATCTTGAAGTAGAAATCTCAAAGATGTGGCAAAGGAAGACAGCAATAACTCCAGTTGTAATTGAAGTCCTCGTATTGATAAGAAAAGGGTCCAATAGATCCATTGAAGAGATTATGGGAGCCCATGTCTTGAAGAAATAAAAAATTTGTACTTAAAATTACTGCTCACAAACTACGAAGAGTTTTGTCTACATAAATTTGTGTGTGATCATAGGTCTGTTATTTTGTTGTTTTTGTTTTTACAAAAAGGATCAGGGGAAAATATCTTGAAGTTATTTCTGACTTTAGGTCTCTAGCTGGGACCCGGTATACAATAAAAACCCAAGGAGATAATAATAATAATAATAATAATAATAATAATAATAATAATAATAATAATAATAAATAAATAAATAAATAAATAAATAAATAAATAAATAACACGAAAATTACTTGAATTTGAATACGTAGACACATTTTTAAATGCCATGTTCATTCAGGACGGTGGCGATTAATGTCCTTATCAACTTAATTTTCTTTAATCTGGGTGAATTGCCATTTCTTCTTGTGGAAAGGAGTATAATAGATTCTCACTACCGTTCCACGGTATTCAATTCAGAGTTGTCGTTTTGGTACCGAAGACCCAGTAACTTAGTCTGCTTTGCTATTTAAGCTGAGGGCAGATGTGACCTGGTGCCCTTTTTTAAAGGGGCTTTTGTACTCCTTAGAAATTGCACCCAAGAAAGTGTGTGTGTGTGTGTGTGTGTGTGTGTGTGTGTGTGTGTGTGTGTGTGTTTTAAATTTTCGGTTATTGAACTTTCGCAGAAAAAAGGTTTAAGTTATCCTTTTACCTTTTCGTATTCCTGAATCAACAAGCGGAATCGTTCTGGTAGGTAAATTCCGACTCTTTTTATGAAAATCCAAATTGCATAGTTCGCAAGAATCCTGAAAGAGGATTTGAACAAAATTATATAAGAAAATGAGGAAGCAAATTATTGGGAGAGAAGAGAGAAAAAGAAAATACAAAATACAAACAAATAAAATATCTAAGCATGAATAAGCAGTACAGGAAAATAAACATAGTGAAAATAATTACAAAGAGTCAATAAATACATAAAACAGAATAACGGATAGCAGCCAGTCAATTAGGAAGAAAGAAATAAAGAAAGAGTGAGACATTTGATTTCTGATGTTTATCAATCATTTGCAGGTAATTAAAACCAGAAAATATATTTTTAGATTGTATGATTTATTTGGAGTTAATGATTTACTGATACATGCCATAGCTGGGAAGAGAAGGAGATTTACGCGTAAGCGAGTATAAAGAACAAGACTGGAATTGGAACTCGACTCTGCGATTTCCAGTTCCGAGCCATTAACTATTCTACAACCGCGCATCCAACAAAGAAAGGAACAAAAACATACAAATGCATTTATAAGTGATGATCTATTTAACATTATTTGTAATAACGTTATAATTAATAAACATCTTGAAACAAAGAGAAACCTCCACAAAAAATATGATTTTAATTCAACATTTATGTTTCAAAGAGACCGTATGGTTGGGTTATAAGGGACCGCTGGAATGTTTTAAATATTTTTAAAAAATAATAACATTTAGTAATAAAACGTGTTGTCCGAAAATGCTCGCAGTGTAAATTAAAGTTGTAGAAAAAATCCTGAATGTCCCAGAATGGATTTTTCTTCAAAAAAAAAAAAAAAAAAAGAAGAAGAGAAATATACCTGTCTTTTTTAAACGGAAATGTAATTTAAGGTTGTTTAAATTTTTAATAAATTAGGAAATAAAAAAAAATATTATTAAAGTCTTCTTCGTGTAAACTTTGAATTTTTGGAAATAAATTTTAATCTTAAATTCCACAAGGTCGCTTAGATGTTTTTCGAATTGAACAAGAATTACTATTTATACAATTTACTCGTTATAGTCTTAAGAAAACAAACAGGAATCTCTTAGTCTTCAGAAACACGAGCGAAATGCCGTTGCAAAAATAACGAGTCATTTTCTTGTGGAATCGGAAAAAATAAGTATAAAACATTTATAAGAGTCTACTTAGAAAAAAAACTTACAAAATGATACAGATTAAAAACCACATTTCCAGCAACAATGAGCTTTTTAAATGTTGATCGAAAGGTTTTTGTTTGTTTTGTTTTTCATGCGAGGAGATAATTGGGAACAAAAAGTTGGGCTAAAATGTGGGCTAGTGTAATGGCTACTTTATGTAGGGCGCTACCTAATCCTCATACAATGGATCAGGGTATCTAGTTTATGTGTTTTTCTTAATCGCAGAGTATGGGTGCTTTTGTGTGATGTCCGATGACTTTTAACCAGGAACTGTCTTCATTTTTTAGTATTTTCTTGGTTCCCTTCTTGTTTTTGGAAGAGATGCAAAGATTTGAATATATGGTAGGAGTTGGTCAGGCCCTCCTCTGCTCAGCAACCCTACGACCACGCCTAATCATAGAACTTCTGATATTTTATTCTTCTGTTTTATAACAGAGATATATCTTGAGCAGGATATGGTCGTTTCGCAGCCTCTCTTTGATAGGCGGATTGTTTATCCCGAGTTCTAATCATTAAATATAAAAAAGCATTGGCTATGCTGTTAAATACTGTAAGAATTTATTAGAATCATATTTTTAGCACAACACATGTTAAAATCGAGGTGACATAAAACTACATTTTCAGTTAATCATTTCTCTTTCTCACGCTACCAGTCGAGTTAGGTTTCCTGTTTCACATCTGACTATAAATTTATCTAAATGTAGTCTTGTTTTATTTTGCATTCTTTCAACTTCGTTTATACAGTTAATGGCCCATGCATCATAATGATATTTATTGTTTTTTTACTGATAATGTGTTGTCTACCGATTGTTATCATTCTCTTTAACAACAAATCCTTACAAGTATTTCTATTCTATTTTATTTACTTGTTTTGTTGCAGTTATGAATTGATAAAAATTTATTTTTTAATCATATCAATTCATGCAAGGAAATAAAGCCACTAAAACACGAGCAGTTATTGAGGGAAAAACAAAAATAAAATAAAAGAGAAATATTAAGGAGCGAAGAAAAGAATAGAAGAGTATTATTATTAATACAATATTAATCGATAGATATCGATTAATATTGTATTTACATTTTTGAAGATCAAACTTGACTGAGAAACATGAAGCCGAGTTCTACAAGCGAGAAGTGCAAAAAACAAAACTGTTAGCATGTAACTTAAGGTTACATACAGCCAATTCAATTCTGTATTGATGCAACCTTGCCACCAATGTAGTCTGGCGCTTTTAATCTCGATGCCATAGCGAAGAGATCACCCGAACAATTACCAGGAGAGTATATATAGAAAAGGCACAGGTGGTGCTAAAGTGACTGAAGCCGAAATACCAGGTCAGGACTAATAAAATTGTTGATTCATCTTTAGATTTTATCAAGAATCTCTAAATATACATCAGGTGCACAGGGCCAGATATGGAAGCAATACTCAAAGCATGGACGAGTGGTAGACTTATAAATATGCAGTCTAGCAAAACACAATGGACCGACTTTCTTAGCAGCATACCTAGCAATTGACAATTAATTCAATGTGATCTTTCCACCTGTTAGTCGAAAATGTTAGACCCAGAAGGCACAAGGAGTCACTCTCCAAAAGGTTAGCTTTTGTCACGCAGGAAAGGATCATACAGGAGAGTAACATAGAGCTGCTAAAATTAACAAAGCACTACATTGCCGCAGTTAACAACAGGCTTTAGGTTATGTCGTTAAAATTTATATTGATTATTCCTTGGATGCAAAATTATTATTATTTTTAGTTCACACAATTTTGGTTTCCATGTTAGGTGACACGCTGCCTCCTTTTGTTCGTTTGTCCTTAAATATGTCCTGTACGTGTTATATTTTCAACGCTCCCACTTACTAATTACGTGTCCCAGAAATCTCAACTCTTTCTGATTATAAGTATAAGCATCATTTTTATTTCGATTTTTTTAATCGTTTCATCCCAAGCAAAGGCGGTACCGCCACTGATACGCAGGGGGCTACATAAGAGTAAAACTTTTGACAGGAGGAGAGTGAAGAGAAAGACGAACAAGTTACAGGGGTGTCAAAGAAAGGGAAAGGGAAAGAAGGATGAGAACACAGGTGTGAAGATAGTTGGGAAGGTAGAGAGAAGGGAAAAGAACAAGATATACAGGTTGATGTAGAAGGAACTTGAGTCAAGTGGATACATTGGTATTGACATTGCATTTAAATTCCTGGAGATTTTAACTGTCAGGAAAGCAAGTATATGGAAGGGAGTTCCACAGGCAGGAATTGCGAGAAAAGAAGCAGATAGAGTATAAGTGTCGGCTGCATTTGAATGATCTAACTGTGAATGAGTGGAACCTTGTTGCTAGTAAATTTTTATGGCGGGAGCACCAGTGACTTAATCTATGAAAATATTTATAGAATAAACAGAGCGAACCCACATCCCACCGGTGAGAAAGTGGCTGGAGTTGAGCTGCCAAGTCGAGACCTCTCACATTACAGATTCTCCTTTGGAGTCTGTCGAGAACACTGAGATGAACTGCAGAGGCACCTGACCATATGTAACAACAGTATTTTATGCACGGACGGATGGTCGACTTGTATATGTGCAAGACGGATTTAGGCGGAAAAAATTCCTAGACCAACACAGTGACTCAACATTCTTTGCAGTGGATTTAGCTATTGACTCAGTGTAATGATACCACTTGAGGTCAGAAGATGGGGCAAGGCCGAGGAAGCGCATTATATTGCTTTCATAAGAAGTTGCCTGTGATGGTTGACAGCAGTTTCGTTTTAGAAGCAGTGACATTTACAAGCTACTTCTTACCCCGGTTCACCACTGAGTGTAGATCATTCTCAAGGTCAGCAGAGAGGTTATGTTTGTCCGCCTCGCCGGATTTCTTACTGGTGCGGGAGTAAATTGTGGTGTCATCTGCGTAGATGTCTACTTGGGACTCCATCACGTCTACGTCTGGGAGATCATTTATGAAGATCAGGAAGAGCGTCGGGCCTAGGATAGAGCCCTGGAGGACACCAGCGTTCGTGCAGTAGGGTGTGGAGGCATGCCCATTCAAGACGGCCTTCATTATGCGGTTGGATAGGAAAGATTGAATCAGATCAAGCAAGCGTCCGGTGATACCATAGCTGTGTAGCTTGTGTAGAAGGCCAGTATGCCAAACCCTATCAAAAGCCTTGGAGATGTCCAGGGCAACCACACGAGCCACACCGGACTTATCAAGGGCCTGGTATATGTATTCTGTGATGGTCGTTAGTATATCTTCTGTAGACCTAGTAAAGCGGAAGCTGTACTGCCTGTTTGAGAATAGTTTATGGGCAGTAAGATATTGAACTATTTCAGCACTGATAATAGCCTCGAACACTTTTCCGAAAATTGGTAGAAGGCTGATAGGGCTATAGTTGGATAGGTCCGAGGGTTCCCCTGAGTTCTTAAATACAGAAACCACAGAAGAGGAATTCCAGCATGCAGGAAAATAGGAAACATAAAGGCAGTAATGATATAGTTTAGAGAGAACAGAGGAGAGTTCAGTAGCACATTTTTTAAGGACAATGATCGGGATTCCATCACCTCCGCTCGCCTCTTGGAGGTTAAGTTTTGATATTACCTTAGATACCAGGGACGGGGTAATGTAAACATCTTTCAGTTGAGCCTCAGTTCTAAGAGAGAAGTCGGATGTGGGTATTCCAGACGAGTCAGATGTGGAGTTTGATTAGAATCTGAGAGCAAATCACTCCGTCTTGTACGCTGGTGCCGTGAGGACCTCGAATTCATTGATTAAGGGAGGGATGGATTGTTTTCTGTTGTTCAACACAGGTTTACACGGTCGCCAATAGTCCTCGGAGCCGAACTTGCGGTCAGCTATGCGCTGCCTCATTCTCTCAGCAAACAAAAGCTTGGCGTCATTCAGGATCCTCTTACAATCATTACGAACAGAGCAAATAGGCGGCTATTTTGGTCAGTCTTCTTTTTCTCCTGCCTACACGCATCATTCAAGGTATTCTCAGCGTCCTTCTGTATAATCATATATGTTGCCTGTTATATGCATTTTAATATATTATTGCTATGTTTATATATGCTGTTGCATTTTAATATGTTGTTGCATATAACATTTAATGCCATTTTACATTACTACCAACTCTACCAATGCCCGGTCAGCTCTCATATTGAAACGCTTGTTTTGCAAAAAACTTCATAACTACAACGGATAAATTAAACACTGTAAAGTAACTATAACAAAGTCCGTTTTCACGTGTTTTTAAAAGTCACTATCACAACGAATTCAGGGTTTCCTTGCAGTTACAATATCTTTGGCTTTGTAATTTAGAAAAAGTTGAACCGCTTGACTTAAACGAAAACCTACGGCGTCTTCCTTGATGTATTTTATATTATTAACATCAAGGAACTGATTAATCAAGTGGAAAGGATTGGTATAAAATTCCTTTTCTCTTTCTCTACCGCTCCCCTTCCCCTCCTTGCTAGATAGTATTTCTGATAATAGAGATAAATCGATTTCCTCTCACCCGTTCGCTAATATATTCGCATTCGGTGACTTCAATGCCCACCATACCACGTGGTTGAGAAACTCCGTCACTGATCTTGCTAGCGTTCATACCCTGAACTTCGCAATCACTCAGTCTCTCACGCAAGTAGTGGGTTTCCTCACGCGCTTTCCCAGTATCCCTGAAGGACACGGTTACCAGCTCGATCTTGCTTCACCTCTATCTAGGAATCCTGTCAGTCCATGCAGCTCTGCCCTCTTGACAACTCTGATCATGCTGTGGTTTCCGTTAATATCTCTATCCGCTCCACTCCCACCAGGAAAGTCCTACTAGCAGAATGTCTTACAACTACCAAAGAGTGAACTAGGAGTCATTTCGCAATTTCCTGTGTAATGTATCTTGAAACGAAGCGTTTAGTCTCCTCATTGAAGCCCTTTTGAGGTCTCATCCTGGGTGAAACCTGGCATCGGTGTTTTCATCCAATCCAGAAAGTTCCGACTTAAACCTCATTTATCCCCTTGGTTCTCTCCTGCTTGATTGGCCGCCATTGCTCACAGGAATCACTTCTTCAGACTTTACCGGAGCGACTTCTCTTACAATAATAGAAGCCTTTTTATTCATGCCCGTAATAAGCGCAAGAGGGTCGTAAACGACGCCAATCTGTTGTTTTCTGATAAAATGAAGCAGCACATAGCAGCCCGCAAGTTTGGTTCCAAAAACTACTGACGGATCTACAAAATTGTATTAAACTGTATTAAATCCTCTAATTCTTCTTTATTCGATAAATTTGAGGTGCTTACAGCGACAGCGGACATGACTGTCCTCTCCAAACTTTACAACTATTGCCTCACTGCATCTTGCGTTCCTGCTGTTGGAACTGTTGTACTCCTCGGTAATTCCCGTTTTTAAAAACACTGGAGAACCATGCGATCTAATTATCGATCTATCAGCCTCCTACCGATTTTTAGTAAAGTGTTCCAGACTATTTACAATGCCGAAGCCGTTCAGCATTTCACAGCCCACAACCTATTTTCAAACAGTATGGCTTCTGCTTCACCAGTGCTACCGCTGATATGCTAACGACCATCACCGAATATATATTCCAGGCTCTTGATAAGAACGGCGAAGCTCGAGCTGTTGTCCTGGATATCTCGAAAGCGTTTGAAAAGGGTTTGGCATGCTGGCCTTCTGTGCAAGCTACAGGTCAGTGGTATAAATGGGCGCTTGTTCGATCTAATCTAATCGTTTTTGTCAAGCTGTGTAATGAAGATCGTCTTAAATGGGAAAGTTTCTAGACCCAATCACACGAACGCCAGTGTCCCTCATGGCTCTAACTACTCTCTACGCTTTTTCTGATCTTCATCAATAATCTTCCTGATGTAATCAGTTCACGAGTAGGCATCTACACCGACGACACCCTCATTTACTCCCACCTCAATAAGAAATATTCCAAGACCGGTAAAGTAAACCTCGCTGCTGCTCTTGATAAGAATCTCCAATCTGTGGTGAACTGGGGCAAGAAATGGTTTAGTAAATTTTAACGTTTCCAAAACAGAGATGCTTTCCTTTAATTACCATAGACAAACTTTCTTACCACTAATCGGTATGGGTGACGCTAGTCTTCCAGAAAGCAATACACTGCGCCTCTTCGGCCTCACTCTTACAGGTGACCTCAAGTAGAACAACTACATCGCATCAATAGCTACAGCTACTGCTAGGAAGTTCGGGTCACTGTGTCGGGCCGGGAAATTTTTTGTCAGAATCCATCTTGCACATATACAAATGTACCATCCGAACCTGCATTGAATACTGTTGCAATATCTTTTCGAGCCCTCCTGCTATTCACCTCGGGGTTCACGACAAAATTTAAATGAAGATCTTCAATCTAATGGATTCCTGTCAGCCATTTTCTTATCGTCGGGATGTGGCTTCTCCCTGTCTTTTCTACAAATATTTTCAAATTTCTCTGCTCTGGCGAGATCATCTCCCTGATGCCCCTCTACATAAACTTACTCAAATGTAACCACCTCTTCTACTGTAGTAGTTTCTTTTCTTGCACTTTCTGCCTTCCGTACACTTGTTTCTCTAATAACTACAATCTCCAAGATTTTATGTGCAACGTCAATTTCCATTTTTTATCCCTCGTAATTCCATCTTTCTCTTATCTTTTCCTCTGTATCTTGTTTATTTTCTTTTCGCTCTTTTCACTTCTTCTTGACTAATTACACTATTTTTGTTGTTTGAACTGTTGTCCTCGACTTTATACTCATATTCCTGGCGTTTTCGTTTCGTACGCTCCGGCTTTCTTCAAGTGGTATTTGTTTGAATTTCGAATGCAACTCTTTATTTAGTCTACGATGTTAGATAGTTCTTCTTACATGTGCCATGCCTTTGAATATCTCATTGTCTTAGATAATAGCCTTTGATAACTCAACTCTCTAAGATTTGCTCGCTCTGCTTAGACCAAAAACATTGGCCCATTGGATAAAAGCGTCGTTTAATTGATCCAGTAGTGATTTGACCGAAAGTGTTGTGAGTTCAATACCTGGGAACAAAAAGTTGGAAAGTTGAATTATCAAGAAGAATTAACTATTATGTGTCTGCCATGATGAATGTTAAGGCAATAGTGACTTCATGGCCTTCTATGATTCATTCAGAATTAAATTCATATATTCTTTTGTGTGTGTGGTCCACTGTAATACTAATATATCTTCTAATGAATACACTGTTACAGAAAGCGAGGATCAAGGCCAGAACGGTCAGCGATTGGGTGGAGCTCTTCACTGGTGTAATATTCTGACAGTAATAGATTGCCTTTGTCTGGCCTTTGGGTATAAGTCCAAAACAGCGCGAATTTAACAAAAGGCCACAAGAATTTTGAAGCGTCGATACGCCTCCTACACTCAGATTAGAGACCGGCTAATACCACATGCGCTGGAACGATGTGCGATATGTGTTTCCGGGACGTCATTTCTCACGCTGCCTCTTAGAAAGCAAGTTACTGCAACATCTACCAGGATCTATTCATGGCAGCTTATGTGCACAAGTGTAATATCAGGGCGATTGTTCTCTAAATGCTTGTCATTAGAGATTTACTCGCTCATTCTTAGTTACTGACGCTGATCCTATTTCTTTGCCCATAAATCCAAATGTTACTTTTGTACCAGTTGAATGCAGTCACTGACAGTGTGTTGAACACTTTCAGTAGCTTTCTACACAACCTGCACATGTGTAAATTAGTTATTCTATCATAAGTTTTATCTTGAATTATTATTATTATTATTATTATTATTATTATTATCCATTTTGTTGGACTCATGGGTTATTTAATGACTAATCTAAATATTTTGAACTCAGTTGTATGCCTTCAGCTACAGATAAAAGGCATTGTTGGCAATTTTGCTATAATTAATAATGGTAATTTTACTAGAAATATGTATTTTTATACTTTTATAGTGTTTTAATTAATGTTTGCAGGATCACTATTTACCCATAGCGGGGATCTTAACACATGCTACAGATCCAGGTCAGGGATACCAAATTCGTTTAGCTTTCGATTCCGATACTTATCAGTATACTTAGAGTTTGATCAACTCTAAAATGTTTGCCATTCAAAATCCCTACAAAAAGTAAACATTTCTTAAAATCAACCAACAATGAAATGTTTGTTAATGTTTCGTAATTTGTTTTCTGTTTTATTTTTAAAACCTCGACATTCAAGGTTTATGTTATTTTATTCCGTATTTTCACAAGCTGCAATCGATTGTTTTATAAGATCTATTTTACTGAAATAACACTTTTAAGTGTATGAACTTCCTTGACGAATAATTATTTATTTTATGTAACCTTTACTTATGTTAGCATTCTTTTTTTTATTTAGACGACATATTACTGATCAGTCAAATTGTAGAACAGCATAAGGAACATGTTTATAAAGTCTTGTCAAGAATTCAAGAGTACGGGTCCAAATTGAAATAATCCAAATGCGACATTTTTATGGAGAGGATTAAATACTTGGGACACATTATCGATGAAGAGTGCATAATACCAGATCCAGAACCGGCTACAGCAATCAAAGACATATCAGCTCCCGAAAATGTCCCTTCCGTACATTTTTTTCTAGGATTGGCATTTATACCGAATATGCACAACTTACGTGCTCCGTTTAACGAACTTTTGAAAAAAGACAAGGACTTGGAGTGTACACCTGAATGCCAGGAAGCATTCGTCAAAGTAAATGAAGTCTTGACGTCGGGACTTATTAATCACCCACTATATCTCAAATCTGGATATTACAGCTGCAAGCTACTCCAGCTGGTATGGCATTAGAGCACGTATTATGCAAAAGATGCAAGATGGATCATGCGTCGAGAACGTTTCTTTTTCCTGCAGAAAAGAATTACTCGCAAATTGAGGAGAAGTCGTTTGGGATTATTTTCGCAGTAACGAAGTTTCACCGGTACATTCACGGTAGACACTTTACATTGCAGACGGACCATAAAGCGTTACTGACCATCTATGCTTCTAAAAAATGTCTGCCTGTCCATACAGCAAATAAACTGCAGAGATAGGGGACGGTTCTTTTAAATTATAATCTTAAAATGGAGTTCCTACCGTCTAAAAAACTCTGTCATTCCACGGGCTGTCCAGATTAATCCCGCATCACAGAGAACCTCTTGAAGATACTGTGATTGCTTCTCTTCAAACAGAAGAAGAATTTAAAACCACATTATGCTACACAGTAAGGGAACTCCTTGTAACTCTTGACTAAATCAAACGAGAAGTTCTAAACGATGAGTTTATCAGGCAAACAAAAACCAAATTTGTGAAAAGGACAAACAGACTTCAGTTATGTTTTTCTATGCGACAAAGTACTTCCATATAGTGAGCAAGTTGTCATTCCCACAACACTAAAAAGAAGAATTCTGAAAGATTTCTATGCTGGTTACCCAGGGATTACAAGGATGAAAAGCCTTATGCTCAGTTATGTATACTGGCCGAACATAGATAAGAATATCGAAAACATCATCAAATCCTATAGTGGCTGTAACTTTGCAAATAAAGCACCTCCAATCAAATATATTCATTGACCCAAAACTAACCGACTATGGTCACGGATTCATATAGATTTTGCAGGCCCACTAGACGGATTCGACTATCTTATAGTAGTATATAATTTTACTAAGTGTCCTGAAGTTCTTAGATGTAGAAATCCCACTACAGAAGAACTGTTTGCCAGATTCGTGGTAGTCAGTTGTTTAGTTTCAGACAATGGGACATAATTTACCTCCGGCGATTTTAAGGATTTTTGTGACACATTCCAGATCAATCAAATCACTATCGCTCCATATCATCCAAGGTTTAACGGATAGGCCGAGTGCTTCGATAGCACGCTAAAAAGTGTCCTGAAGAAAGCTAAGAGCACTTTTACGTAATATCAGTTCTCTTATGAGAGTGAATGCTGAAAAATCTCTTCGCAGATGAAAAACAGACTTCAAGCAACAGAAATGTGCTTCTACAGAAGTATGCTGAGAATACGACGGGCCGAACATGTGAGCAATGAGGATGTTTTAGAGAAATGGAAACAAAAAGAATACTTATACTTAAGGAAACATAGTGGGAAAAGAGGCTTGGGAAATTTTAAGCTCAAAAGAACCAGTTGAAAGTAAGCGGAACAGAAAAATCAAACGCTTAAACTATCTAGCGAGCTTGATAAAATACATAACAGAACAGTGTTTAAGAGAGTTATAAAACAAAACTAAGGATGGCTGCAAATGACAGGAAATTGTAAAAAGACATGATTACCAACGTCCTGTAGGGACACGGCGCATAGTAAAGAATGATTACATGTTCTAAAGTTATGAGTGAAAAATATTTAGTTTTAATTTACTAAAAACATGAGTCTTCGATTTTTTTATTTTACTATATAGTATAAAATTATTAAGTCAGTTAAAGACAATATTTATTAAGTGTTACAAATTTTCCAGTCGTGGAAAACATTTTCTCCAAAGTCCTGTAGGGACACGGCATGTGAAAAAGAAGTAGTGGCAGGAAATAAAGAAGCAGAAAAAAGAAGAAGCAAAGCAGAAAAAGAAGAGGAAGCAGAAAAAAAAGACAAAGTCAAAAAAAGAACAGAAAGGAAGTGGAAGCAAAAAAAGAAGAAAAATAAAAGCAAGAAGCAGAATAAAAGCAGCCAAAGAAGAGGAAACAGACAAAAAGTAAAAGCAGAACAGAAGAAAACAACTACAAAGAAGAAAAGGTAGAAAAAGAAGAGGAAGTCGAAAAAGAAAACCAGAAAAAGTAGAGGAAGCAGGAAAGAAAAACAGAAAAAGTAAAAGCAGCAGAAAAAGACGAAGCAGAAAAAAGAAGACAAAAAAGAGGAATAGACAAAGAAAGTAGAAAAAAGGAAACAGACAAAGAAGAGGACGCAGAGAAAGAAAGAGGAAACAGAAAGAAGAAACCGAAAAAAAAGAGGAAGCCGAAAAAAAACAGAAAAAGAAGTAAAAGTAAAAAAAAGAAAAACAGTAAAATAGAAGTAGAAGCAGAAGAGGAAGGAAAAATGAAGCAGCAAAAGAAGAAAAAGAAAATAAAGGACCAGAAATTCAAAAGGAAGTTAAAAAAGAAATACAGAAAAAAAGAAGAGGAAGCAGAACAAGAAACAGAAGATAAAAGCAGAAAAGAAGATGAAGCCGAATAAGAAAACAGGAAATGAAAAAGTGAAGCAGAAAAAGAAGAGGAAGCAGAAAAGAAGCAAACAAGAAGAAGCAGAAAAAGAAAAGGAGGCAAAGAAGAAGAATAAAAAAAGAAATAGAAAAAAGAAAAAGAAGAAGCAAAAAAAAGAGGAAGCTGATAAAGAAAGACAAAATATGAAGCAGTAGAGGCAGAAAATGAAGAAGAAAAAAAGGAGGAAAGCAGGAAAAGAAGAAGAAGAAGAAAAAGAAGAAACCAGAATTTTACAGAATAGGATAAACGAAATCGGTAAATGTATTTTGAACACTGTATTCATTCTTTTTATATTTCAAATTATTTAATTATATGTGTCACTTCATCGATCTAACAAGATGAAAAAATGCATCCGTTCCTCTGAAAAAGCAATGATTTAAAAGCTCTTACCGTTTGTCTGTACTCAGAATTTTCATGAGATTTGTAAAATACGCCGTATCTCGAATTATTACTTCTTCTGTGTCATTTATGTGTATCGATTTGTTTGGTATGTTCATAATCTGAGTTATGTAAGAAATCCAATCGAACTGAAAGAAAGAAATCAAAATAGCAATAAATATCAGCTCAGTAAATAAAACAGTTTCTTTTTCGAGTGGATTATGCATAAGTGAAGAATATGGCTTTAAATTTCTATAGCCTTTGAAATAATTATCTTTCATTACGTGTCTGAGTAAAGGAAAACGCATCATCACTGATAGATTTTAAATAACGGACACAGACTATAAACTGATTAATAACAGGATCATAATATCAGAAAATAGACAAGTTGAAAAAATAAAAATAAGAATTTCACATATTGAAAAAAAAATTACTTATTCACAGAGGGATGTGCGGGTGGTAGAACAGATAGCAATACGAAAGGAGAAATCGAAGAGATACTTTGTGTATATTGTAGCCGTGTTCATAATTAAGGTCATTAAAGGCTGATTCCGATTAATTATGAATATATTTGAAAATATGCTCAATACATTCTTTTCAATTAACGTTATTTTATGCTCTTCAACTTGATGTAATGGTTATCAAACTTGTATTGTTAGAATCATTACAATATATATATATATAAATATATATATATTTAGTGTATCGAGGCAGCAAGTAATTTTCTAAACATATACTGTTAAATATAAGAGACAATGAATGTCTATTATGTTTAATCATGAGCCGTTCTAAACGTCGTATTTTGGCTTTAATTTCAGTTGAAAATAAAGACAAAAATTCCCCAACATTTCGATAATTTTTTATTAAGTTTGTTCTTAGCTTTCGGCTCACATGAGCCATCTTCAAAGAGGTTATAAGGACGGTAACACAATAACATCCACCATCAGCGACGATTTTATTTTGTGTTGACATAAAACTCCGCTAAGCAACGGCAATAGTTACCAAAAATAACAAACGCAGTTCACAAATTTGCAATGCGGTTCTACGATAGCGCGATAGAACCACATATTCAAATGCAATGTAATGTGTTATGACCAGATTTAAACGTGATTTTATTAAGTGTGGGTTGTTTGGATTTAATGTAGATGACCTCTAATATCTGAAGGGTTTTTTTTACTGTGTGTATGAGTGAGGATTATTGTATTGTTGACTAAAATCTGTCTGATATTACCTACAGGATTATGTTTTTCTGAGAAATGTTGTTTAATTGTACTCTGATCAGAAAGATGAAAGGTAAGTCTACGGGAGAGTGTGGTTGTAGTAAAACCAATATATGTAGGGGGTTTATTATTAGTACCAGTGATACAATCCCTGAACGGGCATGTAAATTGATACACTACATTGGTTTTTGTAGAGAATTTATTTTAGTGCTTGTAGGGTTATTAGAGACTATAAGGTCAATTGTTTTGAATTTTATATAATATACGATGAGTTTAATTTGATTATTACTATCCACTGGTTTAACATTTCTACTGAGTATGTTTTTGAGAGTTTTTTCATCTTGGTTGTAATTATTATGTATTTGGTTGCAATAGTATAAGTTAATAGTGTTATGTTCATTTTGATGTACACCATTATCATTAATATTATCAATATCGTTAGAGCTATTGTTAAGTTTGCTGAGGTACATTTTAATTTGTTGATCAATAACGGAGTTAGGAAATCCATTATTGACAAGTGTTTGCTTTTAATGTTGTGTAATTCTTTATAAAATATGGATTTGGAAGAAGATATCATTTGTGTACGTTGAATTAAGTTTTTTATAACAGCTAACTTATATCGTTGGGGGCATTCACTATTATAATTAAGAAGACACGAGTTGATGCTAGTTGGTTTCCTATATAGACAAGTAGTGAATCTATGTGTGCTAGAATCAATGAATACATCAAGGATTGGGATTTTGGTATTAATATTAAGTTCTAATGTAATATATATAAGATTAATATCTCGTTATAAAGGAGCAATAAAAATGTATCGCAGCAAACTTAACAATAGCTCTAACGATATTGATAATATTAATGATAATGGTGTACATCAAAATAACATAACACTATTAACTTATACTATTGCAACCCAATATATATATATATATGTGTGTGTGTGTGTGTGTGTGTGTGTGTGTGTGTGTGTGTAATATATATATATATATATATATATATGTGTGTGTGTGTGTGTGTGTGTGTAATATATATGTGTGTGTGTGTGTTGTTAATATATATATATATATATATATATATATATATATATATGAACCCGGCTACAACGTGTAATTGCGGCAGAGAATTTAACAGCTTGCGAGGGGTACGAATCCACAAGGCATGCTGGTGCAAACAACGTAATCCTCCTACGGGAGAATGTAAATCGAATGATGGGCTTATGGATCAGGAATATCCCCACAGTGTTCAAGGGCCCATTGTTAAGCGACAGCGTCCTGGAGACATTCCTCACAAGCCAAGAATTCAGTGGCCCAAGGGTAATCAGACAGATACTTGGACAAACTTAGAGCAGGGGCTCTCTTTTTTGCTTACCACCCATCTTAAGGGCCCTATTGATCATCAATTGTCATCCTTCTGCAGAGTTATATACGACGTTTGTCTGTATTGGTTTGGTGCAGTAACGGATAAGAAAGATAAAACCGAAGGAAAACGACCGAATAGACGACAGATACAGAAAGGAAAGTTAAGATCGGAACAGAGATTGCTGAAGCACCAATTAAAAGAAGCCCCGATTCATGAGAGGCCAGAACTTCAGAATATCCTAAATGATATTAAAAAAAGGATTTTGGTGATCTCCAGAGCTGAAAATCAGAGGAAACATCGAAAGAAAAAGTGTCAGTCTCGGAGAACATTCTACTCAAATCCTTATGCTTTCGCAAAAAACTTTTCGTGGAATCAAAAAGTGGCAAGCTTGATGTACCGATGGAGGAACTCGAGAACCATTTGAGAATGACATACTCAGATGATTTAAACGGTGTCCCAATACCTCAGCTAAGAGATTTACCAAAACCCCAAGATCCAACGGTAATGTTTGATGATAGCGGGATAAAACTAAATGACGTTCGAAATTTCGTCCATAAGGCCCGCCCAGGTAGTGCCCCGGGCTTGAATGGGATATCGTACAAGTTATATAAAAACTGTCCATGTGTCCTCAGGAAATTCAGTCCTCCTTCAGCAGGCTTGGAAGAAAGGTATTATACCACAGGAATGGTGTCTGGCCGATGGTATTTGGATACCAAAGGAAATGCAGTCAAGAGGTATCACAAATTTTCGCCCAATATCCCTTCTAAATGTAGAAGGGAAAATATTTTTGGACTTCTTGCTCGTCGTATGACAACCTTTCTGATGAGCAAGCATTATATAAATACATCTACCCAGAAGTCTGGGGTACCTGGCTTCCCTGAATATCTGGAACATTCACGGATGATATGGAACTCAGTACTCTCAGCTAGAAGGGACAAAACAGAACTACATGTAATCTGGCTTGATCTTGCCAATACATACGGTTCAGTTCCGCACCACTTAATCCGAATGGCCCTCGAATTTTTCAACTTCCCTAGCAAGGTTGGGGAAATTATAATGAAATACTTCAATTCAGCTTTCATGAAATTTACCGTTAAAAACTATACCACCAAGTTGCAGGCACTTGAGATCGGCATCATGATGGGCTGTGTGATTTCCCCACTTCTTTTCGTTTTGGCCATGGAACTCATTTTACGAGGTGCAGCAAATACGTCGAAAGGAGTAATGAAAAATAAACATCTGACTCTTCCTCCTTCCAGAGCTTTTGTGGACAACATCACCATTCTCGTCCCATCCCAAATCGCTGCCGATGGTTTACTACAAAGGTATTATGAACTTTTCACATGGGCGAGAATGAAGGCTAAACCAAAGAAAAGTCGAAGCCTATCGTTAGTCGGAGGATCTGTCAGGGAGATCCATTTCAAAATTGGGAGTGATAAGATTCCAACAGTCAGGGAGAAGCCGGTGAAGAGTCTCGGACGTCTTTATTCAATCCCACTAACTGATCGACATAGGGGCACAGAGATCCAGAAAGTAGCATTGAAAGGGCTTAAATCAATTGATAAAACCTGTCTACCTGGAAAGATGAAGGTTTGGTGTTACCAACATGGTCTGCTACCCCGTCTTTTGTGTTGAACGGATCCAACAATATAGCAACAAATATCTGCGTAAGTGGCTCGGAGTTCCTCCTTGTTTTTCTAAAGTGGGTTTATATACCAATTCTGGAAACCTACAACTCCCAATATCCTCACTGGTAGAAGAATTCAAAATTGGGAAAGTACGCCTTCACATGATGATGAAGGACTCAGGAGACGATATCATTCGGAAGTCGTATCCAGAAATAAAATCAGGTACGAAGTGGTCGGCCGTTAAGACCACCCAGGAGGCGGAATGCAGCCTACGAATAAAAGACATCATAGGCGTCACTCAAACCAATCGAGCTGGGATGGGTAGCACGAGAAAAAAGCTATTCTCCAAATTGGATTCAAAAGAAAAAAGATACATGGTGAGCGAAGAAGTCAGAATGTTTGAGGAAGAGCAAAGAAAAGCCAGTGCTGTTACTCAGGCCAAACAATGTGCGTGGACAAAATGGAATGATATCGAATCAATTAAATTATCATGGAAATCCTTAATTGTAATGGAACCAATGGCGATATCATTCCTTCTTCGCTCCACTTATGATCTCTTACCAAATGCGACCAACCTAAAATTATGGGGATATACCAATTCGGACCTGTGCTTGTCGTGTAAAAGTGATCGGGGTACTTTGCGCCACGTACTATCTGCATGTCCACAATCGCTTTAGATGTACACATGTCGACATAACAATGTATTAGAGGTGATAATAGATTTGTTAAGAGCACAATGTGAGACAGCAAACAAGCAATCTATAACAGCCAAGGAACCCATAATTCATTTTCTCAATGAAGGTGAATGTCCTGTGAAGAAGCAAAATCCTAACATGAAACTACTGAACGGAGCTAGTGACTGGAAAGTTTCAGCAGATCTCAAGACAGCTCTACAATTTCCAGTTCACATTATTCAAACAGAAAAGCGGCCGTACATTGTAGCATGGTCTGATTCAAAGAAGAGTGTTCTCCTCATAGAATTGACTGTCCCATGGGAAGAAAACCGGGAGGAAGCACACGACCGGAAGAAAAACCGCTACGAGACACTGCGTGCCGACTGTGTGGAAAAGGGTCGGATATGCCATGTGATCCCTATTGAGGTTGGTTGTCGTGGTTTTATAAGACACTCAGTCATTTCGTTTCTTTCAAAAATAGGAATCACTGGCCG
Source organism: Ascarosepion bandense (assembly GCA_037127315.1). Classification (NCBI taxonomy): domain Eukaryota; kingdom Metazoa; phylum Mollusca; class Cephalopoda; order Sepiida; family Sepiidae; genus Ascarosepion; species Ascarosepion bandense. The sequence continues at coordinate 205,396 of JBBBDQ010000704.1, read as the reverse complement.
CAGTTTGAAAGTTGCCTCAAATCGTCTTCAGACCGCGGCACAATATGCATCAACTTGGATTTGGTCGAAAGCAAGTTGTTTTCAGCATGGAGAAAATACACGCTGAACTACCATTCCCGTGTGATTACGTAAGAAACGGTTACTGTAAACGCGTAATAACATCAACGGCCGAACGTAAACGCGCTTTTTTTTCAAATCACAATCTGCAAACTAAAAATGAAGATTAACGTCCAATGTAGTCTCTGCTCTTATTTGATCTGGCGTGTGTGTATATATATTTATATATATATATATATATATATATATATATATATATATATATATATATAATTCTCTTAATACCCTGTCCGGTGGCAAAAGCTGTTTGGTAGCACCAGGAGTGGCAGTACCGCCTTGAGCTACCGAAACTGTGTTATCACCCTGGTTGGCGGCTGATGAGGACAGGGTATCGCAAGTGCTTTCACACGTTGTATGATAAAAAAAAATATGATTTATTGATAAGTTTGCTTTTAAGGTTTATCAACGAACAATTTAGAAAGACAACTCTGAATTGAAAATCTGTGGAGGGTCGTTTTGAAACCTTGTGGCATAATGTGCACCAGTTCTCTGCATGTGGTTGGTTCTGGCAATACACCACTATAATCAAATGATATGTGCGATTACTTTGCGTCTTGCTTCTAATAACTGAGTTGTTTGACCCTCATACATCGAAAACGACTGGAGAGATCAGTATATATGCAGATATATGTGTGTGTGTAAAATAGGAAATTGAGAGAGGAATGTGGTTTATACTTACACCTTTGAAATTTTCAGAAAGTTCCTTTAGGGTCATTTTGTTATAAAGCTTCTCATTATCACGCCGCTCTTCACTTGGCGTACTAATCTAAAAGAACAAAAACAAAAAAGATTTAAAGCAGAGCATTGTCGTAATAGATCAACAATTATGTGGAGGGTGACTTTTTCTCTTTTTTTTTAACGTTCAATAAATACCCATCTGTTCGCTTTTTAAATTTAACCTGTTTTTTTTTTAAACCGTTCACAGAAATGCGTTAAACATATGCTATTGACTTCAACTTGAAACCTACTTGAATATTTTTTAAATCATTTCATCCCAAGAGAGAGTTTAATGCAACTAAGATGTAAGGGGTTACAAAGCGAAAAAGAAAATGAGAAAACCTTAGTGCGGAGAAAAGACAATACAAGGACAGTATTCAGGAAGGCAGAAAGTGGCAATTGGTCAGTCAGTCAGTTAAGTGCCATACGTGATATACGCTTGGGCGATCATGTCTCGAAAGAGACACGACTGACTGGGCAGAAGATTATCCCGCAATAGGTTGCCATTGCTTTCTGCGGTACACTGGTTGCCGACCAAGGCTATAGAACCTAATCTGTCCTGCTATTTAACCCATAACTGGAAGGAAGGGACGGATTAATACCTTTCCCAAGGGTATTTGCGCGTAAGTGAATACAATGGATTCAACTGGAATTCGAACTCGGCTCCCCGGTTTCTCGTTCCGAGCAGATATCCACTGTACCACAACGCACATCCTATTGGCAATTGGTATAGAAACGAAAAAATGATTTTATTCTATGAGTGGAATGCCCTTATATTTTCATTATAGAGTATAACCCCTTTATAAACCGATTGATCATATTCATATAATATCATCGTGAAGAAAGTAAGATTGCGCTAAATAGGAATTTAGTAGAAAAAGCGTTTCCACGTAGTGAGAAAGTTCATTTTTTAGTTAAGGATATTGCTCCTTTATAACGCGATATTACTCTTTTTGAAGAAAAGTGAGAAGCAAGAAACGAAAAAAATGGTTTTATTCTCCGAATGGGGCACACTTATATTTTCATGATAGAGTATGACCTCGTTATAAACCGATTGTTGAGATCCATATAATATTACTATGAAAAAAAGTAAAGATGAGTTTAGGATATGGCCCCTTTATAATGCGATATTAATGTCGTTCAACGATAATTCACTGGAAATTGAAGTGCATAAAATAGGATTTTTACTATATACGCACACAACATAACTATAGGACAGGTTAAGTTTTTTAAGATATTTTAAAAAAATAATCGTTGCTTGTCGCAGGCTTAAAGATAGAAATAAGATTTCAGATAATCAAACTCGCAACTATTTCAAGAAGAAACTAAAAAGTTAAGATATTGAAATTTGTGGAACCAAGCTCATCGATAAAGTTTTTTTGGTAAGGAGCAATCAGTGGAAATGCCATTAAGAATTTGAACCCTAACATAATTTTTATAATGTATAAAACATCGATGGAAACAGACAGCCTCTAGGTTCCTCCTTCTCGTGTGCTATTTTCCTTTACCTCTTCTTTCTCCCCATTCTCGCCGTCAACAAAGAAGACGGCAATAACAACAACAACTACAGTCAACTGACTTCAAAAACATTTAACGCCTATAAGTACTATTTTCCTTTATTGCTTTATTTTTCTTTTAACTTTCTGGCCGGTCATAAAAAAGGAAATGAACACAGACACATTAACTATCCTGTTAATCTTTGCATACAGACCTGCTACTTACAACTGCGAACTCTTGATTCCTTAAACTCGACACTAAACTTTCTCTTTTTGAACATTTACACAGTTATTTCCCTTCTTACAAATTTTATGTTATTCTCTTCAGTTATTAAAATTCCACTTATTTTACAAATGAAACACTTTTAAATTGTGGAGACATTGGCACAAGGCCAATTTGATAAACATAGCCGAGGCCCCTACAAAGGCGAAGCGACAGATAAATATTTTTCCAAGGGTATTTGCGTGTAAGTGAACGCAACGGATTCAACTGGAATTCGAACACGGCTTTCCGATTTCACGTACTAAGCCGATATCCACTGCACCACAACGCAAACAACGTATACGATTAAAACGCAATTTGAGTTGACATCTTAATTCAAGAATCATTCAGAAGCAGTTCATATAGCGAGGAGATATTTCAATTTAGTTAATTTATCAGATGTGCTGATAAAAGTATAATCCAGTTTCTATTGTGTTTTAATAGACATTTTCCCGGTTTGTTCCCAAAGAATTAACTTAACCAGATTATTTGATATATGATGCCTATTATTCCAGTCAGTCAGTCAGTCAGTCAGTCAGTCAGTCAATTGCCATACGTGATACACTCTTGGGTGATCATGTTTTTGTCGAGTCATGGCTTACTAGGCAGAAATATTTCCCGCAGTAGACTGCCATTACTTTCTGCAGTAGACCAGTTGTCAACCAAGGCTATAGAACCCAATCTGTCCTGCTCTTCAACACATCGCTAGAGGGAGAAGAGGTGAACGAATACATTTCCTAAGGGTATTTGTGCGTAAGTAAATTAAATGAATTCGACTAGAATTCGAACTCGGTTCCCTTATTTCTCATTCTAAGCCGATATTCATTACACCATCACGCATATATTAATTATATCACTTTTTGTTTTTGGATTAAAAATATCGTTTTATCAAATGAATCAGCTACATAATTTCCTCACTTGTAAAATATACTGGTGGTATATACCGGCAGCAAACCACACGCATGCGGACAGAAAATGAGTTCAGCAGATATACAAAAATAGAAAGGATGTGTTTCCTCATTGAATTTATTCAACCTATACAGCGAGGAAATTCTGAGAGAATTAAAAGTCTTACCAGGATTCATTATAGGCGGCCACAATATTAACAACATAAGGTATGCAAATGACACTGTTTTGATAGCAGACACGGAAAGACACCTACAGAAAGTAGCGAAGGAAAGCGTGAAGAAAGAACTAAGTATAAACTGCAAGAAGACACAATGCATTGTCATCGGCAAAGGTATGAGCTCAAAGTGCAAATGATAAATCGAATATATTAAAATCAAACAAGTACAAAAATTTAAATATCTGGAAAGGGCTCGAACTGAGGAATTAAAATGTGACACTGAGATCCGAAGATGTATTGGGATGGACAAAGATGCCTTCCAAATGTCAAGCAGACTATTAAGAGACATAAAAATTTCGTTAGAAACAAAGGAAAATGAATTAAACTATTATGCGATAACTGTTCTCCAGTATGGCAGCAAATGCTTGACAATTTGCTCAAAGATGAAGAACATATCTGTAGCAATTGGAAATAACATGGACCGAACATGTGAGCAACGACGAAGATTTAAACAAAATGAAAACAAAGCAGAAACAAAATAACGTCAAGAAGAGACAGTTGAAAGTTCTAAGGATCATAATGAGGAAAGAAGGTTTAGAAAAGCTGATACTCACAGGACAGTGACGGCTAGATAAAAATAACGCTAAACTTACCTAGTGAATCTTAGTAAATAGATAGCAGTGCAAGGCTTAAGAGAGAATGGAGAGAATACAAAAACACAAATTTTTTTAAGGGCTACAAAGGGTAGAAAATAGTAAAGAGCCCTGATCGCCTACGTCGTAAAGAAACCAGACACAGAGAAGAAAATATACTGTAAATGACCTATATAATATAATATAATATAATATAATATAATATAATATAATATATATTATTCATATATATAATAGACAATAAAATATGAATAAAAATAATATTAAACTCCCTGTTTAAATTTCTAGTATAAATAATTATCATTATTTAAATTATTTACACGCAGACTATCGTCCTCATCTTAGAACAACATTTCGATTGTCGTGCTCTCCGATGCTCAGTGGGTTCTTGTCGATCCAGTTAACCTAGAGAGAATTTCGAACTGAAACCCTGTATTTAAGGTCCGAAGGCATGCCGGTCATTACGTTGTTCGGACAACAAAAATTTGGACACTAGAGTGCACATTGTAAATAATATCTATACGTTTTAGAATTTTTTCTAAATATGTAATTTAACAGTCTGGAGAGGGTCGGGCACTGCCAGGCTGTTTTGTTTAAAGAAACACCACTTTTTGTGCGGCTGCAGTACATGTGGTGTACCTCTATGGCTCTAATGACTCACGAGATATCGTAATCTATCTTGAAAATATTATCATTCAACCACGGCAATGGTTGAATATATCCTTAAGTTCGATATTGAATGAATCTGGGCAACTTTCAAGCTTCACTACTAATTCAGTTCGCAACCAAATTTTTAAAAGTTTACAGAGTTAGATCGGAAACCTCCTAAGCTACATTTTGAAAAAAAGTTTAAATTTTGAATTTTGGTTCAGTAGAAAAAAAGTTACGATAAGTGAAGTCCGAAAAGGGAGATTAAGTGAGTGATACACGCTTCTCATAATAAATCTTATTTTTTATAACGTTTTTTTTTCTGTTTAATATTTTTGCATGCAGATTTCAACATTTAAATTCTGATTGTATCTTTTTGAACATTTTTCTCAATCAAACTTTGCTTATCACTTATTACTTTATCAGAATTGATTGTC
>JBBBDQ010000704.1:0-195000 GCA_037127315.1 Ascarosepion bandense | reverse complement strand
CAGTTTTAATTTCGTAAATCGTAATGTAACCGTCCTACCTTGTTCGGAATGTGTCATGTAAAGGAAAAGTGTACCTATTATTAAAATGTTAACTGATCATTTTGTTAAAAGATAATTATACTTAGCAACAAGACGATACAATTCTCTAAAATTATTTTAATTTTTAATTCGTGTTCTATAAATTTCTGAAATTGTTATATTAAATGTTTGCCCTTAATGGAATAATCCCGGGTATGACGATAAACTACATCCAGTAGCATGATCGAGAGAGGGTTTGAGTAGTGTAGAACCACCTTACAATTGCTGTTGATTCCAATCCCACCCTGACCTGGGATGGTAGCACTAGTTAGGGTCCCAGCTGTGGACAAATAGTGAACGCATAAACATTACAAATCACTATGAAAATACAAAAATACATTTCATATTAAAAATTACCAACAACATCTATTTATAGTAAAATTACCAATAATAATAAAATTTCCTAATAATAGGAAAATAACCAGCAATACATTTTGTAGGAGGATTATCAACAATAATTTTTTTAGTAAACTGACCAAAAATATATCTGTAGCTGAAGGCATGCAATTGCGTTCAAAATATATTTAGTTGAAGCCATAAAATAGTGTTCCAAATATTTAGATTTAAATGCATTAAATAACACATAGTGATTGATATGCCGTTAAACAAAATCAACCAACAAACCAACCAACTCTAAATTAAACAATTTTTTGTAAAATGTTTGGAATAGAACTGAAAATTTTTAAATGAAACATTCACCGATATGTTCATTTAGCGCTAATTTCTCTGAAAAAGAAACAGATCAGAGATTTACACAGAAAGATATGCCAAAAAAAGCATCTTGAAGGTAAAGCCAAGCCTTAAGGTATTGATTAAGGTCATGAATATCCCTATATTCTAAAGCCAAAGAAACAATCCAATCAATATTTAAGATTATTGTCCTTATAAATGACAAGGATACAACAATATAATTGACTTTTTTTCTAAATGGGAAAGCATTTTTGACCTTCCTTGGATTGAAGTCATCTCTCGCTGGTCAAAGAAGCACCATACATGGGCCATCCGGATATTACATGCCTTAACTAAACAACTGAAAAGCGGTCTGATTGTATCAGTTGACGAGATGCCTGCTTGGATGCTGTTCAAACCACAGAAGCATGGATGGTTCATCATGCTGAGAAACGTCATCGAAGACGTCACACACAGAATTCCTCCCCTGCTAACATGAATGATTTTTTCGGATGCCCGATATTCAAAAAAGCGTTCCATTCTCATGTGAGTCTAATGAGTCGCTCAAAAATCTCTCAACCCTGAAAGAAACTGTACGACATTGTTTGAAAAGATGACCCTTCCACTGCAATCTTTTATTTCATTAGTAAATGATGAAATTCTTAAACCCTTAAAAGCTTACACTTAAATGTGTATAAATGTTTTATAAAAATTTTGTAGAAAATAAAAGGACTTCAGTTAACGGTTTAATGAAAATTTATAAATTTCAAGTGATTTTATAATAGAACTGATGTTATAGTTTCTGGAATTTTACTATACAAATTTTTTTGCAATAAACAAATTTCAATTTATAAACTCCATTTATCTTATTCATATATGAACAGTTTAGATATTTCATATTTCGTTATAGACTAAAATTGAAATATTCATTATTACAATTTGAATCCTTTTCTTAACCTTTAAGATGAATGCGATTCTAAGGATTCTGAGTCTTTCTGGTCTCCGTCTATATTCTGATTTAAGTAAATAAATATCTATAAACATGGTAATTATTTTGTTCTTTTTATCTGAATAGTCTATCTCGAGGATTCCGACAATTAAGATCTTTGAAGTAATGCAGGTATGAATTGAAAAATACATCATAAATCTACATCGAAGCGCGTAATCCTTCATGCATTCTGGTTTCACTGCGAGTTGTGAGTTTTACACATCATAACGGCTGCATAAATAAGCAGACCTGCAGGCCCCGATCGTGATACGACGAAAAGTTATGCTGAATACGACAGTTATTCGAACGCTGTGCGCGCTGTTACCCACTTAATTTTTTCTCTTGAGAAAGAAATGGAATCAATATTATTACCCTAAAAAACACAGTTTATATAAAGGCAAATATATTGGTTTATGCACCTACAGTGTCATATAAAAGTTTGGAACCCCAACCACCATTTGTTTTTCAATTTAAAAGGTAGTAAATAGATTTTTTGTGCGAAAAAATTACTCGATAGAAAATATGTATTAATTTAAGGTAAAATGTTTGAAGGAACGGTGTTTGTTTTTTAACACTACTTTGATTCTGGATGACATTGATGCTGTAAACATTTTTTACAAGATGTAGATTGTTATCGGATACAAAAGTTCTATAAGGAACAGATAAGAAACTATATCCCTTTTATGCAAGATTGTATTCCATGCTATACCATTAGATGTGCAAACAACGGTTTTAGAATCAGCTAGCTCTTGGAATCGTCACCCAAATCACCAGATAGAAAATCTACAAAATGATATGGAAATAAAGGGTGCAACAAATAAAACATCCTCTACACATCCTTTGAAAATAGCAATAATGTCCATTTGGATGCAAGTGATTAAAGAGAATATGCGCAAAGGAATCGTAGTATCAATGCTTTCTACTGTCAAAGAAATGATAAAATATGTAATTTCCTTGTAATTACTAACTTTTTCACTTTTTACTATATATATATATATATACCAAGAGCCACTCAAGGTAGCTTACAGAGTAAGCAAACTGTTTATAGGGATATTTGTAAAGAATAACAGTTACCCATAGAGTTGAACAAGTTAAAAGTCTAGTAATCGAGGAAGCATCCTCTCAGAAGTTGGTTCCACAAAGCAGTGGTTCGGGTTCAATTACATTTCACCAATGGAATACTACGAGAATGAGGGTGGTTCGATACAGTAAGCATAGCACGGCAGGTCTTAGCCAAGAAGATTAGAACTGGCGGAACGAAGGAATGGCGTAATTACCAAATGAACTTGATAAAGCTGTGTACGGTTTTTAGTGCATGTTTATACATTTTCATGAACTTGTTTTTATTTTTCAATAGAAGTTTTAAAACTTAATTTTAAGATCTAATGCTCGCAAATCTCATACAAGCCAATCAATACCCGTTACCCAGCTCCCGTTAAACATCAGATGTCATCGCCACTCCAGGAAAACATCGTTATCACACTCTTAAAATATTGTTAGTGCTAGTAAATCCGAATTTATTGAATGTTTTTGAATTTATAAACAAATTTATAACGCCAAATCAGCTATCACCCAAACAGGCCGGTATAACTGTCAACCGGCGCCCAAAAAGCCAGTCCCAAACGACGGTGTCCAAACGGCCGCACCCAATAGCCCCATTCTGTACATATAAAAGTAGATGATATAAGGATAAGTCTGCTATTTATTAGAGCGGTACAGGGAAATGACCATTTTTCAGCATCTTTAGCGATCAATCGTAGTTACGAATTCTACTGGTGGTCTGATTAGACACCACAAGATTTTATACATAATATAATAAAGCAATATTTTTTAAAGCTTTATTTTCATTATTTTTTATAGTGTTTTCAAATTTTGACAAGACACACTTTATTCACCACGCAGCAAACGTTCAGCTTTGGGGACGCAGTAGAATCTTCATATTAATACGCAAATTATTCATGTTTAAAATTTTCACTGTCATAATCAATTCATTTCATTCTGCAATTCAGTTTGAAGAATCAAGCATTTTTCCCTACATTTATCGATCGATATTTGCAAAATTCGGCTGATCAAAATAATGCAACCAATTTGTCACAACAAATAAGTCAGTGAAATAAAAAAAAAATTAAAAACGCTATGTTTTCCAGTCGGATAAAATCAAACATTGCAGAAGTAGGTGTTCAAATGTTCAGCATTAATATTATCAATACTAATATTATCAAAATATATATATATATATATATATATATATATATATATATATATATATATGTGTGTGTGTGTGTGTGTGTGTGTGTGTGTGTGTGTGTGTGTTTCTTTAAACATTTTCCAATATATAAGAATCTTTATTTGCGCTGAATAACAATTTAAAAAAGCACATCATATTTGACTGATACAGAAGGCAAACCTTAAAAAAACTCCTATGTTGTAAATGACACATAAATTTGTATAATACAGTAAGTAAACCTGATTAAACGAAAGTATATATAAAGTTTGGTAAGTGTTATTTTACTATAAAATAAGAGAGAAAACCGTTGCTTTTTGAGAAATCCCGGCCGATGCCGGTTTCAAACCCGGATGCGAAAAAAGGTTTTGAGGGAAACTCAATACACCCACCTAGTAAAACGCTAGAGAAACGTCGACAGAAGAACAATAACACAGCTTATCGACGGCGTTTAGTTTGTTAGGAATGCATAAAAATAAGGTAGATCTTTAAAAATAAAGTCTTGGAAAAAACTCAGAGCCTACATACAAACAATTAAATAATATAAATGATTGACATTATAATGTGCTAATATAATCCCCAAACTTTCGAAAATTATCTTCTAAATAAAATCTTTTGTCGCTATGTGGTTGACTCATTGTGTTAAAAAAATAAATTCAGTGGTTTGGATAATGTGAGAAACGAAATGAAATGTGGACGTTACATAGAGGTGAGGTAACATCTATCTGATTAGTGGAGGTGGCTAAGATGTAGACAAATAAAAAGTTGCAATCAGTAGATCTCGATAACATACTATGTAACCCCGAAGAATCCAATATTGCTACATTAAAATGTGTCGTACGTTGGCAAGATTGATCTCCAAATCTACAATGTCCCCCATGTCTTTCTGAGCCTGTTTCGGGTCGGCTCCCATCTGGATGGCCATCTCGACGGCCAGTTTTTCGTAGGCTTTCAATTTCGTGTCATTTCGGCTCTTCAGATAATACTTCCGGCCGGGCATCCCGAAGCCTGGTGTGTCCAACTGAAATTTGAAAGAAAAAAATTATTTCAATTGCATTCGGATTTATATGTACAAAACTATAATAAATATATATGTGCTAAAGAAATTTCACATATGCAATAGTTTTAGTTACTATGTTTACTTTACATTTTTTATGAAATAGATGACGAGGATAATGACGACGTCTGCTCCAGAAAATGAGAAGAATGAGATTTAGTTTAAGAAATTAACGATAACACTGTAGACATTTTAAAAATCAAATCGTATATATTACTTTGATTGAATTCTATTTACATTTTATCTTAATCTTTTCCTCTTCTGCCAAAAGCGTTATTTTTCGACTACGTTTAAATAGATTAGAATCTGTTTTCTTGCACCGTTGTATGTTGAATGTATGAATCAAACTCACATTAAACTAATTACATTAATTTTTAAAAGAAAAGTTTAGATTTTGGAACTTTTTTTCACTTCTGAGAAAGTTTTAAAATAATTTTCTGTATTGTCTGACATAAAATGTGTTTCCAATATACAAGACATCGTGTTTTTATGAGTTGCCAAATTTACTTGAACATGTGTATTGAAATCAATATAAAATATCGATTGAATATTGATATTTTGCATTCACTCTCATATTCAGTTTTAACACAAACCTATCTAAATATTTAAACAGTTTAAAAAATATGTTTGTATTATGAACATAAAACTGAACGCGAAACGATATACTGGATATTGTGTGGTTACATTTGTCTGAATATTCACATCAAAGCTTTTGTTTTTAATAGTATTTCTCATGGAATATCAAACTGATGTGCATCACTGTTTTTCTGTAATGTTATCATGTAACAAAATAAAGTATAGAAAAGAACAACATAGATTATAAATAATCAGGCTGTATTTTTCTTAGCATTAATTTCATGCCGTCTGCGTCAGTCAAGATGTTTATCCTATTAGTATCTTCATAAATAAGGTGGACAGCAGCTCGCATCCAATCACCAGGATTGTCATCCTTTCTCCAAATTCCGTTTCTTTCTCCTGGTGGTGGTGGCGGAGATGTCTGTCAATCAAAGAGAGTTTTACAAGGACATTCGCGTGAATTTGATTTTGGTGGGCAACTCAACAGGGTGGAGAGGCCCACACACTTGGCCAGGTGCGCTTCAAATGGTATTGGGGCAGGCGAGATCTGGCAAACCTGGTTGCATCGGGCTGTCGGATGTTTGGTCTCTCAAGATCTGCCTTGGTTACGTCATCCCGACTGGCGCTGCCCTCTTCCGTCGGTTGGCTGCGGAGATTGTGTAAATCTTTGCCTATTCCGCCGCTGAGGTCTTTGCGGTTGCCAGCGTTCAGTCTGTTTCTTCCTCTTTGATATTACCGCCATATAACTTAATAGGTAACTTAATGACAAAACAGAAAAATCCTTTCGTCATTCGATTGAACTTCTTCTGATTATTATTTTTTTTTATTGACACAAATACATCTATGTAGAGGGAGAGGCGAATGACGGTTATGAATTGACATTAGGGAACGGTGAACATACACAGACCATAAAACGTTAACTTTAAATTTTTCGTGACTATGTATATCGGTGCACAATTTAGTCAAACTCATATAGTTTTCTGCTGCTTTTTTGTTATTTTTGTCGGTGTTGGTTTTAGATATGCCACAGATGTTTGTCGTATTTGGTTATTTCAACCTACATGTTTCCTCTGTGTGTGTGTGTGTGTGTGTGTGTGTGTGTGTGTGTGTGTGTGTGTGTGTGTGTGTGTGTGTGTGTGTGTGTGTGTGAAGGGGAATAAAAACAAAAGAAAGATTTAGCTTAACTGACACGTTCCGTCCTCTGATAGATGAATTCTTTGGGATTAATTATTATATATTTTAAATTAAAACATTTTATTTTAAATATTTTTCATAATAATAATTTATTTGAAATATATAATATATAATCTAATCCCAAACTAATAATAATAATATATATAATTCTCATGGAATATCAAACTGATATGCATCACTATTTTTCTGTATTATTATCATATCAGAGATTAAAGTTGAACTAAGGAAAATAATTTGAATCATCACAATGATGAACATCCAATCAAAATAAAAAAAAACTTCAACAACATTTATTCACATTTTTTATTAAACATTAATTTACATTACTTCATAATTTATGTTGTGTATATATATATATATATATATATATATATATAGAGAGAGAGAGAGAGAAAGAGAGAGAGAGAGAGACATACATACATACATACATACTAAAGCATTTAATATTGTCAAGAAAATATGTATTAAAATATTTTATATAATCAAGAAAAAAAAAACAATATTTACCGTGATTATATTCCGCGTTGAGTTTTTGCTGTCAATTCGCACCATGATACTAACGATTGGTTGGGTGTTGTATCGTCGTAGAGCCACCAGAAGGGGAACCAAATTAAATGATTTAGGATCCCAACTCGCATTTCGCACTGGCCAGCCGCCTAAAACGCCTTTAATTACATTTTCAATTTCTGTTATGCTCCTCTCTTCTATTAATGCTGTAAAGTTGAACAGAGGAAAATAATTCAAATCATTAAACTGATAAACATCCAATCAAAATCTAAGTTTGTCATAATGCTGAAAATGAAAAAAAAGAATTCATTCGATTTTGAGGATTTCAGGTCTCAGGTGATAAAGGAAAGACAAATAGACCACTTTTATTTTTGACCACCAAATTCAGTGTCAGCAGTAACGCCACTTTGCGGGTGCATTCAACGCTCAAGGAATGGTAGCCGCTTGAGAGATCAATACTCAAAGGAGTTCGGGATGGATGTGTGTTGTGAATTAATAGATATCAGCTCGGAATAAGAAATTGGAGATCCGAGTTCGAATTCCTGTCGAATTCGTTTCATTCACTTACGCACAAATATTCTTGGAAAAGGTATTAATCTATCACTTCAACCTCCAGCTATGGTTTGAATAGCAGGACAGATTGGGTTCTATAGCCTTGGTTAGCAAACTGCCTATTGCAGAAAGTAACGGAAACCTACTTCGGGAAAATCATCTGCCTGGTCTCGAAAGTGACATGATCACCAAAACGTGTATCATGTATGGAAATTAACTGAGTGAGTTAGGTGATTTATCAATTTCAATTCTGATTAATTCAAGATCTTCTTCTTCTTCTTTTTCTATGTGCCTTGCCCTTTCAGGACGTAGGCGATCATGGCCTTCTATGTCTCTCTATCCTTGGTGGCTCTTAGCACACTTTCTTCTGTAACACCACGCAACCCCCGTTCTGTCATCTACCTGCTCAGGCTCTTCAAATATGTTATCCGCTGCTTTCCTCCGTCTCTTTTTTTCTATCTGGCCTGTTAGTATCAGGTTCTCCAAGCCCTCTTTCCTCATTGCATGTCCCAGGAATGGTAGTTGTCTCTTTCGGATGCTCAATATTAAAATCCTTTTCTTTTCCATTCTTTCCAACATCTCATCATTGCTCACATGCTCGGTTCATGATATCCGCAACATCCTTCTGTAGAACCACGTTTCAGCTGCTTCAAGTTTTTCCTTTATCTTTGATGATATTGTCCAGCATTCACTGCCATATTGAAGAACTGACATCACATAGTAATCTAGTACTCCCTTCTTCTTTGTTTCTAGTGAAAGTTTCCCGTTTCCCGTTTCTTTTTACCTATGTATTTACATTTATGTAAAACATATCGCAGTAAACTCAATACTTATATCTTTCAAAAGTTTGCAATTCAGAGTCTGCTAGTTTCTATGGTCCGACCCAATGACCGCCGCTTGTTTCTTACGATAGCTTAACTTCCGGTGACTGGAAGTGCTATAAAACAACAAAGCTCTTTCGCATTAACTTTCTTCCATTTACCAGTGCAAGTTTAACGTATGTGGGGGGACCAATACACACTAATCCACACTAATATCTTAAAATGAGGAGGAGGAGTGAGAACAAAAGTTTCAGAAGCACTGGTGTAGAGAAAAAGGAAAGTGGAATCAACTAACCAGTTGATAACATGTCAATTCTCTTTCCTCTTCGTTCACGCTTATGGTTCAATCTGCCTTGTTTCTGGTCATAATAAAAAGACCATAAGAATCTCTCTACCTCAAAATTTATAAAACTAGTTTCTGATCTTCGAAGTGGGCAATCATCAAGCGACGATGCTTTAAAAGAAGAACTTAATCGACAGATCATTAAATCACCAAGAATCTCCCGTCATCGACATTTATAATCGAAAATGTATTCTCCTACTTCATCCCATTTTTTCATTCACATCTCCAACTCATCCCTCTCAATTTACAAAATTAATTAAGATTCATTACCTCATTATCAAGTCTGTTTTATTGGATGACCGATGTTTATCATTTAATTGCATCTTCTAATAATCATATTCTGCTAAGGATTCATTAAAAAAAAACACTATCAATATGAAATTGTCTTATATCACAAACCTTTTAAAAGCTAGAAAATGGTGAAACAAGGGATAGGGTAATTATTTCTGACTATTGTGGGAATAAAACATAATGATAATAAATTTTGTCTCACACAACATAAAAAACAAAAAAACACCCACATACATTCACAGTAAGCCGAAAGTATTTGTCATTTAAATGTAAATCGTCTGCAAAACCACACCAGCATTGCCTGATGATGAGAATTAATCTGGAAACATAGAATTTTCCATGTAGCAATGAAAAATTGACATAACCATATAATTATATTATATTATATATATATATATATATATATATAGAGAGAGAGAGAGAGAGAGAGAGAAAGAGAGAGAGAGTGAGAGAGAGAAGATTAGTTGATATTACGACATGTCAACTCTTGCAGGATTATTTTAAATCAAATTTTACATAGAGAACCAGAGTAAGGATTGAACTCACTAGTAATCAATAATCTGATATGTTATGCTATCCATTATTCCAAGCCGAATCACCGGAAGCGTGCATAGAGGAAAGAGGAAAATTAACGTCGACTGCAACAAAGGTAGCAAGCATTGGCTCAGATTCAAGCATCAGTTGAACAGTCCTTAATTGGTATTGCATAATGGAAATGGAATTTAGGATCATTAGAGTTTTGTCTAATTTTCATTTATTTATTTGTGCTGATATTTTTATGTAGATAGTTTTACACGATAAGATTCTTCGTCGATGAAATAAAAATTGATAAATAAGACATCATTTATAACCAATTCTTAAGAACTCACCAATCAAGAATGATGCCATAATTTGGTAATATGCAAGGTTTCGGATAGTTCTGTAGCGTGACAACAGATGTAAGAACATGATTGTGCTCTCAGTGAAAGTTAAGAGTGATTTTCATGCGTCAGTTTGCCAAGGGACACCTCTGTGTTCACTGTGATTTTGTCATGTAAGCGCATGGTCATCGTGTTTTGTTTCGTTTTTTTTTTTCGACTTCCGCAGTATTTTTGAGAAGTCATATCCCAATTGAAAATTCTACTATAACATTTTGAGGCATTTAAGGGAGGACGTTTGACGAAAGCGAATGGGTATGTGAGAGAGCGAAGAATTGGATTCTTCACGACGATAATGTACCCTGTTACCAAGATTTCCTCAATCGTGTGTTTCTAATCAAAGACAACATTGTATTGCTTCCGCACCAGCCCTATTCGCCAGATTTAGCACCTGCGAACTTCCATCTCTTCTTCAAGCAAAAAATGCAGCTCAATGGTTGCCGCTTTGACACCGTTGCCAAAGTCCAGCGCAAATTGAAAAAGATCTGCAACTTGCTCACGAAAAACGACTTCCAGGTCGGAATAATGGTAGAAATGCTGGGACCTGTGTATTGATGCACAAAGTTACTTTTTCGAAGCAGATGATGTTAGCAATTAGGCAAATTTTTTTTTTAACATAACTAGCCCGGGATCATTTTTATATCACTTCGTAATCATAATCTTCTATCATTTTTTTCTGTGACTTGACAGTGTATCCTTCAATGCTTTATAAGAATAATACACTTGAGCAGCTTTTAATGAATTACAAATACAATGATTTAAATGACTTGGAACAGTTTTAAATGAGAACTGAAAGTGCAACATTGAAATCTGAAATGAGAGCCAAAGATGCATTTCCAAAACTAAGCAAAGAAATAGGAAATTCTCATGAGAACAAAAAAAGAAAAGATTGCTAAATGACAAGTGGGACATAAAAAAACGCAAACACCATAAGTAGCGAGCCTGATTAAATGGATGATGGAACAAGGTTTAGGAGAGATACCAAAAATAAAATGTTATTAAAATGCTAAAAAGATACGAAGTTGTGGAGAGACATGATCTTCAAAGTTAACCCTGATTCTCAAATCTGTAAGGATTATTGATGTCCTCGCGAACAGTTATCATTCTAAATGTGTACCGACATCAAAATTATATGCAAAGAAATTTATTCTGACACCTAAATTTGTATGGTTACTGATATCCTTGTAATATAGCAATCTGGCCCCACCCGAGGAAGGTTGATGCAATCGATGGTGTTTCCCGTCGATGAATGGGTCGGCGAACGACAAGACAGGTGTTTGAGAAATACATCCTGTCGGGGCCTGGAGCGGATGTCGCAGGGTTATGAGTCGGGCTCGTTTGACCTTATTTCCGAC
Source organism: Ascarosepion bandense (assembly GCA_037127315.1). Classification (NCBI taxonomy): domain Eukaryota; kingdom Metazoa; phylum Mollusca; class Cephalopoda; order Sepiida; family Sepiidae; genus Ascarosepion; species Ascarosepion bandense. The sequence goes on along the minus strand of JBBBDQ010000704.1, from coordinate 183,428 downwards.
AGCGGCGGAAATGACTACGGAGGCAAACAGAACAGGTGTCTCTTAGAATTACGTGGGCGTTGCGTGGGCGAGGCAAAACCGGAAGGAAAGTCCCGGTTCTAGAAGACTATAAAAAGACCTCGACACACGGATTCGCCAGCAGAGAACGGCCAGTGGAAGCAGAGAGACACCACAGGCAAGACTACACTCCCGTCGACCCATTCTATGTGAGCTCTCACTCTTCCATTCTCTGTTCCACACAGGTTCGTCGTCAGGAATAAAAATATAACCTTATATTTTTATATATGCGTGTTCTCGTTGTTTGTCGTCGTACGGCGATATATAACATCCTTACGAATAGTTAAAATTATAAATGAAGACTGGCATTGACATTATATGTAGAAAAGACTATTCTGATTCTGAAACCTATAATGATTATTGATGCCCTCACGAATAGTTACCATTATAAATGTACACAGGCATCAATATTATATGCAGAAGAAGTGCATTCTGATTAAATGTACACAGGCATCAATCATTATTATTCAAGCAGAAGAAGTGCATTCTGATTAAATGTACACAGGCATCAATATTATATGCAGAAGAAGTGCATTCTGATTAAATGTACACAGGCATCAATATTATATGCAGAAGAAGTGCATTCTGATTAAATGTACACAGGCATCAATATTATATGCAGAAGAAGTGCATTCTGATTAAATGTACACAGGCATCAATATTATATGCAGAAGAAGTGCATTCTGATTAAATGTACACAGGCATCAATATTATATGCAGAAGAAGTGCATTCTGATTGATTATTGATATCTATGCAATATTAGCAATTATAAACACGAGCATGAACATGATATGCAGAGGAGAAAACTGATTCTCAAATCTCTGGAAACGTTTTGAATAATTGTTGATATTTGGAGCATTAAAATATTACTTTAAACCAGCATGCGTGTTATGTTATTATTTCAATATTGCTGAAGACAAATCGTAACATTTTAGTCGCTGTTTGTGATTCAACAGAAGGTTGCGGAAAATATCATGAATGAAACATGTGAGCAATGAGGAAGTTTTATGGAAAATGGAAACAAAATGGACAAGATATGAAAAGAAAGTTAGGAAAATGTGACACCCACAGGACTTATTGAAAGCAAGAAGGACAGACAGAGATAGCAATATTGTATAAATAGATGGCATTATAGGCACTTGGGGGATAGTAAGGGGACAAACGTTGCTTCAAATTTTAGATCACAGAAATTTATGGTGAGTCATGATAGCTCACGTGCTGAAAAGGCCGAGCGAATAAAGGAAGGAATCTAAATTTATTATTTTGATTTTAAGGATGATACTAATGATTATATATTTAATGTACTGAGTGATACATTTCTATATTTGTGCATTTTAGCCCATTATGGCTGCCTATTCGTGTTCAAGAATGCCTGTCTCTATCAGGCGGCTAGCTAGTTCCCGTTGTAGACGCCTGGTCCGGCACATTGGTATTTGTTTTTTCAACACCCACAGGGCCCAGCTGTATTTAAAACTGCAACTACGCTGAACAGACCTTCTGCGAGAGAGTGCCTTATCTAGCATGAACAACAATCTGAACAAGGCCAGGACGCTCAAATCCTCCGTCATGATGACTTTAACCTTTGCCGGAGAACGAAAACTTTTTACACAGATGTCCTAATATTTATACACTGGTTAGCTTTCTTTCTGAAAGAAGGTGATGAAAGCAATCATTTAACATATAAAGAAAAAAGTATATAAGATAAATACTTACATTCATTCATACATGATCTATATAATAGTTTTGCTTTTTGAATTGCAACTGCATCTGTGGATGATATGCTAGTTTCCAGTAAATCTAAAAACAAATAAAAGAAAAATAATTAAGTCATAATAATATTAAGTTAGAAAAATATTTGAGGTGAACATCAATAAATGTCTTTGTGTTTACAGAAACAAATGAAAGGTACTAAAAGTCATTGCTTGCAATTCTCATTTTTGCTATACAATTTCATGAGAACCATATGTCCAAAAACCAAAACAGCACAATGTCTTTGCAAGACAATTTGCCCGATTTAGTTCTTCAGATATCTTGCCTTTTCGGACCAAAAAGAAATTTGTTCTAATTCTTTGACTAGTATACATTAGAACAAGCGCTGTTCTACAAGCCAACAACGGAATAACTTCTTCAGAAAAGAAATCGACAATTGCAGAAGAATGATCGAATTCCATACAATACCTGCAATAATTATTACACCACCCCAGTTTTTTTAATAATGTATTTCATACTATTTTAAGTATTTATTTTCAAGTGGATAGCTCTAAACTAAAATAGAATGGTTCTTTTGTTAATACTGCCCAATAACATGTGCATCATATGAACTGTTCTGGTGTCCAGTTTTTCCCATGCTAGTCTCGTCTTATTATTGGCTGACTGAAACAAAGTTATCCTAGCTGCCTTGTAAAATTTTGCAAAGTAATAATAACAAAAGAACCATTTAATCTTCATTTAAAATTATCCACTTGGCAATAAATACTAAAAATAGTATGAAATACATAATTTTTTTAAAACTGGAGTGGCCTAATAATTATGGCCGGTAGTGTATGTTGACTAACAAGGATTCACTTGTTCACCATGTTTTTAATATTACTTGGTCAATTCTTATAGATTTGTTACTGATAATTATCGATATTTGTGTCCCCATGAGGTGTTATGCAGTTCTCATTGAAAACTGAGTGATAGCAAATCTCAAATCAACGCACCTTCCATATTATTCTTTACGATCCTAATAATTCTATGTTCAGTAGAGTGTGAACCCTTTCTCAAATTAAGAGTTCACCAAATCTCACTTTTTTTATTTATCTTGAAAGTTTCCAGTGACCCACTTATTGCCGAAAAAATCTAAATCTTACTTTCGCGGTTTCTTCAAACTGTGTACGAGATCCTATTATTTGAATAGAAGTCAAATTAGAACAAGGTTTATTCTGCTGGCGTCAAAGCCAGAAAACACAACAATCGCATGAGGACAACCGAGACCATCATGCTTCCTAACAAAGACGCATTTTAAACTATCTTTTCACTTTTTGTTCTGACGAAACTGGCAGTCCTGGGAATGACGATAAACTGCATCCGGCTGCAAGGCCTCTGATCGAAAGACTGGGTGTTTTGCGGATCGTAGCACCACCTCTTAATTGCTGTTGCTGACTAAGGGTGGTAGCACTTCTTAGCGTCCTAGCTATAGATAAATATTGAACCCTTAAACAAACGTTAAGATATTAGGAAAGTATGAAAATACAATTTATAATTTTAAAACAACAATATATTTTGTAGTGAAATTACTGTAAAATATGTTTTAAAAAGCAACAATACATTTTATCATTTTATCATCTAGAAACTATACATATATATATATATATATATATATATATATATATATATATATATATATATATGAAGCTTACATTCACCATGAAAGTATAAAATTATGTACAAAAATATGCAGTTGAAGCCAAAAAATTGCGTATAGAATATTTGTATTCAGCATTAAATAAGACATAGAGTTTGATATACCGCTAAACAAAAGCAAACAGCTAACGAAACTACCATGCTCATCGTCTATACATTTTCAACTCCACCATAAGACTCATGAACTTCTAATTAATAAAAGTTTAATAAAAACGCAAATCAGAAATCAAAGACTTTTCATTTTAAAATGATATCACAGACCGAGCAACCGACAAACTCCTCAAGCCGAGGCACGTAAGAAGGCTAATTTTATTCTTTTCGATAATTTCAAAACAAATTTTATTGTACCACCGGCTGCTAGCAAACGCCTAGTCAGAGCACTACCACGAAGCCCTGGAGACAACCATCGCCTACCGGCAATGCTCTGCGTGTGAAGGAGAGACAGACACCACCAACTTCCAGTATCTCGGAGACAGTCCGCAGTAGCCAGCAGTGACAGGCAACGGCTTCCCAGCTCAGCTAACATCACTACCAAGTGGCCGCTGGCAACTTAAACAGCTACGGCTCGAGCGAGATAAGAACAGCCGTCAAATTTCTTTTATTTTGAGGTTGACTTTTATGAATTTGAAGTTAAAACTTTTAGATGAATCTATTTACTTTGATCACGACAGTCAGGGCCTATTTCTTTACATGAATAGGATGGATGTTTCAAAATCGTACATTGATTTACTTTGTTTTCTATTTTCTAGGACCTTTATTGATAATGTTTATACTTTATATCTACATAGTTGAATTCATTTGCACAATTGTAAGTGAATTAATCTTCTTAGTAGGTTTTTCTCATTTTTACGTATCTCCTTCGGTCCTACAATATAATCAGATATTATTATTCGTCAGAGATTACACTAACTTTAAATATGCTTGGGTGCAAGCTAAATTGTTCTTTTTTAGGCTAATTTTAAACTAGTTTAATAGTAAAATTCAAAATTTGTATTTTTGATTTTAGAAAATATTTTCATGATATCACATTGAAGACAAAATTTTATAACTTTAAATTTAATCCATTTATTTCTATAGAGCTCTTTATGGTTCAAATACAAACAGCATAATCAAATAGTTTGTAATAGTTTCGGCTATAATATTAAAAATACGATGATTATCCCCAATTTAACACAATTATGACGTCAGAAGTAGAGGCTAGAGCTATAGGAGTAGAAGATAAACTTTCATTCTACTAACCCATACTTTTCATGCCTTGTTACAGAGAGAATCTGAGTGGCAGTTAAGCAAAGTGATATCTTGAATGAAAATGTGTACAAAGCAGAACTTTTTTGTTGAATTCCTCCATGCGGAAACATGGCGTCCATAAACATACATCAACATTTTCTGAACTTTTATAGTGACCAAATAGAGGATGTGAGCTCAATTAGTTAATGCGTAATGCGCTTCAGAATTGCCGCAATGTTATGCTTTCAGCTTCAGATATTTTGTACATAATTTTATACTTTCGGGTCAAATGTATGTTTGATATATATTTTTTCTGTTTCTGATCTTCATCAAAAATCTTCCTGATGTGATCAGTTCCCAAGTAAGCATCCATGCAGATAACACCACCATTTACACCCGTCTCAATAGAAAATCTTCCAAGGCTGACAAAGTAAAACTAGCTGCTTCTATTTAAAGGGACCTCAAATCAGTGTTTAACTGAGACAGGAAATAGCTTGTAAATTTTAATGTCTACTAAACAAAACTGCTTTCCTTTAATGTCCATAAGGAAACTTTCCTGTTAGCCATCAGTATGTCTAATGTAAGTCTTTTTGAGAGCAACTCACTACACCTCCATACCTTCAATTTTTCAACCGACCGGAAGTGGAACGAATATATTGGATCTATAGCTGCATCTATTGCTAAGAAGTTTGGGTCTCTGTGTCGCGCCAGAATATTTTTATCATCAAAATCCATCTTGCAAATATCTAAATATGCCATGTGTCCGTGCATTGAATACCGTTGCCATATCTAATCAAGCGTCCCTGCTATTCATCTCGAGGTTCTCGACAAAATCCATAGAAGCATTTGCAATGTAATTGGCTCTGACTTGGTATCTTGATTTCAGTTACCGCCCTTTTTTACAAATATTTTCATGGCAACTGCTCTGATTAATTTTTTCCTGGAGCTCCGTTCACGTAAATTTAAGCGTGCTATTTGATTGGCATCTAGATCCCACCCTTTGACCGTTTAAATAATTAAATGTAACCGCCACTTCTCCAATTGTTTCATTTCTCGCATTTTCCACTTATGGAACTCCCTTCCATTTACTTATTTCCTTGATAGCTACAATCTCCAAAAATTTAAATTTAAAGTCAGTTGCCATCTTCTACCTTCTATTTATCTTTTATCCTGTGTTCAATACCTCCTGTACCCAGTCTTTTCTCTCACTGTAACTCCCTGCGCATTAGGGGCAGACCCGCCTTACTTGGAGTAAAATTATATATATATATATATATATATATATATATATATATATATATATATGTATATATATATGTATATATATATATATTGTAGATGATATATTTTGAATGCAATTGTATGCCTTCAAGTACAGATAAAATGTTTTGTTGGTCATTTTGCTTTAAATATGTAATATTGGTCATTTTGCTACAATAGTTATTGTTTGTTATTTCACTATGAATAGGTATTGTTAGCTGGTTCATTTTGTTTGGTGACCTGGGTTTATTTAATGTTGAAATATAAATACTTTGTACGTAATTTCATACTTTCAGCTACATGGTTTTATACTTTCATGGTAAAGGTATCTATTTTAGATATTGTTAGTTTGTAGATCATAAAATGTATTTATTTGTAACTTGACTATAAAATGTATTTTTATATTTTAGCTAAAGTTGCATTGGTTGTCGTTTTTCTGTAAAAAAGTATTGTTGTTTATTTCATTATAAAAATTTAATCTTGATTTTAATACATTTTGTTATAAAACAGTAAAGTAGCTTTATAGAGATAGTTATTATAAACAACAATCTTGTTATAAACCTCGTCAATAGGGATTTTGTAAGTGTAGCTTAAATGTGGGAAAAGGCCGAAGGTTTAGAGCACCCTATGAAGATCGAATTCACAAGTCAGTCGGAATTGATCCAGTGAGAAAAGCCAATATTTGTAGACGAATTTGTCATAATTTTCTATTTTGGTTAAAACACAAAGAAAGTTTTTACTTAAAAAACCTTATGCCAACATTCGCGTAAATAAATCTGGAAGTTGTGAAAAGTTGTTATTGTGGGAATTAGAAATTTGACTAAAGTTTTTTCCTCTTACATTCACACTCACGCGTGCACAGACTTTTCTTTTTCTTCTTCATGTGCCGTGGCTGTTCAGGACTTAGGCGATTATGGACTTCCACTTGGCCCTGTCTCTTGTCACTCTCAATATTTTTATTCTTGGTCAGTCAGAGTGCCATACGTGATACACGCTTGGGTGATTAAATCTCGAAAGAGACATGACTGACTGGGCATAAGATTTTCCCGCAGTAGGTTGCCATTTCTTTCTGCGGTAGACTGGTTGCCCATCAAGGCTATATCACCCAATGTCCTGTTATTTGACCCATAGCTAGAGGTAAGAGATGGATTAATACCTTTCCCAAGGGTATTTGCGCGTAAGTAATACAACGAATTCAACTGGAATTCGAACTCGGGCTCCGATTTTTCGTTCCAAGTCGATATCCACTGCACCACAACGCACATCCTTCTGGGTATCTCTCCTAAACCCCGCTCCGCTATCCATTTTCCCAAGCCTATCAAATATGTCAGTCTTTAATTCTATCCGTCCTGCGAATATTAGATATTTCATGACCTCTTTCCTCATTACGTGTCCCAGGGACATCAGCATGCTGTTCATGATGTTAATTATGAGTTTGCATCTTTTCCAACACCTCATCGTTCCTCACGTCTTCGGTCCATGTTATCCTCAGTATCCTTTTGTAGAACTACTTTTCTGCTGTTGAATTTTCAAGGGCACATTATAAGAAAAAAGGGCTTGTAAAATATGATACGCACCGGACGGACTAAAGAGACAGATGAGATTGAGTAAATGGATAGCGGATCAAGATTTGGGAGGAATAACAAACAGACAAAATTTACAATATTAAGTGCCATAGAGGGTATAAACTGTGGAGAGCCACGATTGCCTATGTCTCGAGGGAACACGGCCCCAAGAAGAAGTGTTATGATTTGTTTCTCTCGGAATAGCCACTCAATGTAGATCCTTCTTAAGAAATAACTTCAAAAATTTAAAAGAAAACTGATCATACCTACCTTTAAGGATGTTTACAACTTCATCCCGAAGTACTGTGAATGTGTCAATAGATGATAAATCATCGGGAATGGGGTGTCTCTTTACCCAGCGACCGCATGCATACTCAAAAAAGTCATCACATGGATCGATCGCTTCATCAATCGATCGAATGAGTCGAGACGCTAAAAAGAAAAATAATAATAATAATAATCACAAAGCCAAAATGAATTAAAATTTTGTTTTGTTTTGTTTGTGTTTGCTTTTGGTTTTATTCGTTTTGTGGGTGGGAGAGTTCTTTTTTTTTTTCCTGGATTATTTTTCCTGGGAATATTTTAATAAATACTTGTTAAAGGATTTAATACTTGTTAAACGTTTTTTGATAACCGCTGTGTAATGTAAAACAAAAAACAAACAAAGCATCGGGGCTGTTTCATGACACTACGCATTTCCCTCGAGAACAAATCTATATATTATTCAAAAATACGTACAGTTAGAAAAAATGTTTTAAATGTTTTCACTTTGGCATTGTTTGATTGAAGATCAGCTTCTGTACTCAAGACAAAAGAATTTCTTCAACTAGGAAAGAATGTTGTTATAAATTTCCCTTTAGCCAAACAAATCATAAAAAGATGCAGAACTGAAGCTATGATTACAAGTAATTACTGACATAAGAAAGAATACGCAGACTTTATAAAAAGTAGTCTTAATATTGTTTTATATGTACAACATAAGATATATAACATAAAATACCGGATATCATTAATAATACTGCGTCTACGCATGTGTAAATATTACTTGTACAGAAACGTAGTATGTCTTTCTTTATAGAATCTTGTAAAAATAAATCTTGGAGTCACTATAATTATTATAAATAGAACGTTACTACTGAAATCTTTTCCGTATAAAATGCAATGGTCTAATGTTACAAATAATCACGTCTCTAAAAACAAGTAGGTATTTGTTTTTTGCTAAAAACAATTTAACATTTAAAATATATTAGTTTTGATTATTTTATTTAAGTAATTAAATAAAATAAATAATGAAATGAATTAATTTAGATTATTTTATTCAAAATAAATTCGAAGTATCAATTCTCGAAATGAGAGTGATCATTTTTCTTAAGAAATTTCTTTTTATTGTGTCGCATCTCTTCAGGAAGATGAAGATTATGTCTCTCCACAACTTCATATCTTTTATTTACATTATTTACATTGTTTGGGCAGCGGTTTTCCTCTTTGTCGTTATATTCATGACATTTTACGCTCAGACTTTCCTCATGTGATTGGAATTTCGAATTGAACCTTTCAATTTGTTGACCGGGATAGATTGTTCTAGTTCCATGCCTCTTCCGGGTGTCTTAGTATCAGTTATCATCCTTTAACTCAACTCTCTACGTTTTTATTCACCCCTACTCTAGTCAGGTATTGAACTCACAACACTTTGCATCCAAAGAGTCACTGGATCCAACCAACGCTTTTATCCACTGGGTGATGTATTCTTGAAAACCCATGGAGGATTTTTTTAATCCTATCACCCCTAGTAAAGCAGTTTACTGCCACTGGTGTTCTGGGGGTTACATAAGAGGATACTTATAGGAAAAAGTGGCAGGTTATAGGGGGTGTCAGGAAGTGAGTAAGAGAAGGATGAGAATACTGATAAGCATGGAGTGGATGGAGAAAGCAGCATGACAGAGAGGATGCAAGTTAGTGAGATAGGAGATGACTTTACATTAAATTCTTGGAGATTATAACTATCGGGGAAGCAAGTAAATGGAAGGGAATTCTACAGGCGGGAAGTGAAAGAAAAGAAGATGCTGGAGTAGAATTTGCGTTTATATTTTATTGGTTTCACAGTAAAAGGGTGGAACCTAGTTGCTAGTCTTGTGGCTCGAGTAAATTCATATATAAAGAGCACCAGTGAGCTAAGTTCATCGGAGCAGAAGCCGTGAAAGTATTTGTAGATAAGACACAAGTAAGCCACATTGCGCCGGTGAAAAATTGACTATATCTGAGCTGCCAAGTCGGAATCGATCACATTACAGATTCTCCGTTGGATTTTGTCAAAGACTCCTAGGTAGATAGTAGGAGCATCCGACCAGATATGGCAGCAGTATTCAAAACACGGGCGGATGGTAGATTTATATATGTGCAGGATGGTTTCAGACGGGAAAAACTTCCTGGACCTACACAGAAAACCGAATTTCTTAGCAGCGGATTTAGCTATGGATTCGATATAGTCATTCCATTTGAGGTCTGTTGTGAGAGTTAACCCAGTGTTTTGCTTTCATGGATATTAGCCTGATCTATGCTAATAGGGGGTAAGCGCGATAGTCTATGATGGTTAACAGATAACAGCTTCGTTTTGGAAGCATTAAAATTCACGAGCCATTCCTTACTCCAGTCCACGACGGATTAGAGGTCCTTTTCAAGCTCGGCAGCAAGGTTTGCTTTGTTAGCCTTGGCAGATTCTTGATCGAGGCGAGAGTAAAAATTAGTGTCGTCAGCGTATATGCCTACTTTGGATCTTAGTACATCGGGGAGATTGTTAATGTATATCAGGAAAAGCGTAGAACCTAGAATAGAGCCTTGTGGGACACCCGCGTTCGTATGATAGTATTGGGAGGCATGTCCGTTCAATACTGCCTTCATTGTGCGATTCCAAAGGATTGTGTGTTCACAATTAAAATATTTGATACTCACAAAAGATATTGAAGGCAAAAGGAAAGCAGCGCATAACCTACCTAATGGGCTTTGTGTAAATGGTTGGCAGAATAGGTTTTAGTAGTTATACCAAAAGATAAACTTTGCTAAGAGCTACAAATTACAGAAAGTTGTGAAGAGCCATAATCGCCCACGTCTTGAAGATACACGGCACACAGAAGAAGAAGGATGGCAAATTTAATACTCATATATACATTTAAAAAAGATTTCTGACAAAGATTCATATATTTTTTTTGTTTTGTTTTTTTAATGACAAAATTTTTAAGACACCATTCCTTATATCTACGGGAAATTCTTTTATCATCAGGACGAAGTGATCATGGTTCAGTACGTTTCCTTGTCTTTTGTTGTCCAAGTAAAACTCGTACATTAGCTACCATTCAAAATCACTACCTTCACTATACACTTCGAATTCTATATTCTCCATGCCATTTTTCAACGTTCAACGTCCAAGAAACTTTAGCATTTTTTTAACAACTATGAAGCAATATGCACCTTAAGATGGGTTTACAGGATAGCTCAGTGTCATGAAATATTTAGTTGAGTCAGAAGTACTTTCAGTTTGGAGATCCAATTTTATTGACGAATACATCATCCTAACAACGAATAAGTCAGTTAAGTATAAATGTAGAGTGGACTAACATAATTTAGTTTTGATAGAAAAATGCTGTTTTCCTCCATAACAACAAGACTAATAGAAACAGAAAGGTAGAACACGAGGGGTTAGGTGAATATAACCCCATTCTCTTTATTCACCGGATCTTCCACTAACTGATGATCTTTTTCGATCAACGAAAAAAGTTTGATTTGAAAAATATATTCTAATGGAAACCAGATCAAAAAGTTCGTCGAAAAGATTTTATATTCAAAACCTGTAGAATTTTACTCAAAAGATATCGAAGAATTGTCTGACACAATAAAAAGAAATTTGTTGAGAAAAATTATCACTTTCATTTTGAGAAGTGATACTTCGAATTCATTTTGAATAAAATAAACTAAATTAATTTATTTCATGACTAGCAGTTTAGCCACGCGTTGCTCGGCTGTACTGAAAGCTTTAAAACTAATCCATAGTCCTGGAGCTTAAACTCTTTGGACGTTGGAACGAAAGACTAAAAAGCAATAGTTGTTTCCAGTTAAAGCGAAACCGTAGACTGAAAGAAAAATGAATGGATGTATGTCAAATTTTGATTTTCTGGTATCGATATCAAATAATTTTTTTCGTCGTAAACTGAATTTTGAAGGCTAAATAAGTCCTCTGAGTAAATGGTATCATGGCTGAGATTAAGAATACAATTATACCTACTTAGGGCCAAACGCGAAGCCAAAACTGAAATAAAAGGGCTGAAAAAAATACAGACATACAGGCAGATAAACAGACACACACACAAACACCTTACCTTTTATATATATATATATATATTATCGATTTTCTGCACTATTGTAAGAACTGCAACTTTGAAACTTCTGAATGTCGTTTCTTATGTCTTTGTCTATGATTGTATCAAATTTGATTAAAATCGGACCACTCCTTCTATAACCCGATTTTTTTATTATCGATTTTCGATATTTAAATGGGGTACCTCGACACAAAACCTAGCTAAGAACACTCGCTGACGCTGTGTAAATTTTCAAGAAAATCGGTTCAGCCGTTTCGGAGTCTATAGGTAACGGACACACACACACACACACACACACACACACACACACACACACACACACACACACACACAAAGTTCCATTTATAAATAAGTTTAGATTTATTTCAAATATTTTATTTATGGAAGATGTTATAGCAAATAATGGTGAATATATCATTGAATAAAATGTAATTGTACTTTTTTAAGAATAAAGTTGATAAACGAAACGAAAATTATTTGACACGACCCATAAATTAATACGAAAAGAATTCATTTTTTTTTTTTCTATTGAACAAAAATAAATTACTGTAGTTTAAGAAAATTCATAAGTATTGTCACATCAAAAGAACATGGTTTGTCATGATTAAAACCTATTTAACTTTTTCAAAATGCTTCCCTTCATCTTTGACCCTATCTGCAACACTTCATTTTTTTTTTTAATCATCTCACCCCAAGCAAGGCATTCCACTACCACTATTGCGCATGGGGCTACATAGGGGAAGGTAAAGAGAAGGAGTGGTTAGACATAGGGAATGTCTGGAGGAAGGTGACAGATGAGTAAGGATAGCGAGGATGAGGGTTGGGCAGATGGGAAGAGTGTTTGATAGAATGGGAGCAGGTTAGCGTGTTAGGAGGTGTCTATTGACCTTACATTTAAACTCCTGGAGATTGTAGCCGTCGGGGAAGCAATCGTGCGGAAGAGAATTCCACAGTCGGGAAGTGCGAGGAAAGAAACTATTGGAGTAGAAGTTACGGCTGCATTTTATCGGTTTCACTGTAAAAGGGACGGATCTAGTTGCTAATCTAGTATCTCGTTCAAATACGTATTTCGGGAGCACTAGTGATCTAAGTTCATCAGAGCAGACATATTTCAACATTATTTTTCAGTACAATCCACAAGATAGTGACGTTAGGTCTAGTGCTCGTGATGACCACTGAGTTACTCCATGTTTTCCTATCCACCTCAGCACGATATTACGATTTAACCATTCCCGAACCCCTAAGGCTGTAACGTATTTTTTAATAAATTTAATAAATAAAAAGTGCTTCACCCTGTATATTACATTATATAACTTGTAATATCGATACTTTAACCATAGGACTATACCAATCGAAGAAAAGTTTTATAAGAATACAATATCAAAATACTATAAATAATGATGTATTTCTGTAATAATTCACAAAATTGAGTCAATAGCGGAAAGCATAACTTATATCAAGTATAACAAAAAATTTCCACGGGGTCTCATTGTTCTTTAATAGAGTAATTATTTATCAAGTCGCAGTGAGATCCACACGGAGAATGTGAAGGCAGAAACAAACAATTCACGCGATGATGTTTAGCCGACATTTTTATGCACATATCACGTTTCTGTAGAGTCAACAGAACATAATTATTTTTATATTTCTATGTTTGTTATAGTGTGAAAAAAAAAAGAGAATAAAAACTCTTGTTTTCCTGCAAATTTCCGCACGATTTCATGCACAGGACTTTATTTTTACCATTTACATCCATTTTACCTTTTCATCGAACAAGTATGTCACGTATCTCCTTGTTTGTGATTTATGAGCATATAAATGCAAAATAAATGTTACATATGACGTTACTTTAAAGGGTGTGAATTTCTCTTATAAATTACGTCAATATAGTGTGACTTGAAATAAAATAACAACACACACAAAATACTCGGCTTACGTTCAGACAGTAATCACCGAATTTAAACGACATCTGCATCTAGAGGGTTGACTGCTCGAGAATGCCAGGTGCTGCAAGTTTAAATGTTCTGCTAGTGTAATGGATAACGGCTAGAAATTGGAGCTCAGAGAGTTGAATTCCAGTTTCATTCTGATTCGTAATTTCCTTATGCACAATTAAAATTGAGAAAAGTATAAATACGAGCTTTTCCCACAGCTATGGCTAAATTAATAAAACTTGTATCACTTCATCATTATTCTCGCCTCAAACTTTTTACAGTCTAAATATATTTTCTGGCTTTAAATAACATACAAAAGGTTGATAAACCGTAAAAAACAATTCAATTAATAAATACACAGATACTCAAACATATATATATACTAACCACTGGCCTCTAGCTCTCTCCCCTCCCCTGTATAACCTTCCCTTTCTCTCCACCTATGTATCTGTCATCGCACCTGCTTTCTCAGCTTTCTATTGTTCCTTTCTAACTAGTTTGTACTCCTCACTCTTTTCTAATTAATCTTCTTACTTTTATGTAACCCCCTGCACATCAGTGGCGTTTCCGCCTTGCTCGGGGTGAAATGATTAAAAACAAAAAAAAACAAAATATATATATATATATTGGAATCCGGCAAGATGATATAATAAAGAAAGAAAACAATTAAGAAACGTATCTGAATCTAACATGTTTCACTTTTATTAAAGCTTCTTCAGAGACCGATACAAAAATGAAAAAAAAAAGAAAATGTATACTGGTATGTTATGATTTGGAGTTAGTTCTTATCGGTGAGATACATTTATTAAAGCAATAGATAGACTTTAAAAATGTCTGTGAGAAATATTTTGAAGGGTGACGTGTGTAATAGTGTATGTGCGTTTTTATGTAGAAACCCTTGTCTATATAGGTGTATGTTGGACGGTAACATTAGTTTATACAAGAGTATATTTGTATGTGTGTGAGGAAAAGTCTGAAGGCATCATTTCCATATAGAGCGCTGAAATGCAGCGATGAAATGTAGCCAGATATTGCGATGATTTTGTATTGGGTTGGATATTTTATATTTACGCATATGTGTAATATCATCTTAGTTTCTGAAGAAGTTTTAATAAAAGTAAAACAGGTTAGATTGAGATGCGTTTCTTATTTGGTCTTTTTTCTTATATATATATACACGAAGGTAACTTTCCTTTACCAATGCGTTTCGTTCTGTAATGGACTTTATCAAGATAAATATAAGGATTTTATTATGCAACATGTGTTTATATACTGAGATAGAAATATAATTAGTTTTTCAAATTGTTTAAATTAAGAACGCTCAAAAATATTCTTAAGGCTAACTATAAAATTTAAGGTGACCTATGGAGGATGATAAGTTATTTAAAATCCGTTTATGAATATGTGTGCTAAAATAAACCCATATATTAACCCGATAAAGCAAAGTTTTTCTTTTTTCTTTATTCATATAGATAGATTTACATGCAGATTTTATTTATATTTACACTATGTACATTGTTCTGGTTGCTGTCCACATGGTTATTGTTTCATTCGCAACGTTTCGACCGTTTTACGCTCAAACCTTCTTCAAGTGACATTTGTTTAAATTTCAAACCATAATTAGAATAGTCAATCTGTATATTGGTGTTTCTGAAGATTGGTTCTATGACGTGTGTGCAGACGTTCCTACCATGTATATTTCTTTCTATGGGCTGCTGTATAACCTTCGAATTTCTGGGTCACTCAGTAAGATTACTGAGAATCTGTTCCATTTATTCCATAAGGCTAAATGAAAATTTTATTTATTAATATTACTGATCAATCATTTGATATCGAGAACTATAAATACAAATCCTGCTTGCCTTTAATATGCTATCTTCTAGAAGTTTTAATATATCTTATGTGCATGTATGTGTGTGTAAATAGTTGTGTGTATTATGAGGTTTGTTCAGAAAGTATCTAGCCATAAGTAAAAAGAACTTGTTGCATGGGTTTAACTTGACGTCAGTTATCAACCTTACTAGGCATAGAATATTTAAAGAGGCTTTAAATGTGGTCGACAACCTGTGGTTAAAAGTAATCCTCGATTTGGAACAACAGACAATGCATTCAAAAATGTTGGGCTCGAGGGGAGTAGAATCAAATGAAATCCGCTTTGGATAGTCAAAGAATTAGAAAATCTCGAATTTCTGCAGACTGTCCGGAAAATAATCAGCCATTTTGAAAATCTCATTTGCCTTTTGTCATTAAAGCAGGTCACAATTATCTGTTAGTCATCCACCCGCAACTGTCCAAATTGTCCTCTTGGCGATTTGTGGCATTTTCCAACGTCAAAATTGCCGTTGAAAAACGAAAAGAGTAATGTCACTTGATGACATTGTGAGGAGTTTGGAAAGTGAAAGAGAACGCTAGAATAACTGGGTGATGTCACAAAGAGATTTATGCTAAAGTGCTCAAAATCAGAGATAGCGCGTATGCAAAAATAAAAATGGACATTGAAGTCTGCGCTCAGAAGCGACAGTCTGTTTCATGCTAAACGCAATCATCCTGCCATGGCCCCTAGACGCTGACTTTACTGTTCACTTTTATTTATATATAAGTTTATACACACACATACACGCACACATTCACGCACACAAACACACACACATACACGCACACATTCACGCACACACACACACACACACACACACACACACATATGGTTTCCGCTTCACCAGGTCTACTGCTGATATGCTAACCACCATCACCGAGTATATATATCAGGCTCTCGACAAAAATGGCGAAGCTCAAACTGTTGCCCTAGATATTTCCAAAGCGTTTGACAGAGCCTGGCATGCTGGAATCCTTCGCAAGCTGCGGAGCTGTGGTACAACTGGACAACTGATTGACCTAATCCAGTCATTCCTCTAAAATTGCACAATGAACAGACATGCCACCCAATACTAACTTACAAACGCGGTGTCCCTCAAGGCTCTATTCTAGGTCCTACGCTTTTTCTGATCTACATTAATGATCTCCCCGATGTACTAATATCCCAAGTAGGCATATACGCTGACAACACTACTGTTTACTCTCGCCTCGATCAAAATTCTGCTGAGTTTGAGAAAGATAACCTCGCTGCCGAGCTTAAAAAGGGCCTGCAATCTGTGGTGAACTGGTTGTAAGAAATGGCACGTAAATTTTAATGCTTCCAAAACGAAACTGCTATCTATTAACAATCTTAGACAATCGATCTTAACCCCCATTAGCATGGATCAGGCTAGCCTCCCTGAGAGCAAACTATTACGCCTACTTGGCCTAACACTCCCCGTGGACCACAAGTGGAATGACTATATCGAATCCATAGCTAAATCCGCTATTAAGAAGGGTTGTTTACTGTGCAGGGCCAGGACGTTTTTCCCGTCTGAATCCATCTTGCACATATATAAATCTATCATCCGCCTGTGTATTAGATATTGCTGCTACATATGGTCGGGTGCTCCTGCTATTTATCTCGGAGTTCTTGACAAAATCCAAGGGAGAATCTATAATGTGATCGATACCGACTTGGCAGCTCGGCTGCAGTTGCTCTCTTACCGGCGTGACGTAGCTTCCCTGAGCCTCTTTTACAAATACATTCATGGTTTCTGCTCCAATGAACTTCGCTCACTGGTGCCCCCTATGTATGAATTTTACCACCCTTTTACAGTGAAACCAAAAAAATGTAACCACAATTTCATCTCTAGTAGCTTCTTTTCTCGCAATTCCCGCCTGTGGAATTCCCATCCATATACTTTCTTGTCCGACAGCTACAATCTCCAAGAATTTAAATGTGAGGTCAATAGACATTTCCTATCTCACTAATTCGCATCCTTTCTCATAAGCTCTTTTTCTCCATCCACTCCACCCCCATTATACCGGTATTCTCATCCGTCTATTACTGTCCTGCGCAACAGTGGCAGTAAAACTGCCTTGCTTGGGGTAAAATGAGTAATATATATATATATATATATATATATATATATATATTATTCTGTTAAATTAAATAAATGAATTTAACATTGAGTTCTCTCGAGTTAGTCTCTTTTGGAATTTACCCGGATTACATACCAAGTGTACTATGTTATATATATATATATATATATATATATATATGTACGTATGTATGTATGTAAGTATGTGTGTATGCAAGTATGTATGTATAAACTTATCTTGTCTCTACTCTGTATTTATCAGAATTAATTCCACTCTTCAGGAGAGTTGATTGTAAAATGTTTTTCTTTATAGATTTAAAAATATTTTATACATCCTTATTTATTAATCTATTTATTTACACCTCCCATACGCATACATATATATATGTGTGTATATGTGTGTGAGTGTATACTATATTGCATTATATTTTTAACTTATTTTATATAATAAATTAGGTGTGTGTAATTATGTTTAAAAATTGCCAAGAAGTTCTTTTAATTTATAATCTATTTTGATTTTAGAAAATGATTATTTGGAATTTTTTCCATTAAAGTATGTTCGTGTGTTTAAAATTTCAAGAAAGCATTGTTGTGTAAATAAAATGCAGATCCGTGAATCTTAGAGTAGAGACAAGGTAAGTAAATAGGTAATTATATATATATATAAATATGATATATATATATATATGATATATATATATATATATATAGTGTTTGTGCTAAGAAAATAGCTCTAGTATAATAAAAGAAGTATAATTCATATTAATAATAAATATATTACTAACATAATTCTCACAAGTAGTACAACTCTGAGTTTCA
Organism: Ascarosepion bandense; assembly: GCA_037127315.1. NCBI lineage: Eukaryota > Metazoa > Mollusca > Cephalopoda > Sepiida > Sepiidae > Ascarosepion > Ascarosepion bandense. The sequence continues at coordinate 164,834 of JBBBDQ010000704.1, read as the reverse complement.
TGCACAACGCAGTCGTTATGTCAGGTGCTGATTGAACAACCAACAGCTAACTATTACGTTGTTCATGAAACTCATAATTGTGCTAACGGTGAGGAATAAATGTATATATATATATATATATATATATATATATATATATATATATTGTTACAGAATGCGAAGTCCACGACCGGAATGTTCAGCAATTGACCAGAATAGCTCGCTCTCGTGTTATTCTGACAGTAATGGATTGCCTTTGCCTGCGTTTTGGATACGAGTCAAAAATACCTCTAATTCAACAGAGGGCAGCAAGAATTTTGTAGCGTCAATATACTTCCCAAGTTCAAGAGACGGACTAAGACTCCACGCTTGAGGAAGCTAAACCAACGAGCGACATGCGTTCCCGTGACGTCATTTCTCCCGCTGCCTCTTAGAATCTAAACTGACTGCCATGTCTGTCCCACTCCTTTAATAAACACAAATATGAAAAAAAAAATCGTTTTCGTTATTACCATTTTATGCCGTAGCATGGAGACCCAGGAAAAATACTGAAAGCAACAATATATATATATATTATAAATTGTAGTTTAGAACATGTACAAATTATAATTTACTCCAAAAGTGTACATTTTGTTTCGACATCGGAAGAACAAAAATGTCGAAACAAAATGTACACTTTTGGAGAAAATTATAATTTGTACATGTTCTAAACTGTAATTTATAATAAACATTCATTGATCTATTTCTATATTGAGTCGTTTTAAATTAATGTTTTGAACGTTGTTAATATTTTATTCGTTTTTTATTCACTTCTATATATATAAATATATATATGTGTGTGTGTGTGTGTGTGTGTGTGTGTGTGTGTGTGTGTGTGTGTGTGTGTGTGTGGTTTAAATATTTGAAAGCAAATAGTTGAATTCAAGTACTTACATGCGACGGCACATCCAGGCGTGAGACAAACTTCAGGTTTTGTGTCACCTGCAAAACAGAAATGATATATATGAACACTTTTTAAATAAATTACATGAAGTGTATGATTCAAAATAATCATATAAAATATATATATATATATATATGTAAGACGTAATATTTACATTATTTGGACTATTATTTGGACTATTATCTTTGCTGCAATTTGTACAACGTTTTAGCCGTTGCACGCGCCGACCTTCTTCAGGTGCTAAGAATTTCGAACCGAACTCTTATTAAGACCACTCGTGTATATCATTCTCATTGCTTGTGCGAAGCGAAGCCTCTTTTGGTAATCATGAGCTATCTTCCTTTAACCGGACTCTGTAAGTTACTTGTTCACCACTGCTGTAGCCTGGTATTGAACCCACACGACTTTGGGTCAAGTTACTGGAACTAACCAATATCTATACCCACTTGTTTAGTTGGTTAGTTCCAGTGACCCATAATGTAACTAGTGTAAATACTACCTCATCTCAGAAATATAAACATAATACACAGTATTTCATTGTGGATACCTTTCCTTTTATTAGCTTGGTTGACGCTAATCTCAAGGTGAGTGACTCATTGCACTTCCTCAGAATAACAATTTACCCTGATATGAGGACGAAAGATTATATCGTAATAATTACTAGGTCTGCTGCTAAGAATCTTTGTTCACAGTATCGTGTCCAACCACAATTCTACTGTTCGTTTTTAAACTGAATATTGCTGTCACATCTGGTCTGATGCTTCTGATATGTATCTAAATATTCTTGAAAAAATACAAAAATAAATCTGTAATGCTAGTGATCCTGACCTGGCATCACAGCTTCAGTCTCTTTCCCACCACCGTAACATAGCTTCAATGAATTTTTCTATAGTAATTTCCATAGTAATTGTTCTGAAGAGCTTTCCTTTTTCGTACCTAGAATTAAGTTTAAATGTAATGTCAGTAGCCATTTTCTGTATTCTTAATCCCTCTTCTTTATTGTCTTGTTTGGATTAAAATAATTTTTAAAAATTCCAGTCACACGTTCGTAAAACATCCATGTTTGAGCGTTTAAAAAAAAGGTTAAATCAGTTATTGTAAATCGTCTGAAGATACCGAAAAGTTGAAACCTAGGTTTATGGAAAAAAACTCATTTCCAAATAAAAAATATTCAAAAGTTCTACAATATAATTGTATAGAACATTTTTAATACAACTGTGTGCTGGTCTAACTTAGTTATGAGCAAAACTAACTATATATATATATAATTAGTTGTGTGTCTATGTGTCCCTTCACTTTCTTATAATATATGTTGTGTGTATATGTGTCCTTTCAGTTTCTTATAATGGGCCAGAGACAGAGTCGCCGACTGGTTTCAATCCTGGGTTATGGAGCAATCGGAGTCTAACCGTACTGATGAGCCGTGATACAGCGAAACAGATCTATCTGCGGATAACAATATATATATATATATTATAAGAAAGTGAAAGGACACATAGATTAAAATCATTGATCCATAGAGAATTCAAAACTCTAAATCTAAAAGTAATAATGAACTTTAATTTAAAAGTAATAAACTTCTTTGACTTAGTAAATGATATTTATCAACCATACATAAAGCCTAACATCCACCCAAAGTGTAATCACCCCCCCAAGTATAATCAAACATATACCCTCCTCCATAGAATATAGAACTATTAAAATCTCTTCTGATGATGAAATATGTATAAATATAAAAATTTTATAATAATGCCCTAAAAAATAGTGGCTACAAAAACCAGGATATCAAAAACATAAAAAATATAACTATAACAGGAAGAATAGAAATAGAAAAATCATCTGCTATACACCCTCTTTCAACCAAACGGTTAACACTAAGTTAGGGCTGAAGTTCCTCAATTAAATTAAGAAACATTTCCCTAATAAAAACTCTCCAAGTAATTTTTTAATAAAAATAGCCATAACTTAAGTTATAGTTGAAGAAATAATTTAGAAAAAATCATTAAAAATCAAAATAATAATATCTTAACTCAGCACGTAAACCAAAGTAACAATAACTATCAAAATAATAAGGATAACAATAATACAAACTGTCGAAATCCTAACAATTGCCCACTGGAAAATAGGTGTTTAACAAATTCTATTGTATACCAATGTAATATAACATCAAATGAAAACCCAACTGTTGAAAAGTTTACATTGGATCTACTAAGATTACTTTTAAACAGCGTTAGTATATGCACTTAACTTCCTCCAACAACTCGTACTGAAACCAAACATGCCTTTCTCTGCATTTCTGGAAGTTAAATGATACAAACAAAGTAAGATGGAAAATTCAGGAAAAAACAAAACTCTGTACGTCGTTATACGACATCGGCCCATTGTGTCTGAGGGAAAAGTTGCAGATTTTAAGGTTCCCTAAAAATGGGGAACTATTGAACCGTAGAGATGAATTGACCGTTTTATGTAAACATCAGAAATATTTTCCGTTAAAATTTAATCAATCATAATGTTTCATTAATAACTTGTGCTCCAATATAACTTAAAATTAAAATTTATTTTACTAAAATAAATAGCTCACAAAATACTAGTTAGTTTTCTTAACTACAATATACCTTAGTATACTAAAATTATTTAGTTCTAATTCCAACCTAAAAATTCCAGCCGCTTTTACTCATAACAAATCTTTAAAATTTAATTAATTGCAATGTTTCATTAATAGCTAATGCTCCAATATAACTTAGAAATTGATTTACCAAAATAAATGACCCACACAATACTTAATAGGTTTTCTAAAATATAATATACTTTAGTATACAATACTTATTAAAATCCTGATTCTAAACTAAACATTCCACCCTCTTTACTCACGCGGTAGTACTAAATGTACTTTAAAAAACAAAACAAGATTTGTTGTCTGCCTATTTAATGTATGTTTCCACAATGTATCTTACCCAGAGAAAATAATTATCTTTTAAAATTTAAAAAACTACAATGTTTCATTTATAACTTATGCTTTAATATAAATTAAAAATAAAAACTTATTTTACTAAAATAAATGACCCATACAATACATAAATAGTATTGTTAACTACAATATACTTTAATATACCATAATTATTTAATCCTAATTCTAACTTAAACATTACAGACCCTTTACTCATGAAGTAGTTAAAAATCTAAACTGCCGTTAAAAATTATTATTTACCTATTTACGTATTGTGTATTGTGTGGTCTCACTATGAACCTTACTCAGACAAAATAATTATCTTTAAAATTTAATTAATTACAATGTTTCATTTATAACTTATACTTGAGATAATTTTTTAAAATTATTTTAAAAATATAAATGACCCACACGATACTTAATTGTTGTTTGTAATATACGTAAGTATACCATAATTATTTAATCTTAATTTTAACCTAAACATTCTAGCCTCTTATGAGTAGTAAAAGAATTCTCTGAAGTTCAATAAAGAAACACCTAAAATCCAACCTGGTGTTAAAAATTATTGTCTACTCATTTAAAAATCTATGGTCCCACAAAAAATCTATGGTCCAGACAAAATTAAAATGGACATGTCTAGACACCAGGTCATCCTGCTTCCTTTCACAACCCAAATGTTAAATTCCATGGTTACATAATACTCATTTTCAATTGAACAATATTGACACACCTAAAGCATTTTCTCAAACTACCACGCCCTAGTTTTCTAAATAACTATGAATTCATATGATATTTTTAAAATAAATCATTTTCACCATTTATTTTAACATATCACCTGAAGAAGAACGGTATTGTTCTGAAACCTAACAATTTTTGTGTAGTAATATAATGCTTTTATAAACCATTGCAATAACAAAATTACAATATATATATATATATAATTCAGCGTTCGCACATCTTCAACGCCTTCCCTCGGTATATGATAATAACCTATGTCCGCATTTATATCTCCGCCTTATGTACATATATAATTTAATTGATAAGAAACATAAGAGCTACCATGGAAAGTAATGAAGAAAAGCCAGAAGAAAGGACGAAACATCAGTTGCAAGAAGACGTGATATATAGTTGTCAGTTAAAGAAAAAAACACAGCATATATATATATATATATATATATATATATATATATATAAATACACATATATATATATATATATATATATATCATCATATATATATATATATATATATATATATATATATATATATATATATATATATATATATATAATACATATATATATATATATATATATATATATAAACAACTATATATATATATATATATATATATAAACACAGCATATATATATATATATATATATATATGCTGTGTTTTTTCTTTAACTGACAACTATATATCACGTCTTCTTGCAACTGATGTTTCGTCCTTTCTTCTGGCTTTTCTTCATTACTTTCCATGGTAGCTCTTATGTTTCTTATCAATTAAATTATATATGTACATAAGGCGGAGATATAAATGCGGACATAGGTTATTATCATATACCGAGGGAAGGCGTTGAAGATGTGCGAACGCTGAATTATATATATATAATAACCTATATATAATAATATATAAATTTGTTAAACATCAGTTGCAAGAAGACGTGATATATAGTTGTCAGTTAAAGAAAAAAACACAGCACAACATGCAAATTGGAGATATCAAAATCAAGCAAGTACAACAAATGAAATATCTGGGAAGAGCTTTATCAGGGGACGGAAAGTGTGGCACTGAAATCAGAATGTGCATTGGGGCAGCAAAAAGTGCTTTCCAAAAGCCAAGAAAAATATTAAGAAGCAAAAAACATTCGTTAGAAACAAAGAAAAATTAATGAAATGTTAAGTAATGCCAGTCCACCTATATGACAAAGAATGCGGAATAGTCCTCACAGACGAATACTTGCGCCAGCAGAAATGTAGTCCTACAGAAGGATGCTGAGAATACACTGAACTGAACATGTGTGCAACGACAAATTTTAGAGAAAATGGAAACAAATAGGAGACATTTATATAACATTAGAAAGGAACAATTGAAAGTTGTAGAAAACAATGAGAACAGGGGAAATTTGACATTCATAGGACATAATGAAGTCAAGAGGACAGAGTACAAAAGCGAATAACTTATTTGATGAGTTTGTATAAAAGGATCTTAGAACAGGGTTTAGGAGAGATAGCAAAAAGACAAAATTTATCAACATGTACAAAGGACAGGAAATGGTAGAGTGATCGCCAACGTCCTGAAGAGATACTGCACAGTGAAGAATCCTTTAGTACTATAAAAGGCTTTCAGAGAACGAAACGTGCTATACAAGATTTTCTTATTTTGCCATTCAATTGTCACACACACATATTATCATTATGTCATTTTTCATCATATTTCGATTTCTGCTTTGATTTCACTACCAACCAAGTCTGCGGGGAGACCTAAGGCAGATCGTGGCGTGTTGTTATGGCTCCATTTCATGTTTGTCTATCTTCCCTATCATCCCTAGCGTTACATAGATAAAGTTTTCCTTAGTGTTTGGGCTGTACTTAATAAGACAATTTTTTGTATATCTCTTAAGCTGGGGTTTCCAGGGATTCTTTCAATGTGTTGTTTTGTTCCATTTTTTATCATTCCAAGTGCACCTACTATCACTGGCACAACTCTTGTTTTCAATTTCCACATTTTTTCTATTTCAATTTCCAGGTCTTTATATTTTGACAGTTTTATTATTATTATTATTATTATTATTATTATTATTATTATTAAAACGAAGTAAAGGAGTATTTGACCGAACTTAAACAGAACATATTGCATTCATGCGGAATTTGACTCCTAATGTGTAGTTATATCTATGTTTGTGTACGTCGATGTCCAAAGGAACTACCATCTTAATTTTATTTTACAGTGTTTCTAACTATATAAGACTCACTTACAATTAAGGTATCAAGATATTCATTTTCTGTCTGACGATTTTAACTATCTACTAATCGACAACCATTAGCGCTTCTATAAAACAACTTGATTTATTGGCAAAAACACGAATGGAAAACATCTGTCATTTAGACTTTAATTCAGTTGCAAATAATACAGATATCTATGTGGTAATGCTACTTATTTGCGGGTACATTAAAAGGAAACATTGGAAGCGAATGAATGCTTAGACTGGCTGCATTGAACAAGACTAATGAACCAAACAGAGGCCAAAATGCAACTAATCAGGCTTTAGCCGACTGTTCAAATCAATCTATTGAACATCAATTTTACTAATGAGCTCTGCCTGCTTGTGTTTGTCTACGTTAGTCTCTTGAGCAAATATTAGCGTGCCTTGTGCTAAGCAGAAACCAAGGTAGGCATTTGAAATGCAAACATTGGCAAATTTGTGCTCTGCCCATATTTGCCTAGTGGCTAAGAAAAATATTCACAATAATCTGTCCGTTTCGAAATCGATCATTAAGAAGTTGTAACCACAGTTCAATATCTAGAAACTATACTGCATACACAAACGTATACAGATTATTCTTTTCATTTATGTTTATTAATGTGTTGCGCAAATATTCTTTTGTATACACATATACGGTAACAAACATTCTTGTTGTTTGTAGGCGAGTGATGCTTAACAAATCACACCAGACTACCAAGCAGTATGCTGAATTCAATATGTACAATGTGGCGCGCGATCAGGGGATAGTTGTATAATGAGGCACTCGATGTCACACAAATTAAGATATTCTGAGCCAGTCATTCTAAACAAGTCAACAATGTGCCGTTGTTCTTAAGACCAATTTGATTCCCATATTTGCTTTCTGTGTGTGTGTGTGTGTGTGTGTGTGTGTGTGTGTGTGTGTGTGTGTGTGTGTGTGTCTGATTTTTGTATATGATTTTTGATTTTTGCTTTTTTTACAAGCGGGTTTTATGACTTTCGCGACGCTTGTTAAAAAGGTGTTGCATAAAGTTTTGCTTTATCCATGGGAAAAGTTGAAGCTTAAACTGTTGTAACGTTACAAGAAGATTTATGCAAACCACATGTATAAACATGTGGTATTTTAAACATGGTAAAACATCACTCGCATAAGAACCACGACCTGGCCTACTTTCAGAAAAGTGAAATGATGAAATACAATACTGAATTTAATTTTGTCTAGGCACCAAAGACAGAAGCTCTTTAGAATAATTACAATGAAAATGTTTATAGAAAAGTCACGGATAAGCTAATTTCTGAAAGTGGGAATGCGACTGAATCCTAGATGCTATGTCTGTACTGATAACATTGCAGAATAGTCTTTTGGATTTTTTCAAGAATCTCTAAATATGTAACAGAATAACCAAGAAGTAATATTCGATTCACAGACGAAAGGTAAACTGGTAAATATACAAGATAGATTCTGGCGGCCAAATTGTCTAGCACGACATAGTAAATCGATTTTCCTAGCAGCAGGCATAGCAATTGATTTATTATCGTTTCACTTCATGTTAGTTTAAAACGTGAAACCGAAGAAGAACAGTGATTTGTTAGCAAAAGTTGGCAAAACTAATCAATTATAATTTGAAACGACGGAGAGTGAATAAATCAAAGTTAGTCGATAATTAACATTCTTTAATTTTTTTCAACTTAGATTTTGGGAATCAGAAGAAAATTCAGAAAAGAATCCTTTGAAAAGACACAGTTAATTATTAGGCTGAAACTTAAAACAAGGAGCAGTTCAAAATGAAATCGATTTGGTTTGTTATCAATCGTTCACAAAACAGAGGCACTAAAAATTTATCACGTGTGTTTTGAATGCTGACAAGCATAGAGATGGTAATGGTCAACAATCACTACTCTATTCCCCGAGCAAATTTAGACCGTGAACTCCTCTTAGGGTTTGATTGACACTGGGGTCAGTTGAGAAATTTCTCTTCTTTTGTAAGTCTATCAGATTAAGTATGTGGACATAAGAACATCTGTCCGTTATAGGTAATCTACGTATCGCTTCATCGCCCAGTGCATATCGACTTGAACGGAAATCGTTCACTTGCTGGCGTGTAATGCTGTCGATGTTCCAGGTTACAAGTGAGAACAGTTCGTGATATACAGGCCGTGATATTCTTTATTTATATCGACTCGAGAACGGAATACGTTAAATTGAATCACACTGAAAGGTTCTCAATTGTCCGAAGCACTTTGGTCTCTGTTGATGGCTGACCTGCTGCTGTTACTATCATCCTCGTTCAATCGAAGCTCTGTTCCTGGCAATCTTTATATTATCAGATGTGAGATAGCTGAGTATTCTTTGAATCTTGTTTCGATTTTTGCTAATAAAACTGATACAACGGACGAAAGAAACATGCACCCTACATCTCATAGTACTGAATGATTTATGATTTGTTGTTGTATAAAATAAATACAGGAATATAAACATTTATTTGGTGAACATTGCCAACATGCAACTGCGCACACATGAATGAAAACGCTTATTTCTGTGCAGATGCAAACAAACGCCATCCATTTGTTCAGAATGTTCTAAATTTCGAATTCACCATTTAATAGCCACATTGTGAATTTGAAGCTTTAAAACGGTTCATTTAAATGCGTTATATAAAATATGATCGTACCACGGAATTTTGAAGAGGTTCTATGAAGATTCTGAGCGACTCTGATGCAAGGTCGATTTAAAGACTAGATTATCTTTCTGATCTGTGTCCTATCTCAAAAGAGATGTTTTTTTGTTTTTTTTTAAATACCTTTTTTGTTAATATATACAATTGTAAGAAAGGATGTATCGAAAATCGCAAAATATCGTGTGTTATGTCACTTAGGAAAAACATATGATATCAATACTTTAAAAGACGCCATCAGGAAAATCGAATGAAATGGGCAAGAAACTCTTTACTGAATTTTTCTTTTGAACAATTACTCTCGATGAGATAGAGTGAGCTAATGGCGAAATCTGCCCTCAGAGAAATAATAATAAATAAACATTTTCCTGAACGATAAAATGATTAGAATAAAAGTAAACATTTTTTTATCCAAAATTTGGATAATTTTTAAGGTCAAATTTTTTAAGGTCAAATTTCTTAAAGTCTGTTAATAGATATTTCATTGAGTTATTGTGTAAACTTTTATGCTATAAATTTAATTAATTTAAGAAGTACATTTTGCATTATTTCAAGTCTGGAAAAGGTTTGCTATGATTTGTTATTGATCTATTTTCAGAATTAATCACCATTAAGTTGACTGGGGAAAATATCAGATGTTAATGCTTGATCCTTGATTCCAGTTATGAACAGCCAATTTGATAACAAACGTTCTATCAGAAATATTTCTATTGACATTTCTATAAAAGAAATCACGAAATCACGAAATTTAATGTGTTAAATTTACGTCTGTGCAAAACCAAGGGTTAATATGTCTGTGTGCGCATGTGTCTAGATGTGTTGCATTATTTCAATGGCACCAGCTTACACAGTCAATAGAAACAGAGAAAAAGAAATTAAGTTAAAATGTAAAAGCAATATAAAGAGTTCAAAGTCACAAACAAAAGCTAATTCCTCTTTTCCTATTCAAATAAAAGATTAAACTAAAAATCTATAAAACGTACGACAAATTCGAATTTAAGTTCCGCATTCATGTAATCCGTTGTTCATGCAAGTCATAAATGAGATTTTGCTGGTGTTAAAACAATACAAGATACATGAAATAAAATAAAATATTTTATCTTTTTAATCTGACACCAAAACCTGATATCTCCAGTTAATTCTTTTTCGCTGATTAATAACACATGACATAATATCATTTCAGTATGAATCCAGCGCCCAGCATCGGTATAAAGGCAATTGGGAATTACTGCTGGGGGGAATAAGTAGTTGATTCGTAAGCGCTGAATCATACGCTGACTTCCTTCTTTTAGAAAAATAATCAGCTGATGATTTATGGACAATTTAATTAAATATAAAAACATGCATTTACAGAGAAAACATTTGCAGATCTTAAAAAGTTGATCTATCAAACCGATTCATTTCTAACCTCGTCAGCTATATGGCAACGTGGAAATCTGAGTCACGATCTATTTAATCCGTACTAAGCAATAATCTAGTCGATTACAGTGTGGATCTGTGAATTTGGAGAGATAGTAATTGTGAATTCCTGAGCCAGACGGATTTTACCTCAAGAAAGGCAATAAAGATGCAAGAGGTTACTGGGTGTGAAAAAATATGAGAAAAAGAAAACATTGTTAAGAAGCGAGAACAGGATAGAACAGAATATAATGATTGACATTGCATTTAGATTTTTGAAGATCAAAGTTGATCGGAAAGCTAGGGGTCAGAAGAGATTTTCACAAGCAAGAAATTGTAAAGAAAAAACGGTTAACATAAAACTTACGGTTAAATCCATCTATTTAACTGCAAAATGACGTGATCTAGCTGCCAATATAGTACTGCACCTAAATCCATAGAGTTTAGGTACCAAAAAGTACAGCTAATCAAAACAGTTACCGTGAAAATATCTACAGAAAAGGCGCAGGAAAGCTACGTTGCCCGGTGGGAAAGTTACTGAAGTCGAGATGTCAGGTTGAAATCAATAATATTGCAGATTAATCTTATCTTACAAAGATTCTCTTAATATATAGGAAAAGCACTAGACCAAATGTGACAGCAATATTCAATGCATGGATGAATGGTAGATTTATAAATGCGTAAGACAGAATTTGGTGGTCTATGGATTAGTTAAAAGAAGTTTAATATACAACATAAACAATTTATAAGAAAAAATAGCTTTCACTACCAGTATTTTTTGCCGAACACCTTATAACGAAACGACTCTTCTTTTTAAATAGCTTCGTCAAATCGGAACTCTCATATAGATGACATGCATGGCATTGATTCATCAGAAATTTGTAAACTGTCATCTGCATAAAACGGTTTTTAAGAAGAAATGTTGAAAGTACTCAAGTGATTTAGTTTCTGTAATTTGATATAGCTCTTTGGTATTGTAGCATCAGTCCACAAATGTCGAAGAAGGATGGTTCTAGATGGAACCTATAGGCTTCGTTCTCTCAAAGGTATTTTAAGCATTCATCTGAGAAACTGCTTGTATACAGGAGACAGTTTAGACATGTCGGTAAACAGGTAAATAAATGTTAGAATTTCGAACCGAACCCATTATTTATTCTACGGGGGTAGATCGTTCTAATTCAATGGGCCATGATTTTCTGTCAGGTGGTAATAGAACAATCTACCCCACCCCACCCCATAGATTAAATAAAGAATTCGGTTTGAAATTCCAACGTATATCTCCTGAAAGAGGTCGAAGCGTACAACGGCCGAAACATGGGGACAATAAATGCATAGTAAGTCGACGACTGAGAGGAATGCCAAGAGAACAAAAAATGCTTAAAATTACAAAGAAAAGATAATTTGTAGAAATTGTTGATCGTCCATGTCCTGAAAAGATACAGGACTTTATTTTTAATTCATCTAAAACGCAGTGTTCTGAAATTTATTACCCCTTGACTTTTACTCTGTAGACAAAAAATCAAGAAAAGTTCCATCAAATCCTATCTCATTTTTAAGTTGTCTTATGCAAGAGCGTTCCTCACAAATACCTACTGGAACAAGTAGGTAATAATGACATATTTGGGAAGGATATTGAAAAAATCTATAATTTATACTGAGAGAAAATAGCCTGCATAAGAATAGAAAAAAAACAATAAATATACAAAAATAGAAAGGGTTGTAAGACAAAGACGTGTCTTTTCACCGGACTCGTTAAACTTATATTGTAAAGTGATTCTGAAAGAATTAGAATTTCTACTAGAATCCATTATTTGCAGCTACAGTCTTAACAATATAAGATATGCAGATGACACAATCCTAATAGCAGACATAGAAAAGAAACTACAGAAAATGCTACAGACAGTAAAGACTTAAAACATAGAAATGTGGTTCTGCAGAAGGATGGTGATAATACTATGGTCTGAATTTTTCAGCAACAACGATTTTTTAGAGAAAATGGAAACGAAAAAATGCTTATATTTATATACCCGAAAGAGACGGTTGAAATTTATAGGGCACACTGGAAAAGAAGGCTTTTCACGCCTGCAAATACGGCTTAATTTTTTAGTGTTAATGCTTCTAAAAGAAGGTTAGGATTCTTTTTTGCCAGTAGTATCTCTTGCCCTTCTGTTGAGTCATTCTATTAGAGACTTGTCATTGGTAGATGTATGATTGAATATTCATCGAAGAATTCCACAGCAAGCAGTCTATGACGCATCCAACAAAGACAAAATACTTTCAATTAACCCGAGATGCTAATCTTTAAATATAATTATGATAATTATTCATATACTGAATTGAAAGATTACAAACAATTAGAAATGGATCAATTTTGCTTGCGATTAGCAAAACGACTCGTTTTTGTCTAGATTTTTGTATATTTAAAGTGAATATAATTACAAGAATTCACTAAAAGTTGCATAAATTTATTTTAAAAAAGATGCTGAGAATCTTCATTTAATCTGTAATTGTTGATCTAAAGAAGCCATTCATTAAATAGTTCTATGTTATCTATATATAAAATTTTATAATTTCTGTTAGGTCATCGGTCCGACAAGCCCACTAAAATAACGATATATTGACAGATCAAAGCCAAATTTGCTGGAGATATTCAAACAAGTAAGAGGCTAAAAGTACAGTTAGTTTTACTAGGGTGCGTAGCTTAGTATAATTAGTTAATATTAGTATAATATTAGTATAATTATGTTATAATATTATAATATAATTATAATATAATTATAATTAGTTAATATTAGTATAATATAGCTTTTGTACAGGGATTGTATCTATCAAAAGTGGAATGAAGATAATTTAAAAACACCTATTAGCAATGTCTATTGAACAGGTTAAGAGGCCCATCCCTTGTTCCCTGTTTAGGATGTGGTTTCCGGCTTTCTCTTTTCTAATCTTCTCACTTTGTGTTTTTTTTTTCCATTGGAGTAGATAGATCTATCTATCGCCCGGTTCACACTCCACCCTCGTCTATTGAACAGGTTAAGAGGCTCATCCCTTGTTCCCTGTTTAGGATGTGGTTCCCGGCTTTCTCTTTTCCAATCATTCTACTCTTAAGTAGCCCCATGCGCATCAGTGGCGTTACCGCCTTGCTCAGGGTCGAAAAAAAAATTTTTTAAAATAAATAAATTTTCATTAATTCTTTGAAAATTTGACATACAAAATACTTCCACAATTTAAAAAAAAAATTATTAAATTAACAAATACTCAATTAATAAAAATGCAATATTGTATTTTGCATACATGTTCTTTAAGTTTTTTTTATAGTTCTTTATAAACAAAACAGGATATGCGTTTTGAAGCAGTGGATATCGGCTCGGAACAAAAAATAGTAAAGCCGAGTTCAAACTCCAGTTAAATTTGTTGCATTCACTTACGGGCAAATACTCTCAGGAAAGGTATTAATTCGTCGCTTCTCCCTCCAGCCACATTGAAAGAGCTTAATAAAATAGCTTAATTAATAGGTTTAACTTCAGGAAACATTAGATTTTATAGCCTTATTTGGCAACAAGTATACCGCAGAAGGTAATGGCAACCTACTGCGGGAAAATCTTCTGCCCAGATAGTCATGTCTCTTTGGAAATATGATCGCCTAAGCGCATATCACGTATGGTACTTAACTGACTAACTTATAAACAAATCACTAGCCCAAAAACATTACAAATGATTGAATAAGGCTTCAGAAAAAAATATTTACGTATGTCCAGTTGTATGTTGCATACTCAAAAGTAAGAAAACATAATTTCATGTTCATTTTTTTGTTTTTGTGTTTTCTTTTAATATCTGAACCTAGGCTGCCTTTCGGCAAACGCTTCATAAGGGGCCAGTCGTAGGCAACTTTAATTATGTCGGATTGATTAGGAAAGAATTATAAGAGATAGTACTGGAACACGCTAAAAATTACGAATATTGTAAATACGTAAAATTAAGAAAAAAAATAACTAAATTTACGATTAAAATGCGTAAATAAAGAAAAAATGATCCAGTGGAGCATAAAAAGGGAAAAAATAAGTACTATCTCTCATAATTCTTTCCTAATCAGTCCGACATAATTAAAGTTGCCAACGACTGGGCCCTGATGAAGCGTTGGCCGAAAAGCAGCCTAGATCCAGATATCTAAAAAAAAAAATCAACATGAAATTATGTTCATTTAAATCTCTCTCTCTCTCTCTCTCTCTCTCTCTCTCTCTCTATCTATCTATATATATATATATATATATATATATATATATATATATATATATATCAAAGAGAATATTGATATATGCTTCTTAGAATCTAGTTGCAACTCATGAAAAATATAAGCTAACGCACATAGTTCAACAGGAGTATATAACAGAATTACCTTGTAAAATCATCACCTTGAACATGTTATTATTAGTTTTTTTATAATAAAAAGTAAAATTCATAATTAAATAAATCTTTATATTAAATTAAAATCAGTTTATATCAATAGAAATATTCTTGTAATAACATTAACGAAAACTCAATAAAATTTAAACATTCTGTTTAAAAAAGTGAGTAGCCTTTACCTTGAAAAGACGTATCCTTATACTAAAATTCAGCCTCCTATCTTCAAAACTGTGACCTACATATTGGATCATAGATGCATTTGCTTTCATATCTATAAGCGTTTTTATTATAATGAATGGACACGTGCCGTTAAAAATGACAGCAAAATATTTATGTCGATATACCATCTAAAATTACGACAAGATATATATATATATATATATATACTGATGTACCTACTGTTGAGTATCATATATTAAGACATAAAAAATGTTTCACCCCTCCTCCTGAGCGGGACAGGATTAAAATATATATATATATATATGTATATATATATATATATATATATATATATATATATATATATACATATATATACTAGCAGTATAGCCCGGCGTTGCTCGGGTGTAATGAAAGCTTTAAAAACTAATCCATGGTGCTGGAGCTCAGACTCTTTGGACGTGGTACGAAAGACTAAAAAGCAATAGTTGTTTCCAGTTAAAGTGAAACCGTAGACTGAAAGAAAAATAAATGGATGTAAGTCAAATTTTGATTTCCTGGTATCGATATCAAATAGGTTTGTTTCGTCGTATGCTGAATTTTGAAGGCTAAATAAGTCCTCTCAATAAATTGTATCATGTCTGAGACTAAGAACTACAATTATACCTACTTAGGGCCAAATCCGAAGCAAAAACTAAAATAAAAGGGCTGAAAAAAATACAGACATACAGGCAGATAAACAGACACACACACAAACGTCTTGACTGATATATATATATATATATATATATATATATATATATATATATATATATATATCGATTTTCTGCAGTATTGTAAGAACTGCAACCTTGAAACTTCTGAATATCGTTTCTTATGTCTTTGTCTTTGATTGTATCAAATTTGATTAAAATCGGACCACTCCTTCTATAACCCTATATTTTCGACTATCGATTTTTGATATTTATCGGTGGTACCTCGACACAAAACCTAGCTAAGAACACTTGCAGATGCTTATAGTACAACTGTGTAAATTTTCAAGAAAATCGGTTCAACCGTTTCGGAGTTTATAGGTAACGGACACACACAAACACACATACACACACACACACAGACAAAGTTCCATTTATATATAAGTTTATATATATATATATATTCTTTACTACTCGACGACATAATTATGCCAAACAAATACAATAATAAGATACTGGTGAAGAGCGAACTCTCGGCAAGAGCTCTCATAATTGGTAGTAAAGAAAATGAACTGAGTCAACTCTGCCTCACTATTGCCTCTCTAATGAATGAGTCGATACGCTATTGTTTCTCCCTCTCTTCATGAGTGTGACAGAAATATATATATATATATATATATATATATATATATATGCACAGCGGTCTTTACTATTTCAGAGGGAATAATGCTAATAATATGCTTCGTTAAAAAAGAACTTTTCACTAGTATATTTCAATATTAACAAGTAGAGCATTAATAGGAAACAGATAGAATAAAATGCTCAAACTTATCTTTTCGATTCAGCGTTTAGCAGAAATGGTATCTGCAAGTTATGCAGTTCGATAATAAATTTAATTTCTTTATTACGATGTCTCTAGGTTTATTATTTAGCTGTTTCAGTCATGCTGAATTCGACGTTTCGTGAAGGCCTTATTGTGATGTCTTCACTCTTCCGGGTTTTCGTTTTTCTGCATCAGGGTATTTCTTTTCCAGTAGATATTTTTTTAAAAAGCCCTGAAGAGTGAAGACATCACAATAATACCTTTACGAAACTTCATGACTGAAATAATACTGCTCAATTAAGTGAAGAACCTCTCCACATTAATTCTATTAACGCTCTGTCTCTTTGTCTTGATATCGAACACTTTCTGTAAAAAAGATTTGCTTGCCTATAATTCCTTTCTATCATTTAACTACTGAAAAGGCAGCAATTTTGGCACTAAACGTCGTTAAAATTGACTATATATATATATATATATATAGAGAGAGAGAGAGAGAGAGAGAGAGTGAGGGTGAGAGAGATTTATAACGTACTTTTATTTTTATATATTAGAGTTTCACACCAAAATTTCTTTACTCGAGAAGCTTAATTACTTCCATTGCTTACAACCAAAGAAAATATAAAATTATCAATATTCCGTTTTTATCGAAAGGAAAAAAAATAAACAGAAAGTGGAAGATTTTGCAGTCTGTAAAAGTTGTGCTAATGAGAACGTAAATTCTGCTCTGTATCAAGGTTGGCGGAAAAATATATAGGCTTCCAATTATATTGTGTTACTAAAAATGAAACTATTATTTTGAACTTATATTTTTCTATAGAAGATTGCTTTTCTTTATTTGTTTAATTTTCGTATTTTTCCTTCATGGAGCTTTAATCACTACATATGCTAATTTTTTCAACCCGTACAATTCTCTCTAAAAATATATTTTTTTACCTTTTCTCTACTGTCTCCAATTTCAAAGTCTCTTTCATTCTGATTTTCAATCTCTTCTCTTCGATCTTCCGTGATATGAAAATTACAAATGAATGGACTTTATATCTGAGCCATTTTTAAAGATCATTAAAAATGCATTGTTGCATCTATTTTCTCTTTCTCGTCTTGACACTTTAATACTATTCACATCAATTTTAATTATTTATTTATGATATTATGCACATAATATGTAAGCAACATAAAAGTTTTAAAATGTAAGAAAACTATAAGAAGTCAGAATAGGCGAAAGATGCGACCAATGTATTGCGGACGTCAGTAATCGAACTGATACAGAAATCAGTGTAGATAATAAAAATGTAATTTTCTGCTGTATATTTAGAGATTCTTGATAAAATATAAAGAAGAATATTATTGGTCTTAACCTGACATTTCAATTTTAGTCGCTTCCCCACCGCCGTAATGTAGTTTCGCTATATCTCTTCTATATATAGTTCCATGATAATTACTAAGATGAATTATTCGCTACGATACATCGTATTTTTGAATGTAAACGCACTACTAGATTGGCAGCAAAATCAAAATTGAATTGGCCAGATCTATCTGTAATTTCTATGTAAACAATGTCTTTTCTTGCATTTCTTTTTTGTGGTACTCACTTCCGGCTCCATGCTTAGGCCAACTTTGACGTTCAAAAATTAAAATGCAATGTCTGTCGTTATCTACTGTTTTCTTAACCCATTAGTGCCTACGGTTCTTTTACTTAGGACCAGAAGGATAATTTACCATATTTCAGCAGTGTTAAGATATATCTTTGGTTAGTCATAAAGAATGAAGTGTCTTTCAAACATATCACCTACTGTCTGATGTATATTGGCAACACTGATGTCTCAGTTTTCAGTATAGAGTCAAAAGAGTCAAAAGTTGCCTAAATGTTGTTTAAAAGACAATGGGAGCCATTATCACGTTATGTCCTTTCAGGACATGGCGTATAAAAGACGTAAAATTACGACTTGCTACAAAGATAGTGCGTTGTGGTACAGTGGATATCGGCTCGGAACGAGAAACCGGGGAGCCGAGTTCGAATTCCAGTTGGATCCATTGTATTCACTTACGCGCAAATACCCTTGGAAAAGGTATTAATCCGTCTCTTTCTTCCAGTTATGGGTCAAATAGCAGGACAGATTGGGTTCTATAGCCTTGGTTGGCAACCAGTCTACCGCAGAAAGCAATAGAGAATGGCAACCTCCTGCGGGATAATCTTCTGCTCAGTCAATCATGCCTCTTTCGAGACATGATCTCCCAAGCGTGTATCACGTATGGCAGTTAACTAACTAACAAAGATATTCAACTGGATCTGTTTTGATTATCAGTATTAAGCGTTTTCAGAATCAAAGAAATTATTTCAATCAAAAGTCATTTTTATTATTGATTCCTCTTTAGGCAACTTTTGTATAAGCTAACCTACAACGACCGGCTGAAAAGTTCATTGGTTAGCCAGCCAACCAACTGCTGTACTCTGCTACACTTGCATGTTTTTAGTCTACCAACTGGTGTGTCTACTTAAATTTATATCATGGACAGCTTATGAACTTTTCAGTCGAAGTTTATAGATTTATACTGTGTTGGTAAAATGCTTCATTGCACAAATTTCAACCACTTTTCTATTAAATTGAAAATATAGACACCTAACAATAATATAAAAGTGATGACATTGCATACACAATTAGTTTAGAAGATCTCATTCCCGAAGAGTATTACATCTTAATGCTTATTGATTTTTACTTATCGTAATCCCTAAAGGTTCCTGTGGATAAAAATCATTCTTTTCGAACAAAGCAAATAGATTTCGCGCAAGAATTCACTCTGAACTGTCGCAAGACGACTAATCGGTCATATAATCTATATTAATTCAAAATTGCTAAGCGATTTGCACAAAATGTGATTGTGTCCCGGATAGAACTAAAATTGAATCCAGTATTCACGAGTCACTATTCATCAGAAATGAATTGAGGTAATAGAAATCTGTTTCATCTAATCATACAAGAATCTAGACATGAATTGAAAATAAAGTCTTTTAATTACTAACCGATATTGATGAATCTAATTTGAATAGAAGAATCAGGAAAAATCGGAGACGGACAACCGAGTCGGCAAAACCGACCTTTCTTAAATCTGATCCAGAAATGCATAATGAAACGCAATCATGATTGTTCGCGATAATGCTAGCAACAATTAAATAGATGCTAATTCTTCAATTACACAGATTTGATGTGACGTTATGTAACAGCTGAATACAGACATCTCCAAATATGTTAAAATTTTTCCTCTTCTTTTATGTTTTCTCAGGATATGGGTGATTATTACTCTCCACATTTTCCTCTCTTTTGCTGCCCAAAGTATCTTTTCTTTTCACTATCCATCTTTTTCTAAGTTCTTATATCCATTCCCAAATTTAGTCGTTGCTTTCCTCTGCGTCTCTGGTCTTCAGTATACCCTGTGAGTGTTAAATTCTCCAAACCCACTTTACTTATTGGGCGTCCATGAAATTTCATCTGTCTCTTTCTGATTATAAATATAAATTTTCGTATTTTAAATTTTTTTTAACTTCTTCATTGTTCTTATGTTTAGTCCATGATATTCTTAGCATTCGTCGCAATAACAACATCTCTGTCGCTTCAAGTCTGATCTTCATTTGTGAAAATACACCCTTGTGCAAATTAATTGAAACAAAAGTTTCCTTTCTTTCACCATAGGTCAGTTTTAGACCCATTGGAGTGATAGGGTATAATCGATTTCTATTTTACCTCGGATTAGGTCATTGGGAGTGATTTCAGTAATATGAATGTAATTTTGGGGTGTATGATTAAATTTGTTTGGCCTATCCATTAGTTGTCCTATGGTCATTGTCTGCAGTGGAAGTTACTCTAAGGAAGCATACGAAAATTGTAACGCTACACGAACACACTGACAAGCCTTACAGAGTAATTGCTTATATTCCTGGTGTCAGCCTTTCAACTGTCAGTTGTGTCATCAAGGCGAAGAAACAAACTGGATCCATCAGTCAAAAACGTAAAGAAAAATGCGGTCGGAAGCTAAAAGCAACGCCAACAGACGAGGTATACGATATCAGAGAAAGTGTGAAAGATATTATTTGTTTTTGTTTCAATTAATTTGCACAAGAGTGTAAGAGATTAAGTATTATATCGAGGTCTAGTACTTTATCTATCATTCTAACAATATTTTCCTAAGTCTTATTATTTTGTTTAGTTTTGAGGAAACATATTTTACTGTTTCTGTGCGTCCACAGATTTCTATGTCACATTTTCCTAGACAATTAAATTCATGTAGTTGCTTGATTTTTATGTCCCCAGTACGTAGCCCATCCCTTGCGAAGTCTCTTTTGCTGCCTATTATCATGCTCTATACTTACAGCTAATTCCTTTTTTATGAAAAAGAATTCGCAAACGATACTAATCATCAGGCGTGATCTGTAAACATATCTGGGTTGAAAGTCGGAGTGTGTTTTGAACAAGTACACCTCATCTATCCCGTCCCTCTCCAGGTTAAACCAAAGCCGATGTCCTAAAACGTGAAGCCTAATCTTGATTCCATAGTTAGAGCTCTTCTTTCTGGCCACTGATTTCAGTCTAGGAAGCCCTCCAACCAGCAATACTCTATCATCACTACAGGAGCTGCATACATAGCTTCTGGGCTACACAGGTATTGTTTAATTCTGCTGGGTGTCTCACCATTCTCGTCACCAGAGGAGCATGTTGTAAAATGGTTTGGTTGCTGATGACCCAAACATGGTATTGCGCTACCAATAACAATCATAATAATAATGATCAGAGATATAAATTATATTATACAGTGCCGGAATGAAAACTGAAAAACAAAAATTTCCTAGGCATAATTCTTCTTGTTTATAAGCCATGTTCCTTCAGGATGTAGGTGATCATGACTCTTCACAATTTCTTATCTTTCGTAGCTCTTAATTTTTTTTCTTTCTGTTACTTTTCCTAAACCTTTTTCCGCCATCCATTTACGAAGTCCGTTTTGCCTTCAATCTGTCCCGTGAATATCAGATTTTTCAAGTCGTTTCTCTTCATAATTGCGCTCTACAAATTTCAACAGTTTCTTCCATATTATTAAGTATAAGTTACCTTTAAGTTCCCATTTGCTCTCAAATTTCGTCGTTGCTCACACCTTTGGTCCTGGAATCTACAGGATCCTTCTGCATAATCACATTTCTGTGGCTTCAAGTTTCTTCATCTTTGAGGAGATTGACCAGCATTCGCTGCCATTTAAAATGACGGATATCACGTGACAGTTAATTACTCCTTTCTTTGCTTCTAACGAAATCCTACTGTTTATTAATACCCTGCTTAGCTCTTGGGTGCATATTTGGCTATCCCAATGCTCCTTAGGATCTGTATTGCACTTTCTTTCTTTTGTTAAAATCCTTCCCAGATATTTAAATTTTTGTACTTGTTTGATTTTGGTATTTTTAATTTGTATTTTAGGTTCATGCTTTTGCTAGCATCGATGCATTCTTTCTTCTTGCAGTTAATGTTTAACTCTTCCTTCTCTCGCCGTCCCTATCTAGAAGTTTTTATAGTTTTCTTTCCATTAAATCTACCAACACTGTGTGATATACATATCTTCTGTTGATAAGATTGTAGCAGCCAATAATGAATTCTGGTAGGATTTCTAATTCTCTCAAAATTGCCTCACTATATAGGTTAAAAAAGATACATCCTATAGGTTGAGAAGACGCTCCCTTGTCTTACACTTCTTCTTATTTTTGTATATCTGCTGAACTCATTTTCTACCCGTATACAGACGGTTTTTTGTCAGTATAGTTTCTTGATTATACTAATGTCTTTCCTACATATGTCAAGGTTACTAAGCAATTCCAACGGGTCTTTGTGATGTACTTTATTGAACGCCTTTCGTCAGTTGTAATTTCTTTGATAGATTATCTTCGTAGCCATTTAACCTCGACGAGGCGCCTTCAGTGTTTTTATTGATGGAAGAAACAGAATGAAAATGATAATCCAAAACGAGTGGCTTACAATGATAGTGTTGCTGTTTCGTTTTTTCTTTTTTTTTTCTTTTTCAGAATAAGAAAAATATAACTATAGTATCGAAATATTCACTTTTTTGTTTTATACACTTTGTCATGATAGCAAAGATGAAGATATTAGTCCGAATGAGAAAAAATATATATAGGAAGAATAATTGTATAAATAAAGTCAAGAAAATTACTCAACTTTTAGAATTCTCTTCCCTCCAGTTATGGATTAAATAACAAAACAGATTGGGTTCTATAACCTTGGCTGGCAACCAGTCTACCGCAGAAAGTAATGGCAACCTATTGCGGGATAATCTATTGTCTAGTCAGTCATGTCTCTTTCAAGACTTGATCACCCAAGCGTGTATGACGTATGGCACATGACTGACTAGATTGGTATTTAGGTCTCACCTTTTTACTGATCAAATACTTAAATGTAACCACAACTCCAAAAGTTCCTTATTTCTCACTTCCCGCCTGTAGAATTCCATTCCGTTTACTTGCTTCCATAATAGCTTTTTCTTTTATGTACAAGACGGAGGCGATCGTGGACTTCTACCTATCCCTATCATTTGTCAGTCTTAACTCTTTTCTCCTTGGTATCTCTCCCAAATACTGCTCGCCCATCCACTTGCTCAAGCCCACCATGTATGTCTCGCGTTGATTTCCTTTGTCTCTCTTTCCCTCTGTTCGTTTTGTAAGTATTAGATTCCCTTAGAACTACTTCCTCAGTATGTGTTTAAGAACTCCTGCTGTCTCGTCTTCATGTTAAGTATAAGTTCCCTTTTTGTTTATATCCTCTTCAAAATCTTGTCGTTGCTGGCATGTTTGGTCAATGGTATCCTCAGCATCTTTCTGTAGAACCTCATAGCTACAATCTCTAATTGCCATTCTATGTTCTCGACTCCCGTTCATCTTTTATTCTTTCTTCAATACCGTCTATACCTAGTCTTTTCTCTTACTATAAGCCTCTGCATATTAGGCTGAAATGATTTTAAACGCAGTACTGGACTGGGTGCGTTGTGGTGCAGTGGATATCGGCTCAGAACGACAAATCGGGGAGCTGAGTTCGAATTCCAGTTAAATTCCTTGTTTAATTTACGCACAAATAGCCTTCGGAAAGGTATTAATCCGTCTCGTCTCTCTAGTTATGGGTTAAATAGCAGGACATTGGATTCTATAGCTTCGGCTGGCAACCAGTCTAACGCAGAAAGCAATGGTAACCTACTGCAGGATAATCTTCTACCCAGTCAGTCATGTCTCTTTCTAGACATGATCGCCCAAAGCGTGTATCACGTATGACACTTAACTGACTGATGACTAGACTGATGTCGAGATCACATCAAATTTCAGTTGAGCTGGCTAAATGAAATCGTAATTTCTATTCTGTTTCTTTTCTCGTATTCCGCGCTTGTGAAATTCCCTTCCAGTACCTTGCTTTCCAGACAAGTTTAATCTTGAAGAAATTAAATACAATGTCAATCTCTGTTTTGTGATTACGCTTTTTGTTCTAGCTTTTTTGTAATTGGTCTGTTTTCTAATTCATCTACACTCAGTAACCCTTCGTGTCTTTACTTAATGGCTTTACTGTCTTGAATCAGGTGAAATCGATTTTTTAAAAATATTTGCAAAAACCTCTATGAAATTTTAAACTGCTTGTAACTTTAAAGATACAGTGATAATTTTCCATGTATTGATGCCTACATGAATTTGTTTCTCTAGCAGTGTAGGTAATCTAATTTAGTAATTATAGAAACAGATTGTACTTGTAGAAAGCTGCTTTCTTCATCGCAAGTGTCATAATTTTAAAAGCTTCTTGTTCAAATCTATTTTGAAGATTTGCCAATTGTTTTATCTGTTTTAATTCTGTAAAGGTGAACAAAATTTGTTATATGTAACATAAAATTCTGTAAATAGTGTGTAATACTAAAATATAGGATATTATATAGCTTTTAAATTATTTTTCAGATTATATATTACGGTTAAATGTACACACAAACCAAGAAAAAGAAAACATTTTCATAATTAAATCAGTAAGTAAACATTTAACATCAACTGCGAAAAGACAGAATTCACGGTTGTCAGCAAAAGAAGAAGCCCAAAAATACAAATTACAAATTAGAGATACCAACATCAAACAAGTAAAACAATTTAAATATTTTGAAAGTATGTTTCGATAGGACGAAAAGTTCTACACTGAAATTCGAAGGTGCATTGGGATAGTGAAATATAATTTCAACATGCTAAACAATGTACTGAGAAACAAGAAAGATGTACTTAACTCTTACATAATAATATCAGTCCTTCTATATGTCAGTGAATGTTGGACAATCTCCGCAAAGAAGAAGCCGTGATTCAACACTAATGCGGTTCTATAGAAGGATGCTGAGAATACTATGGACCAAACATCTGAGCAATCACGAATATTTAAAGAAAACAGAATTAAAAGAATATTTATAATTAAGATCATAAAAAAAAAGTTTAAATGTCTAGGAGGCATACTTAGAAAAGAAAGCTTTTAAAATTTGACACACACCGGATATATTAAAAGCGGGGCAGACAGGGGAAAACAGCACAAAAACTATCTAATAAGCATGTGTCAATAGATGTCAGAACAGGGTTTAGGAGAGATAACAAAAAGGAAAAATTGGCAAAGAGCTCAAAAGGAAAGGAAATTTTGGAGAGCTATAATCACCCACAACCTGAAAGGACACGGCACTTAGAAGAAAAACAAGAACAAGATCAACAACAATAATATTGTCATAAATATATTGAGAACTATATTTCAATCATCGGTAAGGAGTAATCTCCTTCATTGGAAATTAAACATGCGAATATTATTTGAACAATTGTGCATTGCTACACCAGTTTACCGCGAATTTTATTTTCAGAGTGCATATTAGATGATTCTAATTCATAATTATATCCATATTGAATTTTGCTAAAAAGCTATAATAATGATGATATTTGCAATATTTGTTAAAAATAAAAGAAAGAGACAAAACTTGATTTAGTTTTATCCGACGCGTTTCGTTCACTGACGGACTTTATCAAGGCAAAACCGAAATGAATTTATTTGAAACAAAGTATCTTTAAACAAAACTAATTGTTGTTAGTTACTAGGAAAAAAAATAGCGCTCATAAATATTCATTAGGTCAAATGAGAAATAATAGATATCAAATTAAGTAATTTTGCATATTCGAAAAGAACTTTTTCATGTGTATTGATTGAATTGTGATGTTATAAGACGTTGAAATGATGAATTTAACCATTTTGTTTTAATTTTTATATCTTTTTACTTTCTCAAATCAACATACACAACAAAAATGTAAAAACAAAAACCATCAAAAGAAAATGGTTAAATCCATCACTTCAACGTCTTACACCATAACAACCCAATCAATATACTTCACATGAAAAAGTTCTCTTCGAGTATGAAAAATGACGTAATTTAATATCTAATATTTTTCAGTTGGTTTATTGAATATTTATGAGCGTTTAAAATTTTTCTGGTAACTAACTACATCTTTTTTGTATATAGATACTTTGTTTCAAACAAAAAGTCCGTCAGTGGACGAAACGTATTGGCTAAAAGCAAATACAGTTTTCCTCTTGTCTCTTTTTTTAATCATGTTGTCCTCTCTACAGATTATATCTGAGGATATTTACTCAATATTTGTTATCTATGTTCTAGTTCCATCTGTACGAAACTGTTCGAGACTACGTCAATAAACTCTGGGAAAGTGTTTGATATTTCTTGCCAAATGCTTTTAGTTCATTCAAAGACAGAAATAATGTAAAGCAGGAAAAAAGTAAGGGAGATTTATTTTGACATTACCATCCGATACCTGTTCATATTGACTTTGAAAAAATAAATGAAAATACGACTGCATCATTGTCGTCGGGATACAATAAACATCAAGACCCAACCAGTCTATTGCTTGCTTAGTATGAAATATATTGCATCCTGAATCTTTTCTGCCATTTTGTGATGCTAGTGGATAACTTACAAACTTCCTGTGACGCTATGTTTACTTGTGCCAGTTGTTAACTGTGATTAATTGCCGGCTGTCAACGGCGGAAGTTTCACTGCTCTCAGTCACATCGCGTTATTAATCACTCTCACAAGTGTCTTTTGGTCATAGTTTGGAGAACGACACTAAGCCACAGTTCGCTTCGTTGCTCTCCCTTCACCTATGTGTTCGTTCTTGTCAATAAATCTATAAATCTTTCTTTTTTTTTCTTTTTCTCCCTTTTTTTCTTTCTTGTTTCTTTTCTTTCTATCTTTTTGCTTACTTTCTATTTTCCTTTTGCTTTTTTTAATTTCTTTCCTACTTTCTTTCTTTCTTTGTCTTTCTTATCTACGTTTTTTGGACTCAGCTGTCCACATTTCATCTTTTATTCACAAACAAATCATTAGCTTTTTTAACTACCTTTTTTATTTTTACCATTTTCTTGGGATTTTACTGTTTTTTTAACTTTATCGCAACTTTGACTTTCTTCATTTTTGACATAGTTATAAAAGGCTCAAGAGCCACTCATGGTAGGGTGTTAATGAAGTTACGTTTGTGTGAGCGGTAAGAGTAAAAAGTGCAATTTAAACGGATACGTATGAAAACTTGTAGAGATTGGGGCTGTAAATGGTCGAAAAAGCGCCCCCTTAAAGAATTCTGTTTCACAAAGCAATAGTTCTTAGGAAGAAACTATCCACATAGAACTTGCTCATAAAGAAATACTAAGAGAATAAGAGGTTCGCTTCAATGAAAACGGTGTGGTGAGTCTTAGCTAAGTTTGGAAAACAAAGGAATGCAACCCGTTTGAACATTTTCCAGGGACATAGTGATAAGGTAGTGAGGGGTTTGTGACGTTAGGAAAAGGGCTAGTAAGGTGGAAAACAATTCGTCATCCGCAAGGCCACGAAGATGCGTCTGGACTCTGTCAGGACTGGAAAGTGATGACTGTACAGCAGCAACCCAGCTATGTCAGTAATACTCGATCAATCTAATCTGGATCGAAGGGCCAGCCAGATCGATACGCCTTAGTGAAATGGGAGTCATAAATCTGGGTAGTTAAATTTCGTTTTCATCAACCCAAAGTTTGCCAACGTCGAGGAAAATTTTGAGCAAATAAAATAGAAAGGAGGGCTTAGAAAATATGATGCTCACAGGACATTTTGAGAGACAGATAAAATCAGTGCGTAACATACTTGATGAGCTTGAGTGAATAGATGGTGGAAATGAGTTTGTGAGAAATCTCAAAGACAACTTATTCAGAGCTATAATGAACAGGAAAATCTGAAGGGCCATGATCGCCTATGTCCTGAAGGGACATGGCACATAAAAGATGAAGAAGAAAAGTGACTTACAGGTTCTTTAATTCCGTATGTTCTTAATTCTTATTTCTAATATTGTTTTTTCCTTCATGCTACTTGTGTTGTTACTTTTTATCTGTGTTTTTTATCATCTTATTTTTTTGCCACGCTTTTCCTTCTCATCAATATCCTCTTTGCTTTTCTTTCTATATCACTTTTCAAACTCTCCTTTTACGCCTCTCTTTCTCTTTCTTTTCCTATTTCTTTCATTCTATAACATTTCTCCTTTTTTTATCATTTCACCCGAAGCAAGGCGATAATGCAACTAAAGCGCAAAGGGCGACCAACAGTGAATGAGAATGAGAAAACATTAATCAGAAGAAAGGACAATAAACTAATAAGATTAAGGATAAGAGATGATTGTCCATTTAAATTTTAGAAAATTGTAGGTAGCTGGGAAGCAGAAATTTGAAGAGAGTTGTGAAGTTCGAGAAAAGAGCCTATTAGAATAGAACTTGATGTTATATTTGGCTATTTCAACTGTGATGCCTTTTTTCTTTTTATAATTATCTCACTCTAAGCAAGGCAATACTGCCACTGGTGCGCAGGGGGTTACATAATATGAGAGTGAAGAGAGAAGAGAACAGGTCGCAGTAGGTGTCGGAGAATGGGTATAAGAAGAAAGGGAACATTGGCATGAAGAGAGCTGCGTGAGAGAAAAGTGTAAAGAGAGAAGACGAATGGGAGTCAAGGACACAAGAGATGCCAGTTGATGTTGCATTTTAACTTTTGGAGATTGTAGCTATCAGGGAAACAAGAATATGCTAGAGGGTTCCAGAGGCGGGAAGAGCGAGAAAGGAAGCTGAAGAGTAGAAGTTGTGGTTATACTTGGTTGTTTTCGCAGTAAAAGAGTGGGACATTGGTGCTAGTAGCTGAAGTAAATTCGTGGAGAGGGGACGCTAATTAGCTAAGCTCGTCAGAGCAGAATCCGTGACAGAGGAAAACCAAATCTTGTCGGTGAGAGGGAGACTGGATTCGGGCCGCTAGATCAGGATCAACTACATTGTAGATTCATCTTTGGATTTTGTCGAGAACCCAAAGATGAATAGCAGGGGCGCCCGATCAAATATGACAGCGGTATTCAATGCACGGGCAGATGTTAGATTTGTATCTATACATGATGGATTCAGAAGAGCAAGACTTTCTAATTCGACACAGGGACCCGACCTTCCTAGCAGTAGATTTAGCTATTACTTCTCTGTAGTCGTTTTACTTAAGGTCAGCTGAGAGAGGCGCACTGTATTGATTTTTGGGAGACTGGCGTGATTCATGCTGATGGCGGGTAGGAAAGATTGTCTGTAGTGGTTAAAACATAGCTGTATCGTTTTGGAAGCATAGAAATTGAAACGTATTACAGCAAATACCTTGCATCGGCCGGGAATTTGCTGTAATCCGTTTAAATTTTAATGCTTCCAAAACGAAGCTGCTATCTCTGAACCACCTTGCCAATTTAGTTGAACCTTGTTTAATACTGACGTTACATTGACGTGTACTGTTTAAGATCAACCACGCTGTTGAACATATTACAAAATAGATAGATAGATAGAGAGAGAGAGAGAGAGAGAGAGAGAGTTTTAGCAAACGTATTTTCAGTCGTCAAGTTTTGCGGTTACACTGCTCGTCAATGCTAAATAAATCTCAATAGATTTGCTGAGGATACCATGAACTGAACAGGTGAGCAACAATGAGGTTTTGGAGAAGATGGAAATGAAAAAGAAACTAGTACTTAACATCAAACAAAAAGAAGCGGAATTTTATGGGCTAGGTAATGAGGAAGGAAGGCTTGGAAAATCTGATACTCACAGGTCAGATAGAGAGAAAGAGAAACGAGGGAAAGAAAAATATAACATACTTGATAGGCTTGAGCAAATTGATGGCAGAGTGGGGTTCGGGATGGGTGACAGGATAAAGCTATCAGTGTATTTTCAAAACTACTTGTCTTCTGATTTTTTTTTCTAATACTGAGAACTTAGTTTACAAAGATCTACTCACCTTTAAAAGCTTTATGCTCCTGTAATTTACTGAACAGGATATTTTTAATTTAGTATACAGAAAAACATCCAGAATCAACCGACCTTTCAACCATTTGAACTCATGAAGATAATAACATATACAAACTGTAAACGTCCCACCTCGAGAGAGTGAACAAAATGACAGGAGAGTTCTATAAAATTGATACGAAACTGTTTGATTAATTGCTTTTAGTAACTGATCAACTTACGGAGAAACTCAAAATGTGCACGATCACCGTCATGTTACACATATTTTTGCACTTTCGCGTTGCATGCCAATACAACCATTTTTCTTAATACAGACGACATGTATTTTTTAGTATTTTATACTTGCATGGAATTTTTCAACATAACTTAACTAAGCAGATAAACTAACGAAATTGTGCTAAATATTGCTAAAGTTTTTCTTTTTCTTTTTCTTTTCTTAAAACCGTACTTTTTTTGCTAGGAGGCAAATGACCAGCTCAGACCAGCTATGACAAGCTTAGACCCAGTCATCGCGAATGCGGGGCTGGGTAATATTTGACCAGTGACCCGAGCGTACTGGGTAAATATTTTTCATCATATTTCTATTTCTGCTATGGTTGCACTACCAACCAAGTCTGCGGGGAGACCTAAGGCAGGTCGTGGAGTGTTGTTATGGCTTCCCTATCATCCCTAGCGTTACATAGATAAAGTTTTCCTTAATGTGTGGGCTGTACTTAATAAGACAATTTTTTGTATATCTCTTAAGCTGGGGTTTTACAGAAGGATACTGAGAATAAGATGGACAGGGAGTGTAAGCACTGGGATTCTTTTAATGTGTTGTTTTGTTCCATTTTTTATCATTCCAAGTGCACCTAATATGCACCTAATTTTGGTACAACTCTTGTTTTCAATTTCCACATTTTTTTCTTTTTCAATTTCCAGGTCTTTATATTTTGACAGTTTTTCGAATTCCTTGGTTGCTATGCTACAATCCACTGGACAAGCCATATCAATTAATAGACAAGTTTTTTCTTTCTGGTTTTTAACAACTATGTCTGGCCTGTTTGCTTCAATTTTTCTGTCTGTGTAGATGGTGTAATCCCATAGAATGGTGACATTTTCTATTTCTGTAACCGGTGTTGGGTGATGTTCATACCAGTGTTTGTTTACAGATTTTCCATAATGTTTACACATTGTCCAATGTAAATATTGCCCAACTCTATCGTGGCGATTTTTATATTCATTTGGGTCAAGCACAGAACAGCCTGAGATTAAGTGGTCTATTGTTTCCTGCATTTTGGATCCATATTATTATGCATAATATTTGCCTGGAAGTTTCTAGAGAAAAGACTATTATTATTATTATTATTATTATTATTATTATTACATTTAAAGAATATATCTATACTATTTATCACGTTTCAGATTATTTAATATTAACAGATTTATATATGACAAAATCTGAGAACAGAGGTTGAAATGTAAATATATATTTTTAAAAATAAATTTGTTTTATGTTCAAGGTGATAAGAGAATATTTTAATAAATACATTTGTAATTTTTTTTACAAATAGTTCTAACCCAGTTTTTGAATTTTACCGCAAAACTTATCTAACAAAAAGGATATTTTCAGGCTTTAGCGCAAACCTTCTTTACCGAAGTTAAGCAACGTCGAGCCTGCTCAGTACATCTATGGGTGACTACTTGAAAAAATCAGATGCTTTAAGCTTGGATGTGTGGATGGTAGGATGGTTAGTAGCTCGGAATTGTTCGCCAGAGTGCCGAGTTCCAATATCCACTTCCGCGCAAATACCTTTTGGAAAGATATGAATTCACTTTTTAGTAAAATTTATATCACTAAGCCATTATTACAACGCAAAATTTTTCTTATAATCTAAAGATATTTTCTGGCTTTAAATAACTTGCAATGGTTTGATAAACGGTAGAAACAAACCAAAGGCAAATCTTTTCTCATAGGTGCAAACAAGTCTTTAACAAATTTCTTATTTAAGAAAATTAACTCAGAAATGTTATCAATGAAAAATTTCCTGAAATACGAAAGTACAGTGTCTGAGAATACCTCGTCTCGTTTATAAATTAATTTTCAGAAAATGGTTGGCTGGTCGCATTCTGAAAGCCTTATCAAAATTTATAGAATTCTATCAGCCTCTGTTGTTCGGTGTCGATCTTTAAAGGCTATCGCTGGCATAAATTGTACAAAAGTAAATTTAATCAATATTGGATGTTGCCTGAATGTCCTGTTTCAGTGAATCGGAAAGCAAATGAAACTGTACCGGTAGAACGCTGACAAGCAACAGAAAAAGAAAATCAACCTATTGTATTTGAAAGTCTGTAGTGCTTGAAAGATAGACACTTTGACTCGGAAGAATAACTTGAATTGGTATTGATATTATGAATCAATAAGCGTGTGTTTCTTAGCTATGCCTGGTACAAGGTTATATTTTATTATGGATTTTTTTTCTTTTGATGATCGTTCCTGACTAAGATAAATATGTTTGAATATAAACTACCATACTAATTCACAGCACGGGATCATGTACGTGTGGTCATGTATATAAAATAATAAATAAAATTAAGATTCGCTTATCTTGACTTTTCACTGAGTTTGGCAGAAATAGCATCAGTCTTCTGAAGACTTGACTCTAAAATTACATTTATTTTATTTCAGTCTTGATAGTAAAATTTCATTTATTTCATGTATCAAGATAAATCCAATTTTATAATAATAAAATTGAATTTATTTAATTTTGTATTTTTTACTTATTTTCATTTTATTTTAAAGGAGTTTTAGGGTGGAAAATATTTCATTACATATAAGCTCGCGTAGACTCATTTTAGATATATCAAGAAAGGCAAGTGGGGACTTTCCCTCATCGAATTGTATAAATTTGTATAATAGAGATTGTCTATGAATGATAGACTAAAATTATTCCTAGGCATCTACGGCGTTATAGGTGGGTATGAATTTTTGCAGAAACTAAATAACTTTAAATTTAAATTTGTTACCTTTGCCGCAATCTATGACAGTTCCATTGAGTTGAGCTATATTACTCGCTTCGTTCTTCTGGGTGCCGTGTCATTTCAGGGCGTGGGTCATCATGGTTCTCCACAAACACTTATCCTTTGGGACTTTTAGTAATATTTGTCTTTTTATCAACCCTCCCACTCTCCGTTCGGCAATCCATTCATATAAGCTTGCCAGATAGAAGGCTTACTGTTTTTTACTGTCCCTCTAACCTTCAATATGCGATGTGAGTGCCAAATATTCCAAGCCTTCTTTCCTCATTATATCCCAAAAATGTCAGCTGTCACTTTCTGATTCTGTCTTTTTCATTTCATTTTCCTTAAGGCTTTTTCAGTGCTTACACTCCCTGTCCATCTTATTCTCGGTATCCTTCTGTAAATCCACATTTCTCATAACTATTAATTTTCAAAATAAATCAGTAAACTTAATTTTCTATTTTCTTCTTTTGAAAAAAAAAACAATAGCTTCTGAAACTTTTATATAAGTTTTATACATAAAATTTCATTCTACAAAATAAATACAATCAAAAAGCAAAAAGAAAATTGCATATTAAAACTAAAAACAAAATTTTTACCTATTTTTTAAGTGAATACATACCAAGCAAGACAGTATAGCTATAGAGACACACGGGGATAGTGATTGACATTGCATTTGAATTTTTGAAGATTAAAATTTTCTGAAAAGCATGAAGCCGGAAGGCAATTATACAAGCTAGAAATGCGAGAAATGCTCAAATGCGAATTTTATCTATAAAAATGTTCATTTTATGTAAGGCCAGAATAAAAAAATAGCGCCCTGAATCTTTAAAACATAATAGCTTTACTTATTTTGTATGACCCTACTTTCAAGAAGATTAGTATCATAAAAACTTTCAAAGAAAATGGGGAACATTACGAACTAGAATCCAGCAGTACGAAGACACAATAACGATAACTCTCAAAAACTCTAAAAATATTCATTTGACTATTATTATAATACGAAACCTATCAACAAATACTAAGATAACAATGTAATTTGAAAAGGGTTTAAACTAAACTTAATAGTTATTATTTACTGATGCCATTCGGATATCAAAGATATTCACAAGAAAATGTATTTGGTTGAGCCCCTTGATAAAATCCAAAGAAGAATCAACAATATTATTGACCCTGGCTTGGCATATCGGCTTCAATCATTATCATGTAATGCTACCTCCTTTAATATTTTCTATAAATACTTTCATGGTAATTTTTCGGATTCTTAGACTGACTGTGCGTTGTGAACGTGAAATCGGGGAGCCGAGTTCGAATTCCAGTTAAATTCCTTGCATTCACGTACGCGCAAATACCCTTGGGAAATATATTAATTCGTCTCTTTTCTCCAGTTATGTGTTAAATGAGTTGACAGATTCGGTTTAAAGACATTGCTGGCAACCAATCTACCTCAGAAAGTTATGGCAACCTACTGCGGGACGATCTTCTGCTCAGTCAGTCATGACTCTTTTGAGACATGATCGCCCAAGTGTGTATCACGTATGGCACTGGAAATTTCTGTTTCTGCTTCTTCCACGTCCAGTAACCACTTGTGTCTCAGTGGCTTTACTGCCTTGCTTGGAATGAATTCAATTAAAAAAGTGATGTGGAATTTGTATGGTCATTAATCAAATTTTAATTTGATTTAAAATCAGTATATTTATTAGAACAACATAGGTATCCATGTCGAGCACAGACATGTATTTTATAATACGCGAGATTGACAATCCGTATATCGAGATTTTAACGGCTCAAAGGGACTAGGTTTTGTGTCATTATCACTACAATGTCGGATGACATGTTTTCTATGCAAGCATACCGACTGACAGTTCAGTGGAGCTAGTGTGGGAACAATGTCAGCTCATCAGCAAGCCAAACGTGGGAAAAGGTCGCGAACTAGACCTCCAGTCAGGTGACCTCTTAGCATGATCCACGAAATTACGAAAAAAGATGGAAACAATAAAACTGCTTCTACTCTATTCTTGGATTTATGGATCCACTACTTCTACCTCCAGGGAGTTATTTATTATTGTACTCAGTTAAGTGCTATACGTGATACACGCTTGGGTGATCATGTCTCGAAAGAGACATGACTAACTGGGCAGAAGAGTTTCCAGCGGTGGGTTGCCTTTACTTTCAGCAGTAGACTGTTTGTCAACAAAAAGAAAGAACTCAATCCGTCCTGCTATTTAACCCTTTGCTGATTCATACCTTTACCAAGGGTATTTGCGCCTAAGTGAATGCAACGAATTCAACTGAAATTCAAACTCGGCTCCAATTGAATTATTTTACTATTTGAGCAATTTCTTGACATTTTTCTCTCCCTCGCACGTTTATCCCTCTAGGGTCATTCGTATCATAATTGATACAGTATTTCCCTATAAGGAAGCATTTCGTATTTCCCTATAAGGAAACATTTGGTATTCATTGACTGAGCAGTCAGTACTGCTTTCATTTGAAATTTATAAAATATTTCTCTTAAAAATTTTTTCAGGAAAATATTTCTTTCAAGGGTTGTTTTCATACTGTATCAAATATGATACGAATGGCCCTAGAGGGTTATTCATACGCATTTTTTCTCACTTTTTCTTTTTTTCACACAAACACACACACACACACACACACACACACACACATATATATATATATATATATATATATAAACACTTACAAATTTTGGGGGATCCGTATCACACTACGCGGATTTCGACCGTTAAGTCTCTTCAGGCATGGACACGGAAATCCAATGGATGTTTCCCCTAAATATGAACACCGGAAGGAAGAGTGGCAGTAAAAGAGGGGGGAAGAAAAAATTGTACCGTTTACCGTTATTTTTTAATAACGCTCACGAATGAAAGAACAGAAATCATGACTAAGTGTAGCCATACTAAAAATACCTATAAGGTTCATACAGCCATGGAAGAAAACGTTATAATTCCTTCTAATTTTAAAAATTGCGCGTTTAAAAATTTAAAAATTCTGCGTTACGTGAGCGTTCAAAAGAATCACCGTTACGTGAGCGTTTAAAAAAAAACGGTAAACCCTAAAATCAGTTATTGCAAATCGCCTGAATACACCACAGGGTAGAAACCTAGGTCGTGTAATAACTCGTTTACAAATGAATATATATATATGTGTGTGTGTGTATGTGTGTGTGTGTTAAATAAAAACGAAAATGCAGTATTCTAAAAAAACATTTCCGTTTTTTTCTTCGTTTAAAATATACATATTTCTCTCCTTGGAACCACTGTAACATCCTCATTATATATATATATATATATATATATATATATATATATATATATATATATAATGACAAAAAAGAAAACTTTTCTCATATCGATAATTTATTTTAAATTTATTTTGCCTCTGAATAAGTTTTAAAGAGCATGTATAATCATCTCTATTATAATAAAGATCGTATTGTATTCATTACACACACACACACACACACACACACACACACACACACATATATATATAACAATGAATGTATGTTATGTTTAATCATGAGCCGTTGTAAACATCGTAATTTCAGGTGAAAATAAAGACAAAAATTGTACATTTGGTTATTTTTTTATGCTGGTTCTTAGCTTTTGGCTCACATGAGGGGTTACAGGGACGCTAACATAAAGACATCCACTATCAAAGATGATTTTAACTTGTGTTGACATAAAACATTGCTAAGCAATGATAACAGTCACCAAATAGCGGACGCAGTTCATAAATTTGTAATGCTGTTCTATGACGTCACTCATATATTGTAAATATATATACATATATATATATATATATATATATATATATATATATATATATCCCTCCTGCTCTTACACCCTGATTGAGCACTCTGGAAGAATGGTAGACATTGAAAAACAGTAGCTACTCTGGCATGTACGTATCGCTCATTCAGTAATGGATTAGAGCAGTCTGGCTACTGGGCGGGTATAATGACAATATACACGCTAAAAAGTGTGCAGTCTTCTACTGAACGCTCATAGCCCAGAGGTAGAATCGCCGACTGAAGCCAATTCGGCCGGGTTTCAATCCTGGGTTAAAAGCACTCGGAGTCTAACCGTACTGATGAGTTGTGATGCAGCGAGACAGATCTGTCTGCGGATGACTGTATATATTCCTTGTTATAATAAAGAGTACTGTTTTTGTGTGTGTATATATATATATTTATATATATATATATATATATATATATATATACACTGTCACCCTCAGGTTTTAGATTATTTTGTTTGTCTGTTTTTCTTATGTCACCGTGTAAGATACTCGATAGTAGGTACATCAGTGTATATGTTTTAGAAGTCATCCCGATGTAAATATTTTGCCGTAATTTTTACCTCACATGCCCAATCGTTTATAAAGATTAAAATTCCTTTTGTAAATAATACATCTTGCAACGAAAAGCATTTTGAATTATATATAAATTTATTTATAACTTTATCTGTTCTTATGTATGTGGTTTAATGTTAGTTTTTAAATCAATCTGTGGTCGCCTATTGGTGTGT
Organism: Ascarosepion bandense; assembly: GCA_037127315.1. Taxonomy (NCBI): domain Eukaryota; kingdom Metazoa; phylum Mollusca; class Cephalopoda; order Sepiida; family Sepiidae; genus Ascarosepion; species Ascarosepion bandense. The sequence goes on along the minus strand of JBBBDQ010000704.1, from coordinate 126,909 downwards.
TCGTTGCCTAAGCGAAAAGAATTGGAAATCAAGAGAAAAAGTGTTCAAGATAAAGAAGGCAACCCTATACTGAAATTCAAATGAAATTTTTAAATTCTCCTACATATAAGTAAAATATACATACGATCTTAATTTTATACACATTCACCAAGAGATTTTTGATGTTTAGATTGAAGAATCAGAAAGCCGAGTTCGAATTCAAGTCGAATTACATACACTTACGTGCTAATACCCTTAGAAAAAGGCATACATTCACCTCTACCAAGCTACAAGTAAATAGCAGGATAGACTCGGTTCTATAGCCTTGGGTGGCATCCGATCTCGAAGAAAGAACAACTATGAATTCAAAATCTGCGTGGGTTTGTTTAGAGAGCATGTGGCATACTGTGAACCTGTTTTCAGTATTCGGCTCTTGTAGTTGGTTATACGCAAGCCTTCACCATTATAATCAAATTATATGTGCGGGTAATCTGGTTGATTGGTTGTAAGAACTAAACTACTTAACTCCCCACACGTCGTAAACGACGCGAGAGTCTAGGATAGATAGATAGATAGATAGATAGATAGATAGATAGATAGATAGGTAGATAGATAGATAGAGAAAGAGAGAGAGGGGGGGTATTTTTAAAAAAAAATAAGTTTTTTATTTAAATGTTTGTGCGTGTTGACGTAAATTATATAGAAACTGTGTAAATGTTTTGTATGGCTGGCTTCACACACACACACACACACACACACACACATATATATATATATATATATATATATAAGGAACGAAGAATTTACAACGTTCAAAACATTAATTTGAAACAGTGCTCAATATAAAATAGTGGTGCTTTGATTTACGAGTTAAATTTGTTCCTTGACAGAGCTCGTAATTCAAATTAATCGTATGTGAAATCAGTTACCCCAAAGAAATGTATTGAAGTGACATTAATCTGTTCCAGATCCTCAAAAACCACCGCTTTTTTTTTTACAAATAGGTAAAATGTACTAATAAACTATATCGTCTAAAACAGTGATATAGAATGTACTACAATGAACTACGTATAAAATGTACAGCATTTACCATGGAGATAACTTAAAGATGATGACGGGAGTGGAGGAGAAAGACTGAACTGAATAACTGAATCTTATTCACTGATTTTTGCCCTTTTCGTCACATTTTTCTCACTTTCATCTCCTGGAGTTTTCGATAAAACTCTCTCTTATGAGATCTGTTTCATTTTCTCTTTCAGAATGTTTCTAAGTTGCAACTTTTTCTGAGTGTTTCTTTTTTATAATGTCTGAAAGTTTCTCTCAATACCAATATTTTCTTTTACCTAACTTGTAGAGAAAACTTCTTCCGCATCACCTATTTTTGGTAAAACTGCAATGTGCTGCTATGCCTGTAGCTCCTCGGTATCAGTTCTTCGGAGTGCGCCTCGACGAACTCGTTGATGCCACCTTTGTCCATGTCTAGGCCTATGGACTTGCCGAGAAATACAATCTCCTCTACTACTGCTGCTCCAAAGTCCGTTTCAGACACAACGTCAGGCCGCAGCTTCTTTCACGCAGAGGTCAAGGTCCTCTTTGTAACACCCTGCCAGGAGATATTGATAATTCTGAGACCTATGAAGATGTTATAGTGGTCCTAGAACTCTTGAATGGTGAGTTTTTGCTCTCTGTCACCTCAAAGCAGGGCGGATAGATACTTAGAGAATAGCTTTTTGAAATTAGAAACCACCTCTGGCTCAATGGGCTGCAGGACAAGGGTGGTGTCTGGTGGAAGGTAGAGAATATTTATAAACTTGGATTTTTCGAGGTTATCATCTTCGAAGTTAGGTGGATGAGCAGATGCATTGTCCAGAGCGAGAAAGGCAGAGGTTATTTTCATGGAGATATTTTTAACGTCAGGGCCAAAGACCAAATTAACCCAATCAACAATGCCTCGTGAGAAACGTCCTCGTTTTTGCCCACCATATAAACTGCAGCTTTTTGGGGTTTTTTTTTTAATCTTATGTGACTAAAATGACAAATGTTCAGCGGCTTAACCTTGCAGTCGTCGCTCGCATTGACGCTCATTGAGAGAGTTAGCCTATCTTCCATTCGTTTGTGGTCTGGCATCCTCTTCTTTACCGTTACATAAGTCCTCCTGGGAATCACCTTCCAAGAAAGTCCTGTTTGAATACTTGTTAGGGGATGTATCCTTCGGCTGCTATAGTTCCGGCAAAATTGAGGTAATAGTCAGCTGCCTTCATATTCCCACCCGATACTTCGAGATGCATGACAAAAGAATGAGTACCGGTCCTCTTTTTAAAATTCTCGAACCAGCCCCAACTAGCTTTAAGCACCTCACCTAATGGCTAGTCTGTCGAAGTGCCTGGGATCTACTGCAACAAATCAGTGTAAATAGCTTGTGCTTTCTCGCAGATCATAGCCTCCATCACGGTATCTCTTACGAGCTGCTTATCCGTCCACCACTCTGTCAGGAGCTTCTCCATATTTTCAACGATAGGTGTACGCACTTTAGAAATTATTTTAACGTCGTCAACTGGCGTTATAGCATTTATCGACACATGTAGATCATAGCATAGAAGTGCTGCGATCGTAATGCTTCGCCAAATCGACTACACGCACACCATGACATGTTTTTCGATAATTTCTTTTTTTAATTTAATGCACCTAATCCGCTTCTTTACAGCACTGTCCTTCGCAGTCACTTTCTTCGAACCCATGGTTGGAAAAAACGAAATTTTGCAAAATAACTGCGAGCACAATACTACTGTTTCCACTGCGAGCTAACCACATAAAGTGAGACACGGGACGCTGAGCTGATGTTGCAGTGTTCACTATGGCTTTCACTGCGCCATCTAGAAGTGGGATATCTGAAGCTGGCTCGTAACCCGAATTTTAACCCAAAGTAAAAAAAAATCTGGCAAGAAATAACTCGTATATCGAAAAACTCGTTAGTTGGGGCATTCGTAAGTCACGGTACCGCTGTATATATAATGGTTGGCTACTCCGAGCGCACTCATTTGCTGAGGCGGCCGCTCAGGTACATTTGTGTATATTCAAAAACAACAGAGCTCAACTGTGCTTTATACTGCAATTTCAGTGACAGTTTCTGGTAGAGAAAACATGATTTTGTATGATCAGCAGTTTTTGTGCTGTTTTTTTTTTTAAATTAAACCATTGGTTACGATGGCTTGTAAATTCAAAGAATACCAGGGGTTTGCTCTTTCCACTTCACTATTAATAAACAATGACAAAAAGATAATAAAACTCCGGTAAATTAATCTAAAGTTTAAATTTAAAGTTAAAATCAATTCTAAACTTTTTTTCTGGTTGTATTGTTATATAGGTGCTTGCTGGGCGGTGACGACAAGACACAGACAAATATGCACATTTTGTAAAATACACGTAAATTATTAATGAGGCAGTCAAAACAAAATCATTGTTCTGTCAATGAAAGCTATTTTTATAGTGATCGCGTCCTAAATAAACTAGACATAGCATATTTCTTTGACTGGGACCAAAGCAGAAATAGCAAAAATTGAAAATGATTAGTTATAACGTTTTGGTAGGCTTTTTTGCTTTTTCTGCTTTTCAATCAATATCGATCAATCTTCAAATTATTTTTCTTAACATATTGTATGTAAACTTTTTTTTTCCAAATATAGTTATGTTAGTCATCTGTACCTGTAGCGCTATGAATATTCACGGGACCAAGTTCAAATTCTGGTTGGGTTCATTGTATTCATTTTCACATAAATACCGTTTACACCCCACAGACAAAGGTTAAATAGCAAGGCAGATTTGGCTATCTAGCCTTGGTTGACTGCCAGTATGAATGCAAAAGCTAGTTAAATTGTAAGCCCATTGGTCATGGGACTGACATTTTCTCCACGTAAAAACATATTTGCTTAGAAACTACAGTAGCAAATCCTAGCGTTTTATTTTTGTGGCCCTTTTCTCCATAGGAGGAAAAAGAAGAAGAATTTAATATTTTTTTAACAATTAATTAAATATCTCTGTAGAGTAAGAATTATCGTGAATGCTGTAAAGCATACAAGAATAAATTCCTGTAGAATTATTAAAATAAATTTGCTTTAATGAACTTAAAATGTTAGTAAATAGATTCTCAGTTCTTCATTTTTCTTCAAGCTTTTTATTCCTATGAGTCTATGCAGCAACAGACGAGAAAGAAAGATAATAAAACAACTAAGGTGAACGAAGGAGAGGAATATTCTGTTCTTTTATGTGCAAACAACCGTAAGAACGTGGACACACATGGTTCTCCACAACTTCATGTTTTTTCTCTAAATATTTTTACCCTTCATCATCAGTGTTTTAACTCGTTAAGTTGGTCACTTGTTTTTCCTTGGATACTTTGCCTTTAATATGTCCTGTGACACACACACACACACACACACACACACACACACACACACACACACATATATATATATATATATATGATAAAAATATAGCTTTTCGGTATGCTCTCTTTATGAGTAAAAGTGCTCGTTATCAGAGATCGAGTGTATGTAAATATAGAAGTGGACACTGAAATCAATATTCAGCGGCGACAGTCTGTTTCATGCTTCAACAGGATATTCTGACAGTTAGTGCTTCAAAATATGAAACAAACTGTCGCCGCTTGGTATTGAACTCAGTGTCCCCTTTCATATATATATATATATATATTCTTTTGTATATTTCGTATTGAACTGGTTAATATCCATTGAGCTCTCTATTTTTTCTATTTAATATTTTATATTAATTAGATAAAATATTTGAGATTATCCTCCCCGTTTTTACCGATTTGTCCTCTTTCGTATATATATATATATATATATATATATATATATATATATATATGTATATATATGTATATATATATATGTATATATATGATGTATTGTTTCTGACTGCCTATTTCATAGTGCTAATTCTTTATCGATCTTTTAAAGTAAGGCTCACAGCTATCAATGTGTTATTCAATCTCTTCTAATCAGTGAATATATATATATATATATATATATATATATTTATATTTATATTTTTGTCATAATATATCATATGAAATTCAGCTTACAATATGTCTCAGTTGAAAATGTTTTTATCCTTTCACTCGAGGTAAGATGATATAACCATTAAGATGCAAGTGGGTTACATAGAGTGAATGAAATTTCGAAAACGTTGCGGGTGAGAAATGGCTACAGGAATAACAGGATTCAATGAGACAGCATATGACGATTGATGTTGTACTTAATATTTTGAAAATTGTAATTGGCAATAACTAAGAGCCCCAAAAAGATAGGAAGTTGGGGAGAGCAATGATCAAATACGTTCTGAAAGGATACAATACAGATGACGAAAGAGATGGCAGGAAAGTAAAAAGATGGAATAGAATAGGCGGAAAGTGCTAAAAAAAACAATACATTACAATATCTTATGTGATGGTGTCTGTTTCTTAATATAGTTATTTTATGCATCACATTGTGCGTTGTAGTATAATGGATATCGGTTCGGAATGAGAATTCAGAGATCCGAGTTTGAATTCCTGTTGAAGTTTTTGCATTTGCTTACGTACAAATACCCTCTGAAAAATATATGAATCCATCTCTTCTCCCTCCAGCTATGAGTTGAATAGCAGGGCAGATTGAGTCTACTGCAGAAATAAATGATAATCTACTGCGGGAAAATCTTCTGCCTAGTTAGTCATGGATTGAAAGAGACATGATCTCCCAAACCTGCATCATTGATGGCACTTAACAGGCGCTCTGTAAGAAAATATAAATAAAATAACCAACCGGTTACCCTGCAGACTCTATCTGATGCGGCTTCCGTAGCAATTAGTAGTCTTCAAAATTTTGAGTTGGTAGCCCTACACCCAAACGGTTTTGAATAGTCCTTCTCCAAGACTTGAGGTTAACCAAATGTGGAGAGCTCTGTCTGGCAACTATTTCGTCTATAACTGGAGGAGAGACGAGATGCATTCATAGTGTTCTCACGAGGATTTATGCAAAAGTGAACGAAACAGTTTTGAACTCGGTACCCTATGCCACTTTTCACGGCAATAACACTACGTTACGCACACGTCTTTATTTAATTGTATACTCATCGATATTTACATTTTTTTTTCAAATATAGGGAAATTGCTTTAGGTTATAGGAAAGATAAAATCTCGTAAATTAAACAACACAAAAATAAACTGTAAACATTAAAAAGAAAAAAAATGGCTTTGAAAATGTCAGAGAAAGAAAAATTGGAAAAATTAAAAGGCGAATAAGCAATAAAAGTCGATTGACAAGCAATAAAATATTTGAAAGAGCTGATGCTGTGAATGTAAACAGAGAACAATGCCGGATGTTTAAATCATTGACTACAGATATGAAAGCAACCAAACAACTAATTTTATGTAAACATCACAATGAAAGACATGAAAATTGTATAAAAAAGTGCCTGGACACCGATTTCTAACTTTAATTTTTATATGATGAATGTAGAGCTACATTGGCTAGACCTGATAATTGAATGATACGTGGGACACTTCATAAAAAAAGTCGAACAACAATGACCTAAAAGACAAAAGAAAGGAGGTGCATTTATATTGTTGGTAGTAAATTAATAGGTTCGAATAAAGCTAATCATGTCAAGATAAATACAGTTCTTCAACTGTGTTTTGAGTGATACTAATCACAAAAACAAATATTAATAACAAGTAAAACAAAAACTTAGAGAATACATATGAATATATATAAATTCCCCCTTCATATTTTGCAAAACTTTCTATTGCTCATCCTGAGGAAAAAGATTTCAAAGAAAACAAATTGATAGAATGAAATAAAGCAACACAGATATTAAAGCAACCCAGATTAAACTAGTATAAAACTTGTTCATAGAAGAAAACTTACATGAGAATGAAAAACAACATTCATGCAAAAAATCAGTAACTGCTCTTGTAATATTTAAATCGAAGCAAGAGAGAAGTTAAGAAAAACTAATAGATAAAATATTGATCGATATAGAACACCAAGGTTCGCATATAAATAGGCAATATTGTATGATAATAAAATATTAATAGTAATAACATTGATAGTAAAAATTACTTAATTTACTCAACTTTAAATAATAAATGAATATTTAAATAGATTTTTATTTAATTAAGTAAAAAATATTTGTTTATAATATTTGCGTTGTTTTCTATTATATTTACAAAATACTTTTGTAGCAATGAGTGAAAGAATATATATATATATATATATATATATATATATATATATATTGTAATTTTATTATTACAATGGTTTATAAAAAGCATTATATCTACACAAAAATGATCATGCTTCAGAACAATACTCTTCTTCTTCAGGTGATATTTTAAAATAACGGGTGAAAATGATTTATTTAGAAAATATAAGATGAATTCCTGGTTATTTAGAAAATGAATGGGTAGTAGTTAGCGAATATGCTTGTAGGTGGGTCTATATTAGAGTGCTATAATGCTTTTATAAACCATTGCAATAACAAAATTACAATATTAAGCTCTACTTTGTATCGAGCACTCTTTAAAAGCAAATGCATAAACAGTGGGTTTTAATCTGTCTGTTATTTTACTTTGTATTAATATATATATTACACATCACTCAATATCCTTGCCCTTACTAATAAAAAAAACAAATTAGGCAAATTTCGACTTTATTCATCAACATAATTTCCTTCTAGGGTAATACACTGATTCCGTTGCTTCTCTAATAATTCGATGCATTTTTTGTTGAACGATTTGTCTTTGGCCTCAAAACACGCCTCAGTTTCCGATATCACTTCTTCATTGCGGCCCAAACTCTTTCGCTGGAGCATTCTTTTGAGGCCTGAAAATAGCCAGTCGATCTTGAGAAGAGGGTTGATGCGGAAGCAATTCGATGTGCAATTCATGTACCTTTGCCATCGTTACGATCGAGTTGTGACACGGTGCGTTGACTTGCTGAAAGATCACATTTTCTTCTTCATTTGTGTCCGTTTTTGGCGATTTCTTTCTTAAAAACACCAATAATGATATATAATATTCGCTATTGATGATTTTTCCTGTCTCAAGGTAATCGATGAACAAAATAGCTCGAGCATTCCAAAATCTCGCTTGCTGATGTTTGCATTTTGGTCGCTTTGGACGGCTTTCACCTGCTGCTGTCCACTTAGCTGACTGCCGATTTGACTCCGGTGTAAAGTGGTGGCGCCATGTTTCATCCATTGTCATATATTTACGCAAAAAACTCCTTCAAACAACGCTATGAATCGGCGACGCGTTGTTGTTTTTGATCGACTGTGAGCAAACGCGGCACCTACTTTAAACACAGCTTTCTCATTGACAAATGTTCATGCAAAATAGTGGATGCACTGACTTCTGATATGTTCATCTTCTCTGATATCTCACATAATTTCAATTTACGATCGAACAAATCGAATTTGTGAATTTTTTGGTGTTTTCTGGCACAACTGCCGATTTGGGAGACCTGAGCGTTCAGCATCATTTGTGTCTGTTCGACCGCGTTTAAAGCCGGTATATCTTCTCTTAACCATTATTTACGACGGAGTAGAGTCCGAATATCACTTATCAAACCACTGCTTTGTTTGATTAGCATTTTTCCCATCAGAAAGCAATGCTTATCAACACACGAAATTCAGATTTTTCCATTGTTTTTTGAAAATTTGCAACAGTAGCTTCACTTAAATAACTGTAATTTGTAAATTAATAATTCGATTGAACCCAAATTTTGTCACGGGCTATTTGAATTCATAAAAATTATATGGATTTTTTATTACTGGCGATATCTATATGTCAGGCTGGGGCTTATTGAGTGATGTGTTATATGGAATATATAATGTTTTTATAAACCATTGTAATTTATATATATATATATATATATATATATATATATATATATATATATATATATAATGTATCGAGGCAGCAAATTATTTTCTAAACATATACTGTTAAATATAAGAGACAATGAATGTCAATTATGTTTAATCATGAGCCGTTCTAAACGCCGTATTTTGGCTTTAATTTCAGTTGAAAATAAAGACAAAAATTCTCCAACATTTGGATAATTTTTTATTAATTAGGTTCTAAGCTTTCGGCTAACGCGAGCCATCTTCTGAAGAACGGCTCATGATTAAACATAATAGACATTCATTGTCTCTTATATTTAACAGTATATTTTTAGAATATATATATATATATATATATATATATATATATATATATATATATATATATGCAATACTCTGTAACTAATACAATTATGCTTATCTTGACTCTGTGAAGCGATAACGATACGAAACTTTTACTCGGTTTTTTAGGTATATATGATATTCTTTAAATCAAATATACATTTACCTTCTGTATCTTTGAATTGTTATAACATAAAGCGTTCCAGCATTTGGTTTGTTTGTATAATCTTTTTAAATGCTAGTTAGAAAACAAGTGATATTCAGTATTTTTCAATGGGTTCTATATTGTAAGCTGAAATTCATGTTACATCTTGGCGATATCAATATATCCAAAAACATTTACCAACATCGCGTTGAGCTAGGTTGAGTTGAGATCACTTGGTGTATTTTTACCCTTCTTTGTTATTTAATATAATTTTTTTTATTGGTTTAGTTTGGGGGTTAAAACAATTGTGTATACTTGTTTATTTTTGTGACTATCGACAAATATTAGTCTGTTTTATACTTGAGTCTGTGATTAGCATTTGGATAAAAATCCGACAGAATGGTAAACATTAGGCTGAGTCATTTCTGTTTTGGGTAACAATTGTAATGAGAAATTTACAATGTGCAGCAGAAACACCTCCCACATATGCTTCCGAGAAATACCTTCCATATAATACTAAGACATCAGTATCAATAGTGTTTCCATCTCGCCATTTGGGGGGAGGTATTTCTCTGAGGTATATATAGAAGATATTTCTGACATATCCTGTATCATGTTAATGTCTGATCATATGTGCCAGTTAAGAATATTTTTTTAATCATTTCACCCCAAGAAAGGCGATAATACCACTAAGATGCAAGTAGGATACTGGGAGTGAAAGAGAATTAGAAGGCTTTTGAAGTAAGCAGAAACAAGTAGCTAAACCTCTATTCCTGTTTAACAGACGGGGAAGAATTATAAACCGAGAGAAATTTGGAGTAAACATACTTTACTTGTTGCTTGAGTTTGAGTTTGAGTTTTGTTTAACGGCATATCAACCTTTGTAGTTTATTTAAGGCCAAAAAAGGTATTGTTGTAAGGTATTTTGTAATGTTCAGTTATAGTAAGACTGTTTTTTTTATTTTAGAAACTGAAAATGTCTTCTAACTTTGTATTCAAAAATGTATTGCTGGCAATATTTTGTTTTCCTCCAAAAATGTATTGTTGGTAATATTTTTCATTCAAAAATGTATATTTTTCTATAAAAGTCTATTTTTATACTTTCATAGTGTTTTGACCCAGTTTGGGGTTAACTATTTGCCCATAGCTAGGACCCCTAACAGGTGCTACCACTGTGGATCAGGATGGACCTTGGAACAACAGCAATGAAGAGGTGGTTCCAAGCTCCACACAACCTCCAAATCAGAGGCCTTGCTGCCGGATGCAGTTAACTTGTTGAACCACAATAACAACAGCAATGAAGAGGTGGTTCCAAGCTCCACACAACCTCCAAATCAGAGGCCTTGCTGCCGGATGCAGTTAACTTGTTGAACCACAATAACAACAGCAATGAAGAGGTGGTTCCAAGCTCCACACAACCTCCAAATCAGAGGCCTTGCTGCCGGATGCAGTTAACTTGTTGAACCACAATAACAACAGCAATGAAGAGGTGGTTCCAAGCTCCACACAACCTCCAAATCAGAGGCCTTGCTGCCGGATGCAGTTAACTTGTTGAACCACAATAACAACAGCAATGAAGAGGTGGTTCCAAGCTCCACACAACCTCCAAATCAGAGGCCTTGCTGCCGGATGCAGTTAACTTGTTGAACCACAATAACAACAGCAATGAAGAGGTGGTTCCAAGCTCCACACAATCTCCAAATCAGAGGCCTTGCTGCCGGATGCAGTTAACTTGTTGAACCACAATAACAACAGCAATGAAGAGGTGGTTCCAAGCTCCACACAACCTCCAAATCAGAGGCCTTGCTGCCGGATGCAGTTAACTTGTTGAACCACAATAACAACGTATACGGCGAATTAAAAAGGAAAATGTCGTTTTATTTCATAGCAACGCAAAATCCCCCCCCACGCAGCAAGGATAACACAAGGAACGCATTTGAAACTCGGTTAGTTTATTTTACCTTACTTTTCAACTTCACTTGAAGTTGCACCAATCGATTATTACATTTTTGATTTCTGCAAAACGCTTTGACCGTGAAAACTTTCTCTAGTGAAAACTAGAATCACATAAAAACCAACGGAAATTTCACTGAAAGTGTATTAAAAACGAGATAAGGGGCAATAAGTTATTGCAAGTAATGGTCAATAAAGAATTGAATAAAATGTGATTATGCTTTACCTTTTAAAGGAAAAAGTCGATAAAGATCAACGGAAATTATTTATGATTCAATCTAATGTATAAAACAATTTTGCAAACTCTTATGTTGACTTCTTTCGCAGATCAAACAATGTCATCCGAAAAGTAGATTTTATTTCAACCAAATTTACATCGGCAAGATAGAATGTGATTCACGTTAGTCATATGAATTTTTGAGATTTTTTGTTTTGTCTTTTTTTTTTACTTCAACTGTACCTTCTTTAGATTAACTTTTTACGAATAACACATCAGTTTTAAAACAAAAAGATATATAGGTATACAAAAATACTTTTGGGGCGGGTTCCTCAAGCCAAAACAAAGACACAAGTTCATATAAACATTTGTCCGCAAATCCTTCGTTTCTGAAGTTTTTTTTAAGTTTAAAGAAAGTTAACAGTAGATGGCGCTGCTTTGTATTGCAGACGAAATGTACACGAATTTGTTATTCGTGAACATTTATGGCTATTCTGTCTTCAACGTTTAACATGTGTTGTAGGGAGTTAACTGAGAAGTGTTCCGTTTTATAATGGGAGAATATTCATATCGTGAGCAGGCAAGTATGATTTTCACATGCAGCCCGAGAACGGTAAACGACGCGAGTCTGCAAGGTTGTATCAGATTGTTTCCAGACCGAAGGCAACTGAGTCATCTAACATTTGTGCTGTTTATCGTCGTGTCGCACTTTCCATCTTCTGTTAGAACACTCACGGAGATCCGAAGACGAATTGACATGGCAAAGGACGCGTTCCAGAAGATGAGCAAAATATTAACACACAGGAAAATCTCAATAGAAACGAAGAAAAGAGTGCTAGACTGCTACGTGATGTCAGTTCTTCAATACGGCAGTGAATGCTGGACAATATCATCGAAAATGAGGACAAAACTGGAAGTGGCCGAAATGTGGTTCTACAAAAGGATGCTACAGATATCGTGGACTGAGCATACAAGCAACGATGAGGTGTTGGAAAGAATGGCAACAAAAAGGAAATTGATGCTGAGCATAAGGAAGAGACAACTGCAATGAGGAAGGAGAGCCTGGAGAACCTGATACTGACTGGTCAGATAGAAGGAAGGAGTGACAGAGGAAGGCAGTGGATAACATATTTGCAGGGTCTGATCAGGTGGATGACGGAACGGGGGTTGCCAGGAGCAACAGGAGCAAACATACTAAGAGCCACAAGGGATAGGAAGACGTAGAGAACCATGATTGCCTAGGTCCTGAAGGGACATGGCACATAGAAGAATACGAAGAATCGTCGTGTCGCTGAGACAGGACATGTGACACCACAAACTGTGGATCAAGGAAAATCGAGACCCGTTCGCACGCCTAATCGCAAAGAACACATTATTTACGGTGCATGCGTGTGTAAAAGAAAGCGGAGGACATTTTGAATACTTTTTATGAGTTTTTCGTTGAGGTACAACGATGGCCTTTTAGACATATGTTTATACTTTACCAACGTTCGTAAAAGTATTTTTGATACACCCTATATATGATATACGTACCTATGGACATTAATGGATATGCCCCAATCCTCATAAATACGTTGGATACTATTTCAAAGTGGGGGTTATACTGGTGTCTAGCGATTAATATCACCCAGACGCAGTTCTAACATTACCGGACTCTCTGCCCGAAAGCGGAGAGTAATCCATTTTCATTATTATCTCGCCAAAATTTTTACTATTTAAAAATATTTTCTGGTTTTAAGTAACCTGTAAAAGGTTAATAAACCGTAAAGAACAAATCAAATCATATAAATCATTAATGTAAAAAGGCAGAAAACCCTTATTGCTTTCTACTGTTTGACTTTTTAATTAAAAATATCTTACTACAAATTAAGAGATTTCCAATTAGTTATAGCTGAAGATGATTTGAAATATCTGTGTCTGTGATTGTACTATTGCGAAGTTTTCTTCGTCGTCACGAGATCACAAAAACCTGAGAAAAAAATCATGTCGGGTTGTTCAAGTCTTTCATTGTAAGAACTGTTTCACCTTAATGCAGAATATTTTGACCAACACTGCCAGAAGCGTTTTCTCTCAGTCATATGTTGTTAATCTAAACAAACATTTCCTGTTAAGAATTTCAATGAAAATATAACATAACGCCTAGGCTCTTTTTATTACGTATTTATGCTGAAAGAGACATCTGAATATCTTATATCTAATCCATTTAAAATACTTAATTTTATTGTTTTTATGCATATTTCCATTTGATAAATAGCACATTTATACTGTAATTATTTACATGAATACGCCAATTGTTTTAAACAAATTCAAAATAAACTTATCGTGTTCTACCGTATATATTTTATAGTCTACATTGATCTCTAGTAACCAATTTACTTATTAAGTGATTATTCCTACAGAAATCCATGATTTTCCCTTAAAGTTGATCCTGGTAAGCTAACTTCTTGACTTCTTCAAAATGCTTCAAATGCTTGAAAAGTAACCATTTTTAGGTAGAATAATTGATAAAAAGCTCCATCTTCGACTTCCCTAACGCAACAGAAGAACGAATGTTTTCTTCTTAAATGCACGGTGTTCTTTTATAAAGTGGCCAATCGTCGTTCACCACAGCTTCCTATCTAACGTTTGTCCATTTACTATTCATTCTAGTCCTCACTCTTAAATCCACTTACACAAACTCGTTAAGTGGGTGCTTCTCTCTGCTCATATTGTCTTCAAAATATCCCGTAATTTGTAAAAACTCGAAGGCCTCCTTCATTATTTGTCCTACAAACGTCAACTCTCTAAGTACGAATGCTCTTTTCGCTACTATTTTCGTTAACTTTTTGTTAGTACTGAGGGGCATTATCAAAACATTAATACTGTGAAGTATTGTCACAATATTATGACTGTAAAGTATTATCACAGCATTAGTACTGTGACTTAATGTCTCAATAAAAATAACTTTCCGAGTTTAAAAATTTAAATATCTGTTTCATTTTATTATCATTAAACTATGTTGCACGTATAGTATTCTTATCATCCTACTGGAGAACCACAACTTCGTTGCCACAAATCTCTTCTTCGTCTGTGAGACATTATCCAACATTCACCTCAGTATAGGTCGATACATACTAAATAGCAGTTCAGCCCTGCTTTCTTTGTTTCTAAGGAAAAAGTTTACTCTCGCCTCGATCAAAAATCTGGTGTTGGTGACAAGGCGAACCTCGCTGCCGAGCTTGAAAAGGACCTCCAATCCGTGGTGGATTGGGGTAAGAAATGGTTCGTAAAATTCAATTCTTCCAAAACGAAGCTGCTATCAATTAACCACCACAGACAACCGCACCCCCCACCATTAGCATGGAACAGGCTTGCCTCCCAGAGAGTAAATCACTACGCCTGCTTGGCCTCACACTCTCAGCGGACCTCAAGTGGAATGACTACGTCGAATCCATTGCTAAATCCGCTCCTATGAAAGTCGGCTCTCTGTGCAGGGCTCGGAAATTCCTTCCGCCTGAATCTATCTTGCACATATATAAATCTACCGTCCGCCCGTGTATTGAATACTGCTATTCTCCTCGGGCTTCTTGACAAAATACAGAGGAGAATCTGTAATGTGATCGATACCGACTTAGCTGACCGCCTGCAGTCACTCTCTCACCGGCGTGACGTGGCTTCCCTGTGCCTCTTCTGTAAGTACTTTCACGGCTTCTGCTCGGATGAACTTAAATCACTGGTGCTTATAGGTGGGAATTTGCACGAGATACTAGATTGGCAACTAGGTCCCGCCCCTTTTCAGTGAAACCAATGAAATGTAACCGCAATTTCTACTCCTCGCACTTCCCGCTTGTGGAATTCCCTTCCGCATGATTGCTTCCCCGACGGCTACAACCTCCAGGAGTTTAAATGTAAGGTCAATAGACACCTCTTAACACACTAACTTGCACCCATTCCCGCCAACGCGCTCCCTACGTACCTCCTAACTTGTCTATTACCATCCCTCTGAGTAGATAGACTGAACTATAATTGGAGTAGATAGACTGAACTATCGCCCGGTTCACACTCCACCCACGTCTATTGAACAGGTGTAGAGGCTCATCCCTTGTTCCCTGTTTAGGATGTGGTTTCCGGCTTTCTCTTTTCCAATCTATTCACTCTTACGTAGCCCCTGCACACCAGTGGCCTTACAGCCTTGCTTGGGGTGATGTGATTAAAAAAAAAATTTCCTATACCCAATCGCTCTATGTAGCCCCATGCGCTATAGTGGCAGTAAACTACCTTGCTTGGGGGTGATATGATTTTAAAAAAAGAAGTTCCTAAGTGGCGCCAAATTTTCAGGTTTTGCGTGTTTTTCTGCTAATTTTTCATGGTCAGTTTCACATTTTGTCTAAATGCATATCTATATTACTTGGTCGTGATCCATCCAACCACTTCATTTTCACCAACGTTCATATTAATTTTCTTTTGTTTATAAAACAGTTTTGCTTCATGTTTTAACTTCTCTACCTCTTCCTGTCATGATTTTTTTCTGTTGGAAACGCGTTTCTAACAGAAAACCTATTTTCATCGCGATTGATAACAAACATGAGAAGTATGATACACAACACAAACGGATCAATTTCATATCATTATTCTGAGTATTTTTGCAATGTGTGAATCGTTGCTTTTATTTGCTTTGAAATGCTTTGAATCAATTCATTGAAATTTTGTCATCGTATTTTTCAGATCACTTTCCATGGCAGCAACCAAATTTTCATGAATGATTAATCGCTTTAGCCAGTGTCTCTGCTGCTGAATTACTATGTGATATCAATTTTCTTGTATGGTAGCGAATGCTGAACAATCTCACCACAGATGGAAAGGAGACTGGAGACGACAGAAATCTGCCTCTACAGAAGGTAACTGAGAAATACCATGGGCGATGCGAATAAACAACGATTATAATTTAAAGAAATTGTTAACTAAAACAGAACATACTTAAAGTCGGAAAGAGACAGCTTGGACACATAATGGTAAAGGAAGGGTTGGAAAATGTAATTCTCTCAGGGTATAGCGAGAGCAAGAGAGATAGAGGGAGATAGTTAACCATCTGCCCGACGAGATTGGGCAAATGGACAATGATAAAGAGGTAGAAGGCTTGGCTAAGAGAAAAAACACTGCTAAGGACCACGAGAGATAGCTTGTTGGGGATAGCCATGGTCACCCACGTTCTAAAGGTACACGACACAAAGAAAAAGACCTTCTGTCATTAAAATTTTACGTTTTATTCATTAGCAGTACAGTCTCCAACTGTACAATTAATAACTGTCTTCCGTTAGGCATTAACAGCAATTCATACAAGTTGAAAATGTAACAAATATCAGTTAAAAGATTTTCATTTATAAAAGAAAAATGCAACAAATACACCCTTATGCAAATTTATTGAAATAAAACGAATAATTTGTTCCTATGATCTTTCATACCTGATCCCGTATACGTCATCACTTTGTCTAAATACATATCTATATTACTTGGTCGTGATCCATCCAACCACTTCATTTTCACCAACGTTCATATTAATTTTCTTTTGATTATAAAAAACAGTTTTGCGTACATGTTTTAACTTCTTTCCTGTCATAAAATTTTGTCATTGTATTTTTCAGATCATTTTCCATGGCAGCAACCAAATTTTCATGAATGATTAATCACTTTAGCCGGTGTCTCTGCTGCTAAATTGCTATGTGATATCAATCTTCTTGTATGGCAGTGAATGCTGAACAATCTTACCACAGATGGAAAGGAGACTGGAGACGACAGAAATCTGGCTCTTCGGACCACATTTTCTTTTAAGTTTTGAACTGATGTATCCACTTTGTTTCTTCGCCTTGATGACACGACCGACAGCTGGAAGGCTGACACCAGCAATATTCTAGATCTCTCTGAAAGACATACCAGTGTGTTCGTGCAGCGTTACAATTTGGTAAGGTTCCTTGAAATAACGTCTATCGCATAAAATAGCTGTAGAGCAGCTAATCAACAGTCGGGACAACAATGTCTGGGTGAGATAAAAATCTGATGAAATTACGGATGACGCAATATTTTTCAAGGCCAAACCAATTTTATCATACACCCCGAAAAGAGACTCATACACGATTGCAAATGACCAAGTCTGAGATAAATCTGTCATTCCAGTGGGTTTAAAACTGACTGCATGGTGAAAGAAAAGAAACTAAAGCTGTTGCTTCAATTAATTTTCACAAGGTTGTACTAAAAACAGTCTAAGTTAAAGCAGTGTAGACAATCTCATTTTGAACTAAAAGTCACACAAAAGGAAAACTTATACGACTTCAGACAATACAGGTCATCCTTGTCAGTATTCAGAAAACTTGATAAGATTAAAGGGAGATAATCCAGATCAAGTGCATTTCTCGTTGGGAATGATTTATACGTGATATCCATGGTACCATGAACGATAAGCCGATCTGAGCGTTTTTATATAAAAAAAAATTCCAAGTATTGTTCATGATTTTTAATATACTTTACTCGTCTGGACTTCCTAATTCACACAAAGATTAACATTTTCTTTATTCTCTTAGTTTTTCTTCACCTGTTTGTCGAGGAAATACGAACCTCTAGAGGAATAGCCAGATTTTTCAGATGAAGCATCTTTAGATACAAAACTATTACGAAATCTTCTGTATGTTTGGTAACATACAAGAGATAGATAATTGTATGTGAATATTAACAATTACACGTAAACATACACACATAGATAGATAGATAGATAGATAGATAGATAGATAGATAGATAGATAGATGTGAACTTTCTAAGTGCACAAGGCCTGAAAATATGAGGTACACAGTGGGGATCGAACTCACTAATAGTGAAACAAGCTTTTAAACCATTAAACCATGTTGAGGTGCACGTCAAATTATTTTCTAAGTGTAGCTTAGACGTGTTACAAAGCCAAATGCATTGGGCACCCAGTGAGGATCTAACTCATTATTCAGGCCTGCTTACCATTATACCATGCCGAAATGATTTTATAAGCGTACCTTAGTTGTGGAACACGGTGGAAAGTATGGAGACCCAGTAACGATTGAACTCACTATTCAGTTATAACTGATCTAACGAGAAAAGCTCGCTAACCATTACACTACGCCGAACTATACGGAAAAGGATATTCTAAGCGCAACTTAGATGTGGCACAGCACTGACTATATGTGGCACTCAGTGAGCATCGAACTCACTATTCAGTTGAATTTCATCCACCGCGACATTATGGCTAACCATTACAACACGTTGCAGCGACGAAAAATAATTTTCTACGCGTATCTTAGTTGTGGCAAATAGCAGAAAATAAGGAGCAATCCGTGAGGATCGAACTCACTTTTCAGTTGTAATTGATCAAGCGAGAAAACTTTCTTAACATAACACCACGCCGAAGTGCTCAGATATATAGATAATTGGAAACAAGTAATAAAGAACAAAAAGATATTCAATAATAAAGATATTCAATAAAATATCAGTATATTTTTAAAAAAAAGAATTCTTCCTATTATTAGCATAGAGAAACAGAAAAGAATTATTTTAAGAAAATGCCCCCAGCCATTACGACGACGGTGATGTTGCTTCAGAAGCGACTTCATTTGAGCTTCCTGTGCTTCTTGTTCCTATTAGTCATCAGGCCGACGATGGCGGCTTTCAACGAGTTTAATTTGAATATCAGTGCCGGAATTAAAGTCTCCCAGTATTCTAAAAACCATAGAATTTAGCCAAATAAAGATTGCGTGCTGTAGTGATGACACACGTTCTTGACAATGGCTGGGATAGTCGAGAGTAACTGAATATAACAAGAAAAGTCATGAACTTTGGACAATTTATTCACAACTTCGATCCCGATGTACAACACTTCATTCATTCGGAAAGTAGATAGATAAAATTAAAAGATGAATATACACATCTTTTCGGTGTAATTTAATAAAACTTGTTTGTAGACTAGACTTGCCTCGAAATCTCATCAATTTACACTTGATCTGGCAAGATGTAGCTGTAAGTTCTATGCCAGCAGTTTCTTTTTCTAACACTACTCACTTGTGGAACTCCCTTCCAATTCTATGCTTTCCAGTTTAATATAATCGTGATCCGGTGTCATCTTTTAGGACTTCAACTGTCTAAGATCATGCTTGCGTTGATGTGATTACATATACCTATAAAAAAGATGGGACGATGAAAGTTTAAATTTGAATTTTACATTTTTTTATAAGTGTTTGGGTATATAGTCTGTTTTCATTTAATTTCTTTTCTTTTTTGTTTAACTTTGTATCACATTTAAATATCCCAGATTGTGATAATACAAGGTTTGTCAGGAAAGGTGAAATATTGCAAGAACCTGGATGTAAATATGTTGGGGATAATATATTGATTAAAGCACTTTCTACAGATTTTCATCTTATTTCGGTTAAGTGGGCTCAATGGATTATTTAGTGACGACAAGATTTTTGTAATAGATTTTTGTAATGCTGATTTTCGAAGTGCATCTTAAATGTGGCACAAAGCCGAAAGTAAGGGACACACAGTGAGGAACGAACTCACTACTCAGATATAATGGTTATAGGGAAACAAACTTTCTAACCAGTACATCACGCCAAAGTGCCCCAATAGATTTGTATGACTATAATATATATTCTTTGCAAGAAATCAGTTTGCAAATCGGTTTTCAGGGACGTAGAGGGTTTTGTCGAGTGTTAGATGTATTACTGATATTTTTTTTAATTCGGAAGATCAACCAAATACACTAACTTAGTTTCAACCTTTCGGTATCTTTAGACGTTTTATATTAAATGATCACCCAACGCCTTTCCGTTAGCATAGCAGAAACTTCGAGAATGCATAACTGGAAGTTTAAAATAAAGGAGGAGCTGGTCAACGCTAGCGAAGTAATACTGTAAACACTTTCATCAAGCCTAAAATATATTTTCTAAGGTGTTTAAATCTGGACATTACTTCGAACCTGTCATTTAGCAGCCTTTCTTGTTCTGGAAATTATTCTGGGGTTAATATGCCAAGAAGAGAGGTTTTCAATATACTCCCATTACATATAGATCTTTACTATTCTTTCTTTTAATTTCCACAAGTGGTTGGCTAGTTTAGAGCAATTTTTAAAGCTTTTTATCTTTAATGTTGACTTATGATTGTACTAGCAGTATAGCCCGGCGTCGCTTGGGTGTAAAGAAAACTTTAAAACTGATCCATGGTCCTGGAGCTCAGACTCTTTGGATGTTGGCACGAAAGACTAAAAAGCAATAGTTGTCTCCAGTTAAAGAGAAACCGTAGACTGAAAGAAAAATGAATGGATGTAAGTCAAATTTTTATTTCCTGGTATCGATATCAAATAAGCTTTTTTCGTCGCAAACTGAATTTTGAACGCTAAATAAGTCCTCTGAGTAAATGGTATCATGGCTGAGACTAAGAACAACAATTATACCTACTTAGAGCCAAACCCGAAGTAAAAACTAAAATAAAAGGGCTGAAAAAATACAGACATATATAAATATATATCATCGATTTTCTGCACTCTTGTAGAAACTGCAACCTTGAAACTTCTGAATATCGTTTCTTACGTCTTTGTCTATGAGTGCATCAAATTTGATTAAAATCGGACCACTTCTTCTATAAAACAGCTGAAAAACAGCTGAACCGTTTTTCTTGAAAATTTACACAGTTGTACTATAAGCGTCTGTGAGTGTTCTTAGCTAGGTTTTGTGTCGAGGTATCCCCGATAAATATCGAAAATCGATAATCGAAAAAATCGGGTTATAGAAGGAGTGGTCCGATTTTAATCAAATTTGATACACTCATAGACAAAGACATAAGAAACGATATTCAGAAGTTTCAAGGTTGCAGTTCTTACAATAGTGCAGACAATTTGATATCGATACCAGGAAATCAAAATTTGACTTACATCCATTTCTTTCAGTCTACGGTTTCTCTTTAACTGGAAACAACTATTGCTTTTAAGTCTTTCGTGCCAACGTCTAAAGAGTCTGAGCTCCAGGACCATAGATTAATTTTAAAGCTTTCATTACACCCGAGCAACGCCGGGCTATACTGCTAGTGATTATATATATATATATATATATATATATATATATATATATATATATATATATATATATATATATATGTGTGTGTGTGTGTGTGTGTGTGTGTGTGTGTGTGTGTGTGTGTTATCTACAATTTATATGCTATCAACAGTTTCATTGCATTTGAACAAATTGGTCAGTGTCATTATCTTTCAATTTATTCAGCGTTTCCGATGACGTCAAGAAATGAAGCACACCCTTTGATATTCCTCCGCCATGAAATGAAGAACTTTTTATTTTATTTTCTTCCACTTTTTTGTCTTTTTCTTTTACGATCACATTTCGTTTTTTATCTCCCCAAAATTATCTATTTGTGTGTGCATGTGGTGTGTGCATGTGTGCGTACATGTTTGTGTGCATGTGTGCGTGTATGCACGGCAGAACAAATGCTATAATGATAATATTTTTATACAAGGAAACATTTGGCATTCATTGACACAGCAGCCAGTACTGCTTTCGGTTGAAATTTATAAAATCTTTCTCTTAAAACAATTTTTCAGGAAAATAGTTTTCTCAAATCCAGGATCTGTTATCGCTGTTTCCAGCATTGATAGGGATTTGTCTCCTAATTTATATTTTTTAAGTACTGGGAGTATCAGCATCTTGATTATGCCGTTATTATTTGTTCTAGTTACATGTGCTTTCCATATTTGTCTTTGCTGTTGTTGGCAGTCCTCGAGTGATTTAGTTTCGGTTATTTGGTCCAGTTCTTGATTTATGAGGTCGGCAAAGAAGGTGTACAATTTCCTAGTCATTCCAAAGCTAAGTTGAAGATGATCTTTAAATAAACATTTCATTCACTCTTACACAATTCTCTCACTTGATATGCAAGTGATGTGTCGATATGGATTTTATTTTTTCATTTCGCGTTTAATATTTCATATAATTCATTTTGTACCTAATTCTCATGAGAGGAAAACACATTGTATTTGTTATAAAAGGAGCAGAATTTGTAATCTGGTTTTAAAAACACAAAACTAAATTAATCTGCCCGGATAGCCAAGCAAATAACTGAAGTTTGTTATTATAAGAAAAATCGATGCCAATTTAAAACAGCACACAGTTGAGAGCGTATGTTCGAAATTTGTTTCTAATCATTTTTTGTCAACATTGAAAGAAAACAATGACGTTAAAAAAAAAGTAATAAAGACCAGTTGTGTGTAAAGGGAGACAACCTAATAACGTTCTAATATAACGCTCTCTTCCATGTCAACAAATAACGAAAAGGCTTGATTCTTAATAAAATAAAGCAAAGCAATGAGATGAATTAAATTACATTTATTACACCAAGTAATTCTTTCTACTAGGCGTTCGTTTTAGATTAAATCGAGTTTGCTGATTCCAAATCCGTACTCAAAATTGTTTCAGCACGTCAGAATTTTTTCTTTATTCGCATGAGTGGGGAAAATTGCGGAAAATTAAATACACTGGGTAAACAAGATATTTTGTCTCCTAATAAAAACACTTTACTAGACAAAATGAAGTACACTAGTTCCAAATCGTTTCTTGTTCTCTGTTATATAAGAGGAGTTATATTAGTTTGCAGAGCCATGTCTCTGTTTTACTTGTAAATTCCTAATCAGCATACACAATTTGGTCTAGTTGAGTATCATTTGTCTAAGTCAGTCAGTTAAATGTCATACGTAATACACACTTGGGCGATCATGTCTCGAAAGTCATGACTGACTGGACATTTTCCCGAGTAGGTTGTCATTACTTTATGCGGTAGTTTGATTGCCAATTAAGTATACAAAACTCGATCTGTTCTGCTATTTAAACCATAACTGGAGGGAGAAGAGGGTATCTGCGTGTAATAAAATGCAACTGGAATTCGAACTCGGCTCTCTGATGTCTTGTTCCGAGCTGATAACCGCCGCACCACAACGCACATCCGTTTGTTTAGGTAGTATGCTAAATTTTTGTTCGTTGATGTCGATTTATGCATCTTTTATTACAAATTTATTATAGACAATAAGGAAATTGGACATAGAATAAGTGGAGCCACAAAACCTCTACATTGATCTAAAAACTCGAGTCATGTTCCTAACCTCGTCAGATCGAAATTTTAATACGGATTAACTGGCCGATTTTGTATAGCCGCACATCAATCTCTATGAGTCCTTTAATGCTGAAATCTAAATGTTTTGAACACAATTTTATGACTTCAACTAAATATAATCCGAACTTTATTGTATGTCTTTAACTTCAGATCAAATGTATTGTTGGTAATTCTACCATAAAATTTATTGTTGGTCATTTTGTTATAAACTGGTTTTGCTGGCAATTTTACTATAAATAGGTATTTACACTGTTTAGATTATTCGGACTATTGTCCTCATGTTTGTTGCCATTTGTACGGCGTTTTCGTTATTGTACGCTCCGGCCTTCCTCTGGTGCTAGGAATTTCGTACCGAAACCTTTATTACAATCACTGGGGTATATCATTCTCATTCCTTTCGTTTAGCCTTCTTTTGGTAGTCATGAGCTATCTCCCTCTAACCCTGTAAGTTACTTGTTCACCACTGCTATAGCCTGGTATTGAACTCTTTGGGTCAAGTCACTGGAACTAACCAACGTCTATATCCTTAAGGATTGTAATAAAGGGTTCGGTTCAAAATTCCTAG
This sequence comes from Ascarosepion bandense, assembly GCA_037127315.1. NCBI lineage: Eukaryota > Metazoa > Mollusca > Cephalopoda > Sepiida > Sepiidae > Ascarosepion > Ascarosepion bandense. The sequence continues at coordinate 102,644 of JBBBDQ010000704.1, read as the reverse complement.
CACCTAAAGAAGGCTGAAGCGTACAACAACCGTCGTACAAATGGAAACAAAGATGAGGACAATAGTCTGAATAATGTAAATTTTGTAAATACTACCTCATCTCAGAATTATAGACAAATAAATAGGTATTGTTGCAATGTTTATATAAAACTATATTTCTGCTATTGTCATCATAAAAATGTATTTTTATACTGTCATTGTGTTTTGTTTTGGCCTGGGAGTTCACTAATTATCCATAAAATGAGACCCTAACAGATGCTACCATCCCAGGCCAGACTGGACGGGGAAACAAGTGTAATTAAGAGGTGGTTGCAGTTTCCACAAAATCTCACTATCAAAGGCCTTGCTGCCGAATATAGTTTATCGTCATACCCAGAAATTTTCGTATGGAATGCGTCAAACAGAAATGTTTAAACTGTCTGATGTATACAACCGCTTTCTCAGATCAATGCTCAATATATGAAACGCTTAGCAAGAGCCACTCTTATCCGAACCTCCTAAATTGTCGCTACAGATTCACAAAAGACTGTTCCAAATAATAGAAACCAAATCACGTGAAGAATTTCAATAACAGTAACAATGGATTGCAAATGTAACTCGAAGGATAAAAAAATGGCATAATCTAGATGCTACTTTGAACAAAAACCGACGAAGGAACCCAATAATTCCCACCTCACCGCACCCCTCCCCACCAGTTCTGGAAAAAGCAATAACAAATACTAAACATTGTTTTGCGAGAAAAATTTTATAAATTATAACCGATAGTAGTACTGGCTGCTCGGTCAATAAATGCTAAATGTTTCCCCATAAGGAAACGGCTTTGTCGTTACCTTTGTTATACGAAGCGTTCGTAGAAAGAAGTTGAATGTCAGCACACACTCTCTGCCACACTATTTACTAAAGATTTTTAGAATATACTGGAGCATCGAGGATGCCATATTATCGGATTCCAGATTGATCATTTTAAACTTATTTAGACTTCTTTAGAAATTTCAGGGTATTAAGCAGAGCATTAATGAAGTACTTATCCCAGATTTAAACATCCAGACATAATAATCGTCACGAAGCTGTTTAGTTGTGGAATGCGAACGGATGCTCATATATCTAGAATTCCAATCAAAACATTGAGTTGGTTAATTTCGTAACAATGCAAGGCATAACAATGCAATCATCACTTTTTTCTTCCCCTCACATATTTTATGTGTGCAATGTGCGTGCATAGTTTATTCTATATATTTTTGTGATCAAATTCTATCTTTTCTTTCTACTGTTTTGCGTTCGATCAAAATCTGCAACTTCCTTTTTCTGTCTCTCTTTCTCAACGATTTAAATACTTTCACTTTCTTAACTTTCTTTCTAAAACACTCTATGAACACGCATCTCCTTTTCTCACCCCCTTTCTCTCTCTCTCTCTCTCTCTCTCTCTCTCTCTCTCTCTCTCTCATACACACTCTCTATCTCTCTCATTTTTCTCTTTAAAATTATTATTTTATCTATATTATCAATTGACGCAATGCTTTCTAATTGAACCATTTTTTTCACCACAAATTGCGCTTACTCTCCTCTTAACATTTTCCAAGTGTAGTTCTCTCCGCAGACGTGTTTTAAGAATAAAAAAAGAGACAGCTAAAATCCGTGTTTTATATATTGAAGAAAGAAGACATGGAGACACTTTGACACTTAGAAGACATATTTTAGGCAAGAGGGCCAAATGGAAAAAGGGAGCAAACGAACGAGCTTGTGCGAATGGATGGCCGAACAGAGACTGAGCTACATTACTAGGAGCTGCAAAAGGCATATGTGAGGTTTGTTACGTGCGTAAATATATATTAATATGTATTAATTATACGCGTATAAGTCTGATCTTCATAAATATGTATGAGAGTGAGCGAACACAATATTTATATGTGGATATGGAGAGAAATATGTATGTGTGTAACGCATAGATATATTTGAATTTACATATGTGTGTACAGATGTTTGTGTGTGTGCGTATGTATGTTCATTAGTAGGGTTATATGTGTATATGTATTCATGTGCTTGTGAGTGGGCGTGTTTTATGACCACTCATTCAGCCCATTGAACTTTTGCTCTCCTGGCCGTAGTGATTCTTACCCGAGATAAGGCTAAAGTTTCTATTCTGGACCATGTTACTTGATTTCCATTTAGTTTTAAAAAAGATTTTATACAGGAAAAATTCTTATAGCGAAAGAAATTTGTTCTGAAGAAATTAACTAACTAGTTCATATAAATGGATTATAATTTATAACCACCTTAGATGATGTGTTGAGTGTTTCTTTATAGATAGATAGATAGATAGATAGATAGATAGATAGATAGATAGATAGATAGATATTCCATTTTTAAACGAGTTATTTCGCTTACCATGAGCAGTGTCTACAATCTAATTGTATCGAACAATTTTTAATATAAATGTGTACTGGTCTAACCCTATTATGATCAAAAACTAAGTATTAAACAATCAATCAATATATATTTAAAGGTGATTTTATTGAGTGTTGGTTGTTTAGATTTGATGTACATGGCCTCCAATATCTGAAGGTTCCTCTTACTGTGTGTATGAGTAAGGATCGCCGCATTGTTGACCAATATCTGTCTAATATTACCTACATGTTTATGTTTTTCAGAGAAATGCTGTTTAATTGTACTCTGATCAGAAAGAAGACATGTAAGTCTACAGGAGAGCGTGATTGTAGTAAAACCAATATATATACTGGGTTTTTATTAGTATCAGAGATGCAATCTCTGAATGGGCATGTAAATTGGTACACTACATTGTTTTTTTTTTAGAGAATTTAAATCCGGACATAACACATTACATTGCATTTGAATTAATGGTTTTGTTGTCATTTTGCGCTATCACACGGTGTGACGTCATAAAACCGCATTGCAAATTTGAGAAAAGCGTTTATTATTTTTGGTAACTATTGCCGTTGCCAAGCGGAATTTTATGTCAACACAAAATCGTCGGTGATGGCGGATGTTATTGTATTACAGCCTAAATAACACCTCTCTGAAGATGGTTCATGTGAGCCGAAAGCTTAGAAGCAAGTTAATAAAGTTATCCAAATGTTGGAGAATTTTTGTCTTTGTTTTCGATTGAAATTAAAGCCAAAATACGACGTTTAGAACGGCTCATGATTAAACATAATAGACATTCATTGTCTCTTATATTTAACAGCATATGTTTAGAAAAAAATATATATATATATCATATTGTTAGCTTTGAATATTCAGTTCATTTGTTTTTCGATTGAAATTAAAGCCAAAATACGACGTTTATACTCATGATTAAACATAATAGACATTTATTGTCTCTTATATTTAACAGCATATGTTTAGAAAAAATATATATATATATCATATTGTTAGCTTTGAATATTCAGTTCATTTGTTTTAATTGTGCATTTTTAATTTTTTTATTTAATGTCAGCTGGTCTAACCGGCAGCTATTTTACACTGGTATATATATATATATATATATATATATATATATATATATATATATAATCTTATTTTTAATGGATACGCATATTTGAGTAGATCCTTTTTTATTTTATTGAATACTATAATTATTTATTCCCATCTGTCGATCGGAATATTCTAGAAATCTTATTAAAATGAAATACGTGCACTCCGGCAGGATTCCAAGAACCGTCATTAGATATGACGTCTCGGTCACGAAGAATCTCCTGGGGAAACGAACTGCGAATCATGCTTTTGAATACAGACCTTTCTCCATTCTGGAAAAATGCATCTTTGCCCAGTTTTGTATCCTAACGTAAACAAATAAAAACTTTTGGGAATGCATTTTTTATTTAATAATAACGACGTAATTTTAATTTATTGCTTAACCGTTATTTTTAATGATATTTCACGCCTGCAGATGGAAATAAATAAATATTCTACTTAATAAACAAATAAAAACCAACTACTCAAATATGGATATCCATTAAAAATAACGTTTTAGCAATAAACGAAAATAATATTGGATTAATATATATATATATATATATAACGTTTTAGCAATAAACTAAAATAATATTGGATTAATATATATATATATATATATATATGTGTGTGTGTGTGTGTGTGTGTGTGTGTGTGTGTGTGTGTGTATATATATATATATATATATATATCGAACTCCAACCGCCTTGCTTTAGGCAGATTAGGATATCACGAGAATTATGTATTTTTAAGGATTTCATTATGAATCATTTGGTCGATGCATCCTCACGAGTGGCTAGGCTACTGGGGATAAGTTTTTCTTCGCTTTTTTCTTTTTTATCGAGACACCATCTGTATATCGATTTCCAAGGATCTGTAAGCCTGAGGATTTGTGCAGTTGTTAACTGCTTCCGAACAGTTTATTTCTACTCGTGTTCATTCGCAAGACTTGGGTCAACCCGTTTGGTATGGTTTCCAGTTATTTCCCAACAGTGCTGCACTCCGTGACCGTTCCCTTCAGGATGATATTATCAAGAAATCATCACCTAAAATCTAATCCAACAAGTTATTCTCTCGCACTTTTCGCTTGAGGCACTCTTTTCCGTTTACTTACTTCTCTGATGACTACAATCTTCAAAAATTTAAATGAAACGTCAATCAGCATTTTATATCTTCTTAAATCCTGTGTATCTTTGTCATTTGCTCAATCCTCCCTGTACTCAGTATTTTCTCCACTTTTTTCTTACCCGTAACCCCGCTGCGCTGCGTCTTAGCAGTCTAGCCTTATTTGGTGTGAAATGATTTAGAAAAAAAAACAAAAAATGGATATATGACTCAGCGGATAAAAGTGTTGGTTTGGTCAAAGAGTTGTGAGTTCAATACCTGTCTACAAATAAACGTGAACAAAACTTGGAGAGTTAATTTAAAAATGAGAAATCCGAAAGAGGCATGACACGTGCAACTAGAACATACTATTCTGGTGGACGAAATAAATGGTCCGGTTTGAAATTCCAATCACCTAAAGAGGAAGGGGGTGTACAAAGACCGAAACGTTATGAATATGACAATAAAGATGAGGATAAATGCCTGAACAATGTCAGTAAAAATTAAAAAATAAATATAAAAAAAAAAAACTGAAAAACAACTAATCGACCATGGGGAAATTCGAACCAGATCTCTTGTCGGAACGCTAACGCACTAATACCACAACTACTCATAATTATTTGTATACGCGTATATGTATGGGTGCGTGCGTGTATGTGTATGTGTGTGTATGTGCATATGTCCTATAGAAAGTTATAAAAGAGCAAAAGAACAAAAACATGTAGTTTGATAACGTGGGATCAGCTAGTTGTAAAAACTGGAAAAGTATAAAAACGTTAAAAAATATTTGTGATAAATAAATTGGGAGAGAGAGACATATAAGTAAATGAGTCAATTTTAAAGAGAGCGCTTCTTTCTGTTTTGTATCCCTTCAGGAAGTGGGTGTTCTTGGCGCTCCACAGCTTTTTGCCTTTTGCAGCTCTAAGTAATGTAGCCCAGTTCTCTGTTCGGCCATCCATTTGCACAAGCTCGTTAGTTTGCTCTCTTTTTCCATTTGTCCCTCTTACTTTTAATATGTCTTCGAAGTGTCAAATTCTCTATGTCTTCTTTCCTCAACATATGAAACATGGATTTTAGCTGTCTCTTTATGGTTCTTAAGACACGTCTGTGGAGAAAACTGCACTTAGAAAATGTTGGGAGGGGAGTAAACGCAATTTGTGGTAAAAAAAAATGGTTCAATTAGAAAGTATTGCATCAGCTGATAATATAGATAGAATAATAATTTTAAAGAGAAAAATGAGAGATACAGAGTGTGTATACTCACAAAATACGCATATATTTACATACTTACACACACACACACACATATATATGCATACTCCTGCTTGTATATACATATATGTGAATGATTTGTTTGAACATTATTTTTTTTATCGATACTCGTATTTAAGTAGATATTCTGTTTTTAATTAAACAGTATTATATATTTATATCTCCTGGCCTGATAATTTACGATAAATTTTGTTTACGAAAATGTGTGTCATTTGGCAGGATTCGAACCTGCGACCTCTATCCACATAGGGGAAGCTACCATGTGAATTGGCACGTCTTAGACATCTCGACCACGAATGACCATTAGTCTAAACATTCAAACAAGTCATTTTAAATTGTCATTTGTTTATAACCAAGTTTCGTTAATCTTCGTTAATTTCCGTAACATGTTTACATTTGTTGACATTACGATACATTTCCGAGCAGATATGGTTATTGCGATAAATCGAAAACTGTGTTATATAGGCTTGATTAAAACCTCGTTTAGACTAATGGTCATTCATGATCGAGAGGTCTAAGACGTGCCAGATCACATGATAGCTTCCCCTATGTGGATAGAGGTCGCAGGTTCGAATCCTGCCGAATGACACATTTTCGTAAACAAAATTTATCGTAAATAATCAGGCCAGTAGATATAAATATATAATACTGTTTAATTAAAAACAGAATATCTACTTAAATACGAGTATTGATAAAAAAATAATGTTCAAGCAAATCATTTCAAATGGTCGGTTGTTTATAACCAAGTTTCATTAATCTTCGTTAATTTCCGTATACATATATGTATATACATGCACAAAATCTTTCACGTATGCATATAAATTTCTTATCTATGTACGGTCCCGCCTTTCTACATCCATGTACTCACTTATAAAGACCAGACTTACACGTGTATATACAAGAACAATGCTAACATATATATACATAAGTGTCCACCTTTACACACACAATGAGGGGTGGGGGGGGGGGCTACATCAAATTACATACATACTAAATAGTAGCTACATAAATATACTAGCAAATATCATTTGGATTCCGATATCAACATGCATATACATGAGTATAATGATCAATAAAAGAAAGAGGGTACAATCAATCAATTACATCCTTAATACAAAATATATGCTAACATGCATATAACTAGGTGCACCCATATACACGAAACATACATATAAGATGCAACCATATACACGAAATACACATATAACTATCTGTAATAATATACATGAAAAAACTAGATATAACCATATAACTAGGTGCACCTGTATACACGTAAAATATTTATATTCAAATACATACATAATTACATAATACAAAGTAAGATAATTTCAAATTCATACATAATACAAAGTCGTTTCATGCATATACGGGTATATATACCCATAGCAGACAGCAGATTTCCACTATAATTTCTTCAATGCGTAAAAGCCCCTAATGAATCATCAACGCAAGATAGGAATGAATTTGCATGTATGACAGAATGGGGTGACTTTAATGTTCTATTTATTAGATATTTTAAATTTATTTTTAGAATGGCATTTAAAAATGATTTCATTTTTCTGGTTTAATAATTGGCTAGTTTCTCTGAATTTGGTAAATAGTAAATTTTTGTCTAAGAATAAATTGTATATATTTCTGAAACTGTTTGGGAGTTTGAGATCTACCTATAATCTTCCATTCAATCTGCGGGGAGAGATTTCTGTCTTTTAATTTCTAGAAATGTTTAGAAAGAGCGGTTTGATATTTTGATGAGTTTTAGAGAAAGATGCCTTATGATTATATAGACGTTGTTTCCATGGTCCGGCGGAAATTCCTATGTATACTTCTTTCGTTTCTCTATTCACTAGGGAAAAAAGTTTCTAGGTATATGACTTTTTCGGATTTGCATATACCTCCAACATGGCATTTGTATTTGATTCAACAGGTACAGGGGTTGTACTATCTATTTGTTGATTATTATAAAGTTTATTTAGTATACTATTGTTACGTGAGTTGATGATGATATTAATGTTGTTAATATATAAATAGATATTTTTTCTATTAGAAATCTTATTTAGTGGGTTGTTCTGCTTAAAATGTTTGTCGATCGATTTCAGAAAGCGTTGACGGATATCAATATTAGATAGTTGACAGAAATTGCTATTACTCTTCTTTTTTATTTTTGGGTTTACTTGTTTCACTAACTTTGGAAGATTCTAGGTAGCATAATTCCTGTCTAAAGTCACTTCTTCGGGGCGATATTATAAGGGGTCTTATTTTTATTGAAGATTTTTCTTATTACAAGATAACTTGTGAATCCTAGTATTTACAATGGTAAAAATTTGTTTGATTATTTTTTAGGGAAGGTTAGAACAAACATTTAGGTAGATTTGGACTTCATTGTTTTTTATAGAGTTTAAATGTTTCAGTCGATAAATTTAAAGAAATATCTAAGAAGTTGACTATTTTTAGATTGGGGGAAATTTCTATCTTAAATTCAAGTAATTTAGAGGTCCTAATGACTTACTTTTCTATCTGAAAGGATAGCCGGCTACTAATATTATGAATAATAATGAGTCAGTCATCCCTGTATAGACCGATTTGTTTGGAATCAACTATCCTACTAAATGTGCTTAAGGTATAAATTCCCACCAAATCTGCGATTTGGGCGGTATCAAATTCCTCCATGTGGACATTGAAGTTATCACCGTGACTTTTTATCAACGTAGAATTATTGGATAACGATGGCGTCTTTGAAACCAATATAACTTTGGATGCTTCATCAGTAATTGTAACAAAGTTCTTCGCGAAATTCAAACTATCCAACAATAGACTTTTTGTTATGGAGGTGTTTGTTTTTAATGCTCTTAAACTATTTAATCTGCAGAATCTTTCCACAGAATGCTAACGGAAGATTTTTTTCTATTATAATTTATTACTACTTTAGATGATGTGTTGAGCTTTCCTTTATAGATATCGTATTGCACTGGATAATATTCATTGACCTCTCTATACAGATCTAGCGCTTAAAACTTTATATTAAGTTGATCTTTTTGAATTATCCTCACCGTTTATGGACTTGATATCATTACCTTTTTATATATATATATAGTGATGATCCACGTATACTGTCTTAATATGTATAGGAAAATTTATTAAAAAGTTGTAAGTTAAAAATGTATTTTTTGACAGTATTTGTTTATTTCTATTATTGTATTTTATATTTCAGACCGTCCTCGTTGCTTGATGAAGGACCGAGTACGGTCTGAAATATAAAATATAATAATAGAAATAAACAAATACTGTCAAAAATACATTTTTAAACATACAACTTTTTAATAGTTTTTCCTATATATATATATATATATATATATATATATATATATATGTATATATATATATATAAGAATAAATCTAAGAGCCAACAGACCTACCTAGGTTTCACCTAACGGCTCGTCAGGGCAAGTCGGCTCTATATATAGGCTCTGTATATATATATATATATATATATATATATATATATAGGTTGATTGAAAAGTAACTACCCATTTAAAACACTTATAATTTATTAGGTATAATCTTAACAAAACATGGATATAAGAGGAAAACATTTAGCATGAGGTTTTGTTGAAATTTCGATATTGGCACCAGATTTCGCGACCAGCTTCTCAAGCCGCCCAGGAATCGAGTCATATGATTTCTGCATGAACTATTGTGGAGTGGAAGATATAAATTCTTGTGTTTGCCCTTCATGTTCTTCAAAAGTTTTAGTTTGGTAGAGCAAACTTTCTCCTTTAACCAACCCCAAAGAAAGAAGTCACAGCGTGTTAGGTCAGGACTCTTGGCTGCCCACTCATACATAAAATAAGCAGTTACTTTTCAGTCACCCTGTATGTATAAATCCATGCAAAATAAAATTCCAACATGAATATGTGTTTCGATTTGCTCAACATTAAATGTACATGTATTATAGCTGCATTACAGTAAATGATTATATATAATGACCAATAAATGAGCAGAGATTTTAAAATAGAACTTAAGTCGTTAGTACTCAGATCTCATATTAAAAACCACTGAATGTTTTTCATTGTTATTCACACATGCTTGTATTCTCATATGCATACAATTGGAAAAACAGCGAATAACATCTTATAATAAATTATCCCACATATTTACATCTGTTAATTCTTATTCTTTATGTGCACTTTCCCCACAGAATGTAGACGTTCATGTCTCTCTACAATGCCCTGTCCTTTGTAACATTTCATAAATTTTGTCTTTTCGTTATTTCTTCTAAAATCTGATATCCATTAACACATGCTCGTCAAGTATTTTGTGTTCTGTTGTCTAGTGTTCCTCTTGCTCTCAGTCTGTCCTGTGAGTATCAAAATTTGTAAGCCCTCTTTCCTCATTATTTACTCCTGAAATTTCAACTGCCTCTTTCTGATGTTAATTATTAGTTTCTTTTTGTTTTCATTTTCTATAAAACCTCAACATTGCGCACATGTTTGGTCAATAGTATCCTCAGTATCCTTCTGTATAATCACATTTCGTCTCTTCTTCATCTTTGAAGAGATTATCCATCATTTACTGCCATATAGGGAGACATATATCACGTAACAGTTCAGTACTCTTTTCTGCAGCAAAAGTTATAGGTAGGTTAAACGTCGTAACATTGCTCACTAGGGCGATTACGTCGGCCGGGGAAGTTGTCGAATATTTCGAAGAGCGGGTTGAGTAGCACAACCATTATGTGGGCGAGTATTATCCTGATGGAACGACATATTAGCTTCCTGTTACAGGAATGGCAGTAGAATGGGCCGAGTAATTATGTTATAGATGTATATGGCGCAGTTTAATTTTTTCTCTGCAAACACCAACGCAAGATAGATTTGTAGCTTATAGCATTCTATGAAGCCAGAGTCTGCGCCTGTGTGTCATGGACAAGTACACTCTCGATAATATCGCCCAACAGGTCACACAACTATCATCTGCATGAAAGCCAATCCTGCCATTATCACTGAAAGCTAGAGTCCGTAGTTGACACACTCTCGACACCAATGCAGATATGTGCGAAAGTCTGTCTAGAGGTATGAGTGCCTGTTTGTATCAGTACTACATGCACTTATACTTCTCAAACTCTTCTTAGTCAAGCCACGTTTATTTTGATCTCTGCTATCATGCCAATGCTTTGCTCTATACTATGTAACCGTCCAGAACCTGGTCTACTATTGTTTGAATGTCCATCTGACCTAACGTATCAACATCAAAGTAACGTTAACACGTAATTCTTTGAGATTATTATCCACGTGCGCAATCTTACCTCTTTTAAATGACTCTGACTGAACCAAGAATCGCGTGCTCACTTCCATTGCATAAAACTTGCTTTCATTGGATATTTTAATCATATTAAAACTCATTCGTAATATGCTTCACCGTCTAAAGCTTAGGTACATATAGTGGTCACAACTACTATCCATTGATCTACTATCCATTGATTGATTTGATTGCTAGTTTTATTATATTTTTGTTTATCAACACATTGTGTCTTATTTACAACAGAAACATATATTGGGTTGGAAGTATACTTCTTTTACGCGAATTAATATTGCATTAATATGTTTTAGGAGAATAACAATGATTTTTCAAGATACAAGTACCACTATTTAACCCGTTTCTGGGAGGAAAGAAATGGATTCATAATTTTCCTAAGGTTATTTGTGCGTAAGTGAATGTAACTATTAGACCAGAACTCGAATTCGGCTCCACACATTCTGAACCGTTATTCATCACACAAATCTCGCATACAATACATAGATAGATAGATAGATAGATAGATAGATAGATAGATAGATAGATAGATAGACTCCTGATCAAAAATTTAAGATCACTTATTTTTTTTTACAGATAGATTTTAAACTCCTACCACTTAAGGTTACCAATACTACAATCTAAAAGGTTATGGAAACAAAAAGCTACATTCCAAACATTTTATTTAGAAATTTACATTTTTATAAAATGAGGCGATTTACGCATGATCAATATTATAAGACCAGGGGTATAAATTGTTAGATCTATGGTAATTCCAATGTTTTTAGTTCAGTTAGAGATTAGCAATCACTGCATAAAGGTGTTACCATGCCTAAAGCAGGCAAACTTACCAAAGTTGAGCGTTCTCGAATTCTAGAATTCCATAAGCAAGGTTTGTCACAGCGGGCGATCGCAGCTAAGGTAAATTGCAGTAAAACTGTGATTTGCAACTTTCTAAAGAACAGTGAGAATTATGGAAAAGCAAAATCCTCTGGTAGGCCCCCAAATGTTTCTCCTGCATTGAGTAAGAGAATAATACGGGTTGTTATGAACGAGGGGGGACTTCCTTCTAGTCAAATTAAGGCAGTCACAGATGCTGATTGCAGTCCCGTAACCATCAGATGACACTTACGACATAAAGGCATGGTAAATAAAAAGCGTAAACAAATTTCTCGGCTGCTTCCATGTCACAAGGTGGACCGCTTAAAGTTTGGTTGTGAATACCAAACATGGGACGTTGAGAAGTGGAAGAAAGTCCTGTTTTCTGATGAGAAAAAATTCAATCTAGATGGTCCTGATGGCTTCCAACGATATTGGCATAACAAAAACATGCCTCCTGAAATTTTCTCCACACGTCATAGTGGTGGAGGGTCCTTAATGGTATGGGATGCCTTTTCTTACAGAGGGACGATGAAGCTCCAGGTGGTGCAGGGTTGTTAAACAGTGGCTGGTTATGTTAGCATGCTACAAAAAGTATCTTTGATTATGGAGGGCCATCGTTTGTGTGTGGATGGATGGTTATTCCAACAGAATAATGCTGCAATCCACGCTGCAAGACGGACCTTGACCTTTCTACAAGAAAATGGAGTCCACCTCTTGGGACATCCTGCATGCTCACCAGACTTGAACCCAATTGAAAATGTTTGAGAATAGATAACAAGAGATGTTTATCGAAATGGCAAACAATATTCAACAAAAAATGAACTTCGTGAAGCCATCTTCAGAAGCTGGAGCAACATCCTCTGCACCTTAATGGAAACGCTTATTTCTAGCATGCCTGACAGAATTTCTGAAGTCATCAAAAGAAGTGGAAGTAGAACTCATTATTAAATTTGGTTGTTGAATTTTTTCATACACTTTTCATACACTTTTTGTACAATTTCGTAGAATTTTTGTCTCTGGTCTTATAATTTTGATCATGTGTAAATCGCCTCATTTTATAAAAATGTAAATTTCTAAATAAAATGTTTGGAATATAGCTTTTTGTTTCCATAACCTTTTAGATTGTAGTATTGGTAACCTTAAGTGGGAGAAGTTTAAAATCTATCCGTAAAAAAAAATATTTCTTTTTAATGATTTTTAAGTGGTCTTAAAATTTTGATCAGGAGTGTAGATAGATCTTGAGTCACCTACCACATTTGACCAACTTCAGATTTTCGCTAATAACTGATTAACGACATTATACAATAGAGCTAGTTAAATATAATATTCCATTGAATATGTACGGATTTACTGAATATAGTTATTCTATATATTAAGCAATTTTGTGGCAAAAATGTGGCAGAAATTCTGTCCTTAAAATACATATTATTTTAGGAATTTGTTCTTGCGTTTTATTAAGATAGATAGATAGATAGATAGATAGATAGATAGATAGATAGATAGATAGATAGATAGATAGACTACCGGCCATAATTATTAGGCAACTCCAGTTTTTAAGAAAAATTATGTATTTCATACTATTTGTTAGTATTTATTACCAAGTAGATAATTCTAAATGAAAATAGAATTTTTTTTTTGTTATTATTGCTTTGCAAAATTTTACAAGGAAGCCTTTCCTTCGGTCAGTCAATAAGAAGAGACTAGCATGGGGAAGAGGTCACAAAAACTGTGAAACCAGAACAGTTTCTTTGATGCACATATTATTGTGCAATATCAAAAAATACATATTTTATATTACATAATCATATAATATAAAATATAAAAATAAGAATAAAAATATATAAAATATAAAAATCGTAAAACCTTGGGTCCTCTCTCTCTCTCTCTCTCTCTATATATATATATATATATATATATAGTGTCGAGTTGTGATAATGTTTAGCTCTAAGATTTTTTTCGGTAGTTTTACCGATAAAAGGTATTTGGGCAAGCAGGATTTTTATCGTAGAATGGTCCATGTCAGGGTAGAGAAAAAATCCAGTGATTGAAGATATCTTAACAGTATCCTCAAGAATCTTCGAAGTCGGCATGAACCTGATCAGCTACAGTGACAAATTCTTTGCACTAAACTTATATATATATATATATATATATATATATATATATATATATATATGCTGTGTGTGTGCATTTTCTTATATCTCATCATTTCTCTGTTATTTCTTCTTTTCTTCCTCCTGTCAGCCAGTATTATATTCGTTCGTTAATATGCACTCTCTTTTTTTAAACAAACGTATCTTTCTAAAATAAAAATAAAGAGTAAAAAGCAACGTATGAACAAAATGAATCAAGACTATAAAGATTATAGCGGAGACGAAAATCTGTTTATTTTTGTTTCTGACGTGAATCTGAATTCCATTGACATTTGTTGTAGCCGCGTTCGAAAGACGCTGTACAAAGCTTATCATGTCTCTGGGAAAATGGAAAAAGAAAATGACATTTTAGATTACTGTTTGTGTCTTTTAAAACGGTTGAATATTTATTATTTCTTCTTTAGATATTTTGTGATTCTTCCTTTTTTATGCAAGAAAGCAATGTATATATTCTTTTATTGGGAAACACGTTCTTTCTCAATTGTGATTGTACTATTAAATAGTCAAATCCAAGTCATTGCACATCTTCTAGGCTAATTTACAGCATTCTCGTCTTAAATTAGTTAAACTGTAATACTAAACCAAAAGAAAACCAGCTATCTCATAACATCAATAACAACGGCTACTAAACGTAGCCTGAAGTCTGGAGTTGTTGTGAAGATAGATATATCTACGAACGTTCCAAAACTGTTTTTGATTGAGATGTGCTTGTTGGGTGTAACTAAAATGAATTTAGTAAGGTTTACAACAAATCCCATACATATTCGATTACGATCCTAACTACTTGTCCAGTAAACAATTATACAACAATTCCTGGGAATGACGATAAACGACATCCACGTGCAAGATCGGGAGATTGGAGTTTATGACACCTTTTAATTACTATTGTTCCCAGGTCTACACTGAACCGAAGTAGTAGTAACTGTTAAGACCGCATGTATGAGCAAGTGCTAAAAACAAAAACATAACACTATGAAAGTATAAAAATGCAAATTTATAAAATGATCAACAATACATTTATCTGTAGTTAAAGGCATACAATTACGTTTGAAATATATTTAGTTGAAGCCATATAATTGTGTTCAATATATTTAAATTCCAGCATTAAATATCCTCTAGAAGTTGATATGCCACTTAACAAAATCATTTTTTCTCGTCAGAGTCCATTTGCACATTTATAAATCCATCATTCGCCCATTCATTAAATACTGCTGGTATATCTGGTTTGGTTATCCTGCTATTCGTTTAGGAACAAAAAAGAGTACTGAACTGTTAAGTAATATCAGTCCTCCTCTATGGCAGTAAATACTGGACAATCTCCTCACAGAAGAAGAAGAAGAAGAAGAAGAAGAAGAAGAAGAAGAAGAGAATTGAGGTAGCAAAAATAACTCTACAGAAGAATGCTGAAGATGTGAGTAACGACAAAGTTATAAAGAAAATGGAAAAAAAATTACGCCTACAGTTTTAATTCCTAAAAGCAGAGTTGAAATTTCTAAGGACACATAATGAGGAAAGAAGGGCTAGATTTGATTGTTTTTATAGATTATCACCCTTTTTTCAGTTATTTAAATCCGAAAAATATTTTTAGAGAGTATGAATTTTCAAGATATAATCATTAACCCATAGCTAGTGGAGAAGAGGTAGATTTATATCTATCTCCAGGGTACTAAGCGAATAGAATGTATTCGACTGGAAATGGCTCTCCGTTCCCGAATTCCGAGCAGTTATCCATTACATCACCAGACGTTTAAGCGTCAAAGCGTCTGGTATGCACAAGCGATCACCCATCTAGGTAATCATACGACGTGATTTAGCCATAAGCCAAAGAGTTAGAAAATTGAACACTCACAGGACATACTGAAAGTAATATGGAAACGACGAATAACCAGTTTGATAAATGAGTGTAAATGAAAGGGATAGTAAAAAGGTAAATGCTATAACTATAAAGGATAGAAAAGTGTAGATATCTATGAACACTGACGTTCTGAAGATATATGGCACATAGAGTAAGAAGAAAACGATTCAAGGTTGAAATACATATTCAGATTTTATACAAGGATTTTCTCCGTTGTTTTTCTTTTAAACCAAATTTATTTATTTGTTTGTTTCGTTTACTGCCATCAATTTATTACTTCTGAGTCTTCTGATTTATTACGTAATTTTTCTTCTCAAAAACAGGTATGTAATTACTTGCTACAACTTTGAAACTACTTGTAAAAGTTCCTTTGACAGCATAATTTTTGTATCAGAGTCGGCTAGTTTTTTTTTTATTATCCATTCCGGGAATATTTGTTTTTATTATAATAACAAAATAAAAAATAAAATAAAAATAAAAAACAAATATTTTCGGAATTGATAATAAAAAAATTGTTATTAAAAAAAAATATTATTAAAAAAATTATTAAACTTATTATTAAAAATATTATTAAACTTATTATTAAAAAAACTTATTAAAAAAAACTTATTATTATTATGTAATTTTTCATCGTATTTTTATTTCTGCTACTACCTACCAAGTCTGCGGGAAGACCTAAGGCAGGTCGTGGTGTGTCGTTATGGCTCCATTTCATGTTTTTACTATCTCCCCTAACATCCCTAGCGTTGTTACATAGACAAAGTTCTCCTTAGCGTGTAGGCTGTACTTAACAAGACAATTTTTTGTATATCTCTTAAGCTTGGGTTTCCAGGGATTCTTTCAGTGTGTTGTTTTGTTCCTTTTTTTATCATCCCAAGTGCACCTACTATCACTGGCACGATTATTATTATTATTATTATTATTATTATTATTATTATTATTATTATTATTTTAACGCAAGCAAAGCAATAAACCGCTTGAACGCAAGCTGTTACTGAGTATTAAAGTATATGAGGAAAAAAAACTCCTATTAAGGAAAGAAAACAATAATAGAATACGAATTAAGAAAACAGAAGATAACGATTGGCATTGCATTTAAAATTTTTAATATAAACTTTGACTGGAAATCAAGCCAGATGAAAGTTCCACAGGTGAGAATTACGATAGAAGAAACTGTTAACATAGAACTTACGGTTACACCTAGCCATTTCGAGACATTGCCAACAAATAGTAGTGCGCTTAAATTTTATAAAGTCTAGGTACCATTAAGGAGAGTTCATCAGAACAATTGCCCTGATTGTATCAATCAAGGTAAGTTTCTATAAGGAATTCGGGTAACTGTTCAGCCAGCCTTTTATGTAGGAAACTTTTGATTCCATCATGTTCTTCCGTTTTCCAATTTTTATTAGAATTCTTAACCAAGTATATAAACTTATCTCGATGTTATGCATATCTTCTAGTCTATAAAACACATTTTTCCTGTTCTTCCGCTATTCTGTTTTCGTTATATCTGTTTCATTTAACCGAACTTCTCCATTTACTTATTCATTTACACGTTCATCCCTAAAATATACGTTACACTTCCAGTATTCATGCGAAAAGAATCCTTCAATGAAGGATTCATTTTCACTCCACTCAATTTGAAAAAGTTTGGTTTTTCTACTTTCTCTCATTACTCCTGGCTTCAAGCTTACGGCTACATCACGTTGAAACACCGGTTCTCGTGCATTCTCGTTTAGGAACGTCGAGAAAAGTCAGTATGAATGACCGCTTTGGAATACTGTAATCTTAGCTATGTGGTCGGTGTAATGGATAACGGCCCGGAATTGTTAATCGGAGAGACGCGTTCCAATTCCTGTTAGGTTCGTTATATTCACTTAGGGGCATTTGGAAAGCTATAAACTCACCTAGATTTTTACGATAAAGTTCACTCTGTACAAGTTCCGGACGCCACTGGAGGTAAAGGGTTAGAGAGTAAAAGGCGGTTTCTGTGAATAAGAGGGGAAGATATCGTTTAACAGATCAAGATTGTAGTGATCGGGAAAACCTCCTCTACGTCGTCGCGAAAGAGGTTTGCAGGAAGAAGCTGTTCGAGTAAAACTTCTTAATTACCAATCAAATACAGAAGAAATGAGGGTGGCTGTGGTTTACTACATTGTGAGTGGTATGAATGGTCCTGGCCGTGAAGGTAAGAAACAAGGATGTAGCTCGTCCGAGCACTTTCCATGGAAGTAGCGACAGAGCAGAGAGAGGTTTGCTACGTCCCCATCTATCTAGTTAATTAGTTAGACTTCTAGCTTCTTCCCCAGCTATGGATTAATTAGTAAGCTTTTTATTACTAAATCATTATTATCTCCAAAAAAAATTCTCGCAAACTAGAAATATATTTTAGCTTTAAATAACCTGCAAATTCGGATTCGATGTCGTTTTTCTCTAAAAAGTTGCTCGCATTTTTCGTTCATGAAATTTTTATAAAAACTATTACAATTAGAAAGGCCAATTCCCATTGAAGCATTAATTTAAAATCACTGAAGTTAAGCAACGTCGAACCATGTCGATACCTACATGAGTGACTTCTTGGGAATACCAGGTGTTGTAAACTTGAACATGCTGATAGGTATAAATAGTTAATCGAAGAGCCGAGTTCCATTTTCCGTTGGGTTCGTTATATTTGCTTACGCGCAAATACCCTTGAAAAAAATATGAATCCACCTCTCAAGTTACGGGTAAATTAGTAAGACTTGTATCAGTATCTACATTATTCGGACTATTTACCCTATCTTTGTTGCCATAAGTACGACGTTTTGGCCGATGTGCTCTCCGGCCTTCTTCAGGTGCTAGGAATTTCAAACCGAACCCGTTATTACAATCACTTCATTCCTTGCGTAGTACTGCCTCTTCTGGTAGTCATGAGTTATCTCCCTCTAACCCAGTAAGTTACTTGCTCACCACTGCTATAGCCTGGTATTGAACTCACAACTTTTTGGGTCAAGTCACGGGAACTAACCAGCGTTTATCTACTGAGCCATATGTCCTTAAGGACAAATACTAAAGGCTTGTGTCAGTAAACAATTATTATCTCCCCTCTAAAAATATTTCCTGGCTTTAAATAACCTGCAAAGGGTTGATAAGCCGTAAAAACAGATCACATAATCAATCAACGCCTTGGTGCACCAATGGAGAAATGCTGGTTTACATATTGTCTCTTCTGGTCTGGAATTTTTTTCTACATGATCATGTCATCAGATTAGTTTAATTGCAATTAATTTATCTTTTTGTTTTGAAATCAAGTATATATAAAAATTGGTTTACTTTTGTTCATTTCTATTAAAAAAATTATAAATTTTATAAAAATTGTACCACTTTTTGTTTTGTTCTTTTTAAAAAAAATTAAACTTTTATAAAAATTAGTTTAATTTTTGTTTTGTTCTTTTTGTTTTGTAATCAAGCATATATAAAAACTTGTTTACTTTGCGAGAAAAATGAAATGTTTTGACAAAAAAGTTCGGTTATATGTTATTATGTTCACAAAGATATCATCATAAAATTAATATATTAATATATTCACATGTTTTTTTTTTTGGTTTTTTGCTTTTTGCTTTTTTGTTTTTTTGTTGTTTTTTCACTAAATTTCAAGTTACAAACTATCTTTAAGCGGGTAAACCTTTAAGAAATGTACTATATATGTATACAAATATACACACAAATGAAAAAACACTGACGGCCCATTTTAACCAATATATTTACCGAAATTGCATAAAAATATCTTGAAATTCAAAGAGTAAATTTATTCATTAAAATCACCATTGGCTTCAGCCACGGCCTCCAAACGACTTGATCTTTCGCTCAGCTGCATTCTACACACAATAAAGGGTTTGCAGTCTGAGGAGATAGGTAGCCAGATGTAAGGAGAGATGTGCGCGCAGAAATTGTGCGAGAGACATGACTGGGTTCTCTTGCTTGTGTGGCATGGTGCAGAGTCCTATTGACAAGTATAGGATCTTTCAGTAGTCACCTTCTTCCTGTTATCAGACATATGGCCTACTAGCAGCCACCTTATTGAGCCAGGGAGAATTACCTCAGAAGGCCTGGGGCTCTGCGGAAAAATGAATAGAGGCATAACGTCGCTGACACTAGTGATCAATCCAAACACGTTCAGACTCATCCAATGCTTTCCAAATTCTCTGCACTGTCCTCGGATTGATACCCAACCACTCTTAAATGTTCGCATTAGAGATTTCGGTGCAAATACGAACCAGTGCTGCATGCCGTTTAGATAGATAGATAGATAGATAGATAGATAGATAGATAGATAGATAGATATTCTCAAAAAAATAATAATCATGACCCTTTCAAGCACATTTTTACATCTTAGAAAAAGCGATAAATATTATTTAATGAAACCGTCCTCAATCTCAAAAGTAGATATCTTCACTCATTTCCGATATCTAATTTTTAAATTGTATTTTCAAAAATAAAAAAGTTTTCTCGAAGCCTTCAATTTAAAAGATTAATCAATTTAAAAGATTAAATTTACTATTTCTAGTAAGCAAAATACTCTTATGATTAGAATCTCAGTTTTTTTAGAGTTTTCAAAAATCATTTCTTTGCTTCTATTTTGACAGCTTAACAAGTTTGTAAACAAAAGTTAATTCTTAGTTTGAAAAATCTTGCAAAAATAAAATATACATCTATAAGTTATTTTTGGAAAATTAGCAAATTTAAAGTTAAATTAATTTGATTTACACAAGTATTACTTGTTTATAGCATGAAATTTAGAATAAAAATTATCTGTTAATGACCTAAGTGCGAAATGATTAATAACAGTCAGATGGTCTGATAAACTAAGTATGATTGATCAGAATTGACATAATTGTCCAAATTTTCTTCATTTAAGGAGCAGTAACTGCGAAGCATGTGACCTTTTAACGTAACACAAAAAATATCATACTTATAAGAAATAACTTCTTATACACAAAAAAATTAAAAATTATTTAAAAAATCATTTAGTTCGAAGATTAAG
Source organism: Ascarosepion bandense (assembly GCA_037127315.1). NCBI lineage: Eukaryota > Metazoa > Mollusca > Cephalopoda > Sepiida > Sepiidae > Ascarosepion > Ascarosepion bandense. The sequence continues at coordinate 81,595 of JBBBDQ010000704.1, read as the reverse complement.
GTTTTCAATTTTCAGTTAGTAAATGTAGTCTTCACTTAATAACTTAATAACCTAACCGCGAAAACGCTTTGAAAAACTTAAAAATATTTTTGAAATTTTATAAATTATTATTATTTAAAAAGAAAAAGTGAAAACAATTCTTGCAAAAATTCACAATTCATCGGATTTGCTTTTCTTCAGGCTATAATGTCCTTTATATATATATATATATATATATATATATATATATATATATATATATATATTAGCAATGAAATGCTTATCTAATTTAATGTCCATAGTTTTATTGCATTTTTTATTTTACTATACGGAACAGATTTTCGAAAAAAAAGACCAACTGTTTGAATAAAAACTAGATGGTTTTACATTCTACAAGGAGTCCTGTGTTTAACTAATAAAACAAATGTTCTATACAAAATTTAATTACTTGAAATTTCATGAACTTACGTGAAGTGGAGGGTAAAAGATGTAAAAAAATATTTTTACCAAGTTTTTATAAAAATAATGATTTCAAAATAATTTCTCTCATTAGCACAATTATTTGTCTTTGCAAGAATTTCAAAATTAATATATTTTTCACTGGAAAGAAAATGCGTTGCCTAATATTACATTATCTATAGTAAACAATCTGGTTACCAACTGACAAAAGAAAATGATTTTTCCCAAAATTTCTAACGCGTTAGAAAGAATTACAATTTTTTTTTTTAAATAATGAAAACTTACTTTAATCTTTCTTCTTAATAATAACATAAACATTTTAAAGAAAAAACTTTGTTTTATTAAGTTTGGGGACTTTTTTTTATTTATGCCTTGCTATTTTTCCAGTGAATTATTGGAAGTACATACTCAAAACAACTGCTAGTTCATGCTTAGTAATGTTTATTTAGGTTGGTCATTAATGGTGGCTTCGTTGTTATTGTGGGGGATGATGATTGATATCTCCCGCGACGACGCCTCATACAGTGTAGTCCAAGTAAGTCAAATAAAGAGATCTATGAGGATAAGTGTTGTGATGACATATTCTCGGCTGAACTAGACCACCGTGTCTAGTACCTCGTTATGAACAGCGACATTGACCCTCATCATGCTTTGATGGATGTGCTGTTGGCCTAAAGGTTATGAATGTGGAATTGGCTAATTGAATTCGAATTCCAGGCTGTTACCTTCACTTTTGCTCAAATGTTTTAAGAATGTCAGGGTTCTATCTCATCTTTTCAACTTTTCAGTTATAGGTTAAATAAAAGAGTAGACTAAGCTTTCTAGCCTTGGTTGAAAACCAATCTAGAAGACATACTCAGAATTTAAATTCGTTGGAAAGGCAATGAGATGTAACTACATAATCTTTCGTGGGATGTCATAGTAAATTCTAGATAATAAAAGAAACGAAACTTGTGAATGGACATGGTTACCTATGTAGTTAAGGGATATGATTTTTTTTTATTGCTTTTTGTCCGGTTCTCAAAAACTGTATCGGTAGAACGTACTTTCTAATAAGGCTGAACATTCAGATGATATTGTATTATATGTTTATTATTATTTAATAAGCAAGTTTCTTTGTTTTTTTACTTGTACTTGTCTCCTTTTGTGCAAGGAAACTATGTAAATATATTCCACGCGTGTGATTTATTATAAAATTGAATCTGCCTTCGTTTAATCGTAGAAAGGGAAACTTTTGTTCATACGTTGTTACCTCTTAGCACAAGCTTCTGAAACTGAGAGTGTATGAAAATGCGTGCTTTCGGACATATCACTGTTTGAAAAGCTAATAATGAAAGAGAAAGAGCAGTTCTGTCTGTGTACGTGCGTGTGAGTGAAGAAGACGGGGGGTAGTTTTTATGTCTGCTAACATTACTCATCACCTGAATTCATAAGCTGGGTCAGACTGATATTAAAGTTTATGTCGTTAGAGATAAAACCAATATTTGCCTAACTACGTTTTCCTTGAACTGCAAATAAAGTGTTGAATTCTTACAGATCGAGTTACAAGGTAATAGTGTTTTCGGAACAATATCCTTTAAAAGCAAATTTGCCAAGAGCTTCAGTTTATACAAAGGGAAAAAAAGCATGCAAAATAACTGACAAACTATATACGTAAGAGGAATCCCTCAGTCTCTGGAGAGTATGAAGTTTACAATACTATGTGTCTTTCTGTTTCTTCAATACCAACAAATCCAATCTGCAACTATGCAGACCTTAGCTACGGTTTCTGGTAAAGAAGGTATTATCAAATATTCGAACAATGCTCGGTTGATTAGTTGCTTTTCGTTTAGTTTTATTTTATTTATGGAAATAATAATAGTTTACTGACACAAGTCTTACTAATTAATTCATAGCTGGGGAAAAGTGGGGAATTCATACCTTTCCCCAGGGGTATTTTCGCGTGCATTAATATCAGTCAGTTAAGTGCCATACGTGATAGACGCTTTGGGCGATCATGTCTCGAAAGAGACATGACTGACTGGGCAGAAGATAATCCCACAGTAGGTTGCCATTACTTTCTGCAGTAGACTGGTTGCCAGCCAAGGCTATAGAACCCAATCTGTCCTATTATTTAACCCATAACTGCGGGAAAGAGATGGATTAATATCTTTCCCAAGGGTATTTGTGCGTAAGTGAATGACAGGAATTCAACTAGAATTCGAACTCGGCTCACCGATTTGTCGTTCCGAACCATTAGACGTTACACCACCCGCACAAGCAAACTTACAGCATCTGGTATTCTCAAGCGATAGCCCATCGAGGTAGCGGCCAGGCTCGACGTTGTTTAAAATCGGTGGTTATACGGAAAACAATGTTTCAATTATAGTTTTAATCAAAATATGGATGACAAACGAGAAACTTTTACGAAAATGGAAACAAAACAGACGGCGTGATAAGGCTGCAAGCACAACGACCGGTCTTGTAACTTTCTTCTAGCGCAACCATAGACAATTTCTGATTTCCATCAAAATGGTCGAGACAACCCGTAGGTATAGCCTTCAGACACTATGAGTAGAGTTTGAGACAACCCGTGGATATAGTCTTCAGGCATTCCTCAACTATGACGCACACTCAGATGTTCTCCGCAGATCAATATTATCAAAGATTCACCTCTATAGTCAGAATAGAGCCCAGCATTCATTGTCGCAACTGCTAACGTTTTAACCACTCGACTACGCACCAACAATGTGGAAACTATATCTGGCAGCAAGGACTCTGATCTGGAGATTTTCAGAAGCGTAGAACCTCTTAATTTTCAGAAGCTCTTAATTGCTTTTGTTCCCAGATAAACACTGACCTGAGAAGGTAACACCTGTTAGTGCGTCAGCTACAAACAAATTAGGGTCAAAACACTAAAAAAGTGAAAAAATATTTTATAGTAAAAATGTCAGCAATACATTTTTAAATATATTACTAGCAATACATTTTTGGAAAAAATATTACCAGCAATAGATTTGTCTCTCGACAAAAACACTCTTTACATAAATACGTCAATGAAACCTGATATATAAACTGATTTCTTACAAATAATGCATATTTTATTCATACGAATCTATCCTAAAAATGTTTTAGGCATTAAATAACACCGAAGGTTGATATGCCGTAAAGCAAAAAGAAAAAGAAAAACACGCTATAATACAAAAACCCGCGATCGCCGATAAGTATATTGTATTGAAATATCATTGCGTGATATCCATAGAAAACCACAAAAACAATAATTAATCTAATAAAATGTCTTAAGTTGAAAACCGAACAAGCAAAAAGTATTTTCAAAGTGAATAAAAGCAGTTTTAAATTTCTATATCCGCAAGCGTAACTTATTAAACAGGAAATATCATAGAAAAGGTTGCTTAATAAAAGTAACTCAGGCCTTAATATACGCGGAATTCAGGTCGCGAACATGTTAGCATATATGTACATTCTAATACATGTTCATTTCAAATTCACTGACAATGGCAGGACAAATTTTCGTCTGAATTCCTCTTCTAATTTCCTATTATTTCCTGTCTCCTACAAATTTTGTCCTCGATTTTTAAGAGTTGCACGTGTATAATTTAGACAACTTCCTATTCTCCCTCAGTCTTACAGCAAAAAAATGGCAGAATATTCGTCTTTGATATCCTCTCATGCAACAGATTCGTGAAGCACATTAACATAATCCCGTTTTCAGAATCATGAATTTATGTATTTTATCAACAAACTTCTTTCATACATATATAAGGATTTGCACGCAGACACACATTAATATAATGTCGTACTGAAAAGTCCTCTCCCAAATATAATGTCGTACTGAAAAGTCCTCTCCCAAACTAAGAAGCTTTTTCTTTAAAATATTGGATGATTTTTCGATCATTATTTAGATTTTAAAAAATGAATTTTACCAGTAACATTCTAGAACCCCTCACACATACACACACACACATACACACACACACACACACACACACACACACACACGTATATATATTAAAATAAAGCAAGATACAAACAGTATCGACGTATAAAATATGTTAGGCGCTTTCGACCGACACTTTTTCAAACAACAATCGTAAATAATTATTAAAACTAAGACTCTAATAGGTTTGTTTTGTCCCTGTGTCTGGACTTTTGTATTCCCTCTAAGAAAATTGAGAAAGTCGAGATACTTAGTAACTTTAAAATTCTTCCTTTCTCAGTTATCAAAACATTCTGAAGAACAATTGCTTCCTCTAAAATCCCGGTTAAAAGACGTAGCATATTGTTTTGTTAATTTTACCATTGAGTCTGCCTGGTTTGTTTGACGGAGGAATCACTTCCAAACAGTTAAGCTGTTAAAAACTAATACAGATATTTGTATTACCAGACCTGACAAAGATGTCGTATTAGTAACATTAAATCACTTCCGACTAGGCATTCTAAAAGATAACAGTAAATTACGGAAATTAGGTGACGTCAGTTACGATGATAACTCAAGAACCGAAATTCAACTACAGAAAAAATTGTTAGAATTTCATAAAATGAAATTTTTGTCGAAAAGATTTACAATAACAATCGTTCTGTAGATTTTCAACGTCCTCGGATGTCTGGGTACCAAAAATTCATAAAGAGGACGTGCCACTTAGACATATTTTTCTAAGTCGGGCTCAGCCCAACCCAGTCTTGCTAAGTGGGTGGTTGAGGTTCTTAATCCGGTATTATTGTTTTATTCGAAATATTGTGTACCTGAATCTATTCAGTTCGCTGAATATATGTGAAAATTTAAACCCAAGGACGACACAGAATATTTTGTGTCCTTTGAGATAACGAATCTGTCCAGGAATGTTCCAATGGATGAAAAATTAACATTTGTGCCGACTTCTTGTATCGTGGCCCCACGAAGTCCCCAGCTTTTCCCGAGAATGTTTTTGTTGAGTTGGAGATGACGGTTAAGTCTGTCTCCTTCAGCTTCGACAATTACATGTATCAACAAACAGACGGAGTAGCAATGGGTAGTTCATTGGGTCCTTTCATGGCTAATATTTTTGTTGGCTATCATGAGAAGCGTTGACGAGAAGCGTTGACGATATGTTTACGACGTTTCCCTAGAGAAGTAAAGCGGAAGAATTCTTTTCAAATCCAGCATTAAACTATACTATGAAGGTTGAAGAGAACAATCAACTAGCTTTTTTGGATGTCCTAGGTGGAAAGAACTAGTGTTTTTCGTAAACCCACCTTTTCTGGGCTTTACTTAACCTGGAATTCTTTTGCCCCCAGAACAAGGAAAGTTAACCTTGTTAGCCGTCTTAACCATCGGGATTTAATAATTTGTTCTGATGCTGAGCAAAGGAAAATCAAAAAACGGTTCTGAATAATTGGCTACCCCGAATGTGTGGTTACATCTGCCATTGAACGTAATTTTTTTAAGTTCACTGAGACTAAGTATTTGGGGTCATCCAAATGTCCTGTATATGTTAGACTACCATGGATTGATCCCGTTAGTCAGACATACGCCAATAAAATGTGTACTGCTATTAAGCGTTGTTATAATGCCGTTATGGTTCGAAACATTTTCACCACTAGAAAGGTTTTCCTTCCTTGCCGTAAGTGTGTTTTGCCTGCCCATCATAATAATTTAGTTATTCATTAATTTAAGTGTCGATGTGAGGTCTACTATGTGGCAAAAACTATCCAGAGGTTGAAAGTTAGAATCACCCAACATGTCCCGGGCCAGATACGTAGGCATGAGCCTGTGACATCCGAGTGTTTGCAGACTCATGCCTCTACAATCAGCGAGCATTTATTAACTTCTGTTGCTTGCAGGTCAAAATTATTCTCTCAATTTCTTCTTGGTATTGCACAGGGCACGGAACAGATTCCATCTTGATATTCTTGAGTTTTTATTAATAAGCGGAAGCCTGTCTTGTGAATACAACAAGAATTGAAATTTAAATAGACCTTCCATGGGAAAGCCATTACTTAGTGAAGGAAAAAATCCTCCCCCTACTTAATATAAATATAATTTTAAACTCTGTAGGCAATAATAATTTTTCTTGTTAATAATTACTGACGATTGTTGTTTGAAAAAGTGTCGATCGAAAGCGCCTAAAATATTTTATACGTCGATAAGTTTTGTATCTTTTTTAGTTTAATATGATACCCTTTTTCTTCCTAAAGTGTTTGATTTCCTGATGTGGCACTAGTAATTTGTTTAAATATATATATATATGTATATACAACCCCATATATATATATATATATATATATATATATATATATATATTAGAGTCGTCTAAGTTCAGTTTTTTCTTTTCTTTCTTTTTTTTTCATTTTGTCTTTTCTGCAGATACACTCTATCTGAGAATACTTCAACACACACGCACACACACAAGAAAATATACACAGACACAGAGACATATATATATATATATATATATATATATATATATATATATATAATGACACAGTCAATGTAAAGATTTTATTTTATAAATATGGATTTGCTTTGTGGTACAATGGATAACAGCTCGAAATGAGGAATCAAAGAACCGAGTTCTAATTTCAGCTGAATTTGTTGCTCCAACATCTGTTAAATAGCAGGACTGATTTGCTTCTATAGCTTTGGTTGACAACTAGTCTACAGCAGAAACAATGGCAACTTACTGCAGGAAAATCTTTTGTCTAGTTAGTCATGGGTCGAAAGTGATGATCGTCCAAGCATGTATCACGCACGTCAATTAATCGACTAATTTAAAAACAGAAGTAAAAAATATCGTTAAGTTCTCAATATTTTGTAATTTAAAACGTTGGTAAAAAAAATGTTTCCTTTTTGCTTTTCATTATTTTCAATTTCTTTCTAAAAAAAGTATCGCGCCACAGCTCATGACATTACACATGACCACGGGAGAGTGAAACAATATATATATATATATATGTTGAGTTAAAAAAAAGTCATTTTTGTAGCTCTACAATCTTTGTTAATTTTTTAATATTATTGATTGATTTATTAAAATTGTAACTGAAGTAGACGATTACAATATATAGAAAAAGACAAGAATTTATCTAACAATTCCATGTAGTAATTAAATCTTTTTCAATCAGTGCACTAAATTTCATGGACGTTTCATAATGCGATTATAAACGCTCACACACACACACACACACACACACACACACACGCACACACACACACACACACACACACACACACACATTATATATATATATATAATCTAAGCTTTTTTGAGGTACCGTTAAGATATCTTCACTCATCAGGAGTGGATTTTTTTCTCCATCCTGACATGGAGTACTCTACGATAAAAATCCTGCTTGACAAAATACCTTTTATCAGTAAAACTACGATATATTACATGGAAAAATGCGCGCATGAAAAGTCATATTCTTAAGATATTCTAGTGAAGTAAAAAATAATAAATTTCTTACTTAAAATATTGCAGCTTAAATTAATTCAAATTCTATTTTTTGCTGCAATATTTTAAGTAAGAATTTTTTTATTTTTTTACTTCACTAGAATATCTTGTCCTGTTCTTTTCGAATGTTAATATAATCTTAAGATTATTATTTTTCATGCGCACATTCTTTCATGTAATCCATTATTTTTCCAGGAATTGCTATTAATTTGATATAAATTTAATGCTGAAAACTGCATTCAAAAAATATACAAAAGAAAAAAAAATTATATACAATTGATTATGAAAACAATAAAAAATGATTATTTATAGTTAATTCTGATCATGAATTCTGATAAAATAAGTGTTAAGTAAAGTTTGATTGACAAAAATGATAAAAGATATCATCAGAATTTAAATGTTGAAAACCGCATGCAAAAATATCAAACAGAAAAATGTTAAAAAGGATAAGATTTAGTATTAGTTACTTATTTTGTACTTATGTAGCTAGTCTCCTATTTTGGATTTCATATATTTTGATGTATCGTTTTTATCTACGGAACGAATTTTTTTTTCTAAATGTAGCTAACGAGATGTCCCATTTAACGCTGCCGTGGTTGAGTGATATATAAACTATACATGTGCCCCTGAACTCTCCTCTGTCCTCTCTAAACTTTATAACTACTGCCTCTCTGCTTCCTGTTTAGCCTGCATGCTGGGAGTCCTTTTCTGTCGTTCCTGTATTTAAGAACTCTGGTGAACCCTCGGACCCATCCAACTATCGCCCTATCAGCCTTCTACCAATTTTCGGGAAGGTGTTCGAGGCCATTGTTAATGCTGAAATAGTTCAGCATTTTACTGCCCATAAACTCTTCTCCGACAGGCAGTATGGCTTCCGCTTTGCCAGGTCCACGGCCGACATGCTAACGACCATTACGGAGTACATGTTCCAGGCCCTTGAGGAGTCCGGTGAGGCTCGTGCTGTTGCTCTGGACATCTCCAAGGCTTTTGACAGGGTTTGGCACGCTGGCCTTCTATGCAAGCTACGGGGTTACGGTATTACCGGACGATTGCATGATCTGATCCAATTTTTCCTACATAACCGCATAATGAAGGTCGTCATGAATGGGCGTGCCTCCATACCGTACTGTACAAACACTGGTGTCCCTCAGGGCTCTATCTTAGGCCCGACGCTCTTCCTTATTTTCATAAATGACCTCCCAGACGAGATCAAGAGCCAAGTAGGTATCTACGCAGATGACACCACAATTTACTCCAGCATCAGTAAGAAACCCGGTGTGGCGGACAAACATAATTTTGCTGATGATATTGAGAGGGATCTACATTCTGTGGTGATTTGGGGTAAGAAGTGGCTTGTAAATTTCAATGCGTCTAAGACCAAGCTGCTGTCTGTCAATCATCACAAGCAACATCTCCTGCCTCCCATAAGCATGGACCAAGCGAGTCTCCCTGAGAGCAATACACTGAGCTTCCTCAGCCTTACCCTCTCTTTTGATCTCAAGTGGAACGACTACATTGAGTCAATAGCTAAATCCACTGCTAGGAAGGTTGGGTCACTGTGTCGGGCCAGGATGTTTTTCCCGCCTGAAACCATCCTGCATATATACAAATCAACCATTCGTCCGTGCATGGAGTACTTCTGCCATATATGGTCAGCTGCCCCCGCTGTTCATCTCCGTGTTCTTGACAGGCTCCAAAAGAGAATCAGTAATGTGATAGGTACCGACTTGGCGGCTCGACTACAGCCTCTTTCCAACCGACGAGATGTGGCAACCCTTTGTATGTTCTATATATACTTCTATGGCTTCTGCTCCAACAGACCTTAAGTCACTGGTGCCTCTGTAACAGGTGTTTACTCGTGCAACCAGACTGGCAACTGGGTCTCACCCATACACAGATCAATCAAATGCTGACGACAATTCTACTCCTTCAGCTTCTTTTCTCGCACTTCCCGCCTGTGAAACTCGCTTCCATATTCTTGCTTTTCTGACGGCTACAACCTCCAAGAATTTAAATGCAAGGTCAATACTCATCTCTTAACCACTTGACCCTAGTTCTTTCTTCACCACCCTGTATATCATTTCCTTTCTCTCCACCTATGTAACTGTCATCACACCTGTATTCCCTTCCTTCTCTTGCTCCTTTCTAACTGATTCGTCCTTCTCCTCACTCTCCTCTAATCCTTTTACTCTTATGTAGACCCCTGCACATCAGTGGCGTAACCGCCTTGCTCAGGGTGATATGATTAAAAAATATATATATATATTTGTATATGTATGTGTATTCAAATAAAGGGTACACAAAATCATCAACCCAGCGAATACCACAAATTTTAGTACTTAAATAACTGAGTTGTTTTGTGAGACCTACAGACGATCTCCAGTTGTCAGGTCAAGTTTTATTTAATATCTCCGTGCTCTCTCCAAAGCAACTTACTTTGGTAAATCAATTTTAAAGAGGCCACTATCACATTTCCTTTTATTAAGTTCTATATTCAGTAAGTAGTCCTTTTATTTTAGTTTGACTGAACTGAAGTGAATAAACTAGGTTTTCTCTTCAAATTCTATCGTAAGAGTCAAATACATGAATATGTAAAAAAGCGACGTAACCCTATGTTACGTGACAGAATTACCTGAACGATAATATAATCGATTCGAAATTTTGCACCTCAACATTTGACGTGCAATAATCAAAATCTGAATACACAACAGAATAATGCATTTATAATAGAACTGAATCGAATACAAAAAGGCCTACTATTTTATACTGTAAATCAAATAACTGCATTTTATGCATGTAAAGCATCGATCAATAGCAAAGTCACAACTCTAGTCTTACTTTGTGCACAAATCTGTTTCTTTCTTTCCCGTGTACATTCGCTTTCTCTTCACTAATCTGACTCTCAATTTTTCTTTCTTCTTGATTTGTCAAATACACATACTTTAATCATTTTACACCAAGCAAGGAAATAAAGCCACTAAGACGCAAGAGGTTACTGAGTATTAGAGAATATAAGAAAACTTTTGATTTCTTATGGTTTGAAGTACTTCCTCATAACGATTCCATCAGATTATCTCAACCTAGAAGCAATGCTGAAGTACGCTTGATGTACCTGCAATCTTAATTCGTTACTGAATTCGTGGCGATAAAACATTTGTTCGTTTGTCATCGTTATCATCATCATCATCATCATCATCTTTTAACGTCCGTTTCCATGCTTGCATGAAATGGAAGGGGTTTTCTTCATGGTTCTTTTCCAGGCTGCCCGCTTTTTGTGAAAAGCCAGGTTGTAATCATAACTTCATTAAATCATCATTGATAAACTGGGTCCCCGTTTTACGTGGTCTACATATCCTTCATTGGCCATCGACCTTAGTCAGTCAGTTAAGTGCCATACGTGAAACACACTTTGGGAGATCATGTCTTGAAAGAGACATGACTGACTAGACAGAAGATTATCACGTAGTAGGTTGCCATTGTTTTCTGTGGTAGGCTGATTGCCAGCCCAGATTAGAGAACCGAATCTTTCCTATTATTTAATCCATAGCTGGAGGGAAGAGACGAATTAATACCTTTCCCAAGGGTGTTTGTGCGTAGTGAATACAATGAATTCAACAGAGGGATTCGAACTCGGCTCCCCGATTTGTCGTTTCGAGGGGAGCCGAGTTCTAATAATGACGCTAAAAGAACAAGCATTGAGAAGACTGAAAATAACGACTGGCATTGTATGTAAATTTTAAAAGATCAATGTTGGCTAGAAATCAAGAAATCAGAAGAGAAGCACTAAGCTTTGAATGCGAGATATGAACTTTAACATAGAACTTACCGTTGCATCTTGCCATTTCAGCTGTAAAATGATGTGCTGCTAATATAGTATTGTGTTTAAATTCATATACTCTAAGTAATATGGATGAAAGTTCATCAAAACAGTTACCATGAAAGAATTTATAGAAAAGACACAGAGAAGCTACATTACGACAGTGGGAAAGTGACTAAAACTGAGATGATAGGTCAGGGTTAAGAAAATTGCAGATTCTTTTTGGATTTTGTCAAGAATCTCTAAATATATAGTATTAGCACCAGACTATATGTGGTAGCAATATTCAAAGCATGGATGAATGGTAGACTTATATATATATAAGATAGATTCTGGAGAGAAAAACTGTCTAACGTGCCATAGTTAACCAACTTCCTAAGCAGCAAATCTAACAATTGAGTCAATATAAATTTTCTAATTAAAAGTATGTGTGTACAAAAAAAGCATAAAAGATGGAATAAGCGACCAAACCGATTATTGAAAGCGAGAAAAAAGGACTAACCATCAACTGCATGACAGAAAATATGATCATCAGATTTGGGTTACGAATTGGAACTATAAACATCAAACAGGTGCAACTATTTGGGGAACGTTTTAACAGAGACCGAAAAATGTGACACCAAAATCCGAACATGTACTGAACTAGCGAAAGAATAATGCCAAAGGCTGATCAAGATAGTGAAAAACGGAAAAAAGAAAAGAAATAGTGCTGGATTGCTATGTGATATCAATCCTCGTATATGGCAGTGAATGCTGGGCAATCTCTTCACAGTGGGGAAAAACTAAAGGCAGTAGAAATGTGGTTTTATAGAAGGATACTTAACGAAAATGGCCATAGAACACTTCTACTCAAAAATTGAAAAAAAAAAAGACAGGTGAAATTCTATAAACAGTCAACCTTTAGAAAACCTAACCTTCATCGTACATACTTAGAACAAGAGAGATAGAAGGCAGTGAACCACTTTCCTGGTGAGGTTGTGTAAGTGGATGGTGGAATCCTAAACGGGGGCCTTAGCAAAGGGAGAAAAACTGCTAATAAACACACGAGAGAAAGCTGTGGCGATCCAATCGTACATCGACGAAGAATGATCACGCAAAGCTACATGGTTTCTAGCTGGTAATGCTGATAATGCAAGATGACAAAATAATCCGTTAACTACCTTTACGACAAAATACACAAATCCTAACAAGTGCACCTAATTACTTTTCGTCGTTACTTTTGACTAACGACGATAGCAAAGCTTATTAACGATGGGAACAAGATAAATAAGATTATATCTTTGTTTGATTTTTATTAAATAAATTATCTTCTCATAATTACATTTTCCGATTCAGAGAACAAAATTCTGCATAAGTGTTTACTGTGTTCGTTTGTATTGATTCTAAAAGCAGGTGATAAATTATGCAGAGTAATAACGCTGTAAATAAATGACTTAAGATGTAAATATATTTTCCATCTGATCCTCTTCTATTGGGTTGGTCCGGAATGACGATTTTTAAAGAAATTAAAACACAAAACAAAATTATTCCATTATATCTCTATTCAACTAAATATGAACCATTTTGTTGCACAACCTATCTCCATTTATCTTTCAACTTAAAGATTATGTCATCCCAGAATTTCCGTAGTTTCTCGACAAAAAAACTCATTAAGGTGTTTTTATGCCATCTAAAGAATTTAAATTTCACACCTGAGATTAATTTTGCTGAATATTTGGGTCTGAATAAATAAAAATCATAAAGAACAATGTCTGGTGAATATGGCGTGTGGGGTTAAGACATCCCACTCAACTGCAACAATTATTGCCAGGTCGTCAAAGAAACGTGATATCTGGCATTATCCTGATGGGAATTAACACCTTTCCTGTTCGACTCTTCTGGTCATTTTTCTTGAACTTCTGGATTTAATTCATCCATTTGCAAACAATACATTTCAGAATCAATTAACTGGTTACTTGGTAGACGCTAATAGTACAGGATTCCTTTCCGATTTCACCAGATACATAGCGTGACTTTCTTAGAACGAAGACCTGCGTTTATAGTGGCTAAAGTTGGCTCATGACGCTTACCCCAGGATCATTTCGCTCAAAAATGTTGTAAATGATACATGTTTCATCACCCGTCGCAATTTGCTTAAAAAAGGGGTGCGTTTTCATTGCATTTATACATCAAATCACAGATAGAAATACAATCCAAAATGAATCAGTGTCTTAATTTGGTCGTCATCTGTAGTGAGGGTTTTGCCTGATCGGTCTTCATTAATAAGACTACAGTCACTAACTCCAAACTTAGCAAACCACTTCTGTACAATTCTGTCAGTTGAAACACCTTAGTACACAATACATATCTTTCTTGTTACTTATGACACATTTTTGCCTTTGCAGTAATAAAAACACATCAAGTGTCTAAAATACACCTTATAATCTTCCATTTTCATCGGGATGCAAAAATTGATACAAATTAAGCAATTTTACTCTTTCTTTCTCAAGAGAAACTTTTAAGTGTTCTTTAATCAGAAATGTAAACAGAATATACCGGTTGATAAATTTTCCATTTTCTAATGTGTTGAAACATGAACGAATAAAAACTGGTATAAACTTTCGGGAAGACCTAATAAGTTAAGCAACGTTGGGCCTGGTCAGATGGGTTACCGCTTGGCAATAACAGGTGCTGTAAGCGTTTAGTGACGGATGTGCATTGTGGTGCAGTAGATATCGGCTCGGAAAGAGAAATCGGTAAGCCTAGTTCGAATTCCAGTTGAATACCCTGCATTCACTTAAACACTGGTACCCTTGGGAAAGGTATTAATCCATCCCTTTCCTCCAGTTATGGGTGAAATAACAGGGTAGGACTTGGGGAACCCTGCCCTTCTTAAAAAGAGACCCCAATGAATCTTGATACTCGAAAAGAAAAAAATATTACTAGACACAAAACTTATATAAAAACAACAATAAATTGTTGAAAGAAAAAGGTATTACCAGCAATAAATAAATAAAATTTAGTTGGCAATAAATGACCCGCCGAGGTTGATATGCCATAAAAATAAAACAACCAACTGTTCTTGTTCAAGATCTATAACGTACTTTCGTTCACTTTTTTATGTTTGCTTCTCGTTTAATTCACCCATGGTTAGTTTTTTTTTTTTTTCTTTTGCTTTATCTGTCTTCATACCTCTGGTATTATATTATATACGTATGGTAGATGTTTATTTATTTTGGGTCTCTATTGTTTATACATATCTGTATCGGTAAATATATATATATTCTACTTCGTTTTATAAGCAGCAAACAATTCCCTTTATGTTTTTTTTTGTTTTTGTTTTTTTTTTGTGGTTTGAAGTTCACTTTAGATAACTTTCAGTGAATATTAGTTTATAACTTAAATCAAGGTCATGTACGTGTTATCAATATATTCAATAAATATTATAATTTTGTATTTATTTCTGAAATGATATATCGTAGTATTATTTCGAACTATTGTTCTCATTTTCATTGATATAGATGTTATTATAGACACAGCGTTCCCTATGATCATCATCAGGTTTCCAATTATTGGCTGATATAGATTATCTGTTATATATTCTGTGATATCAGTTATTGTTCTTTCCTTTTAATACATCAATACCAGATCCGAGGATTGAACTCATGCCAACTAGATGATAGTAACACATGTGTAACCAACTGCTATATTCACTACGCCACCGTCCCAAAGCATCAAGGATTATTATTATTCCTGTTTTGTTTCTTTCTTCATAAGAAACTCTGCCGAGGGTGTTATAGAATTTCCATAGTCTAACAGTACTTACATATTTTCCTTCTGAGAACAAAATATAAAAGTATCATTTTGTTGGGGCCTGTTAAGGCCAGGAAGAAAGACACGAAAACAAAAAGGTAGGTTCAACAAGCGTATTAGAATTACAGAACATATATACAAGTACGTGTGTTAGTAATCATCAGATAGAAGTGTACGCCTGAAATGAATAGTTAAGCTCCGTCTCGACTGTCTCTCGGCTGCCTCTAGACTATCTTTAGACTGCCTCCCCGGAAGTCACGTAGGTTAGTATTTATTAACGGAGGAAGAATACATTCCTATAGACAGGGCACCATAACACATTTGCATATATTAGGTAGGTCGATAGTCTCAGTGGTGTAGTTCTAACGCCCATTTTCTCGATGTAATCTATGCATATAAAATGCGGTTATGGAGGACCACAGTGATCCCATTCTCATACTTTCTCTCTATCGATATAAATAATTCAGTTAAACGTATGTTCGCACGCAGGATGTTACCATGTTCATTAAGCTACCTATTGCAATGCTAGTTGTTGGGGAGCGCCCCTTTTTAATGGACTCGTCTAAGGTGTACAAATAATCGGGCCTATACAGGGAACGGCCATGATTGTCAGAGTTCAGTTGAGTAGTTGGACCGCCACTTAGTTGGTCAGTAAGACTATAGATTCATTACCCGGACTTATTTCTTATCGACAAGATTGTATATATTTGACTCCTACTAACAAGTATTCCTGAATCTACTAACCGTGTGCAGGTTGTATATATTTTGTTCAATATACTTACATTTTATCTCTCATATCTTTTTTGTTATTATTTTGTGTAGTTTCTAAACAAGAATGCACAACACTAGTAATTATCTCTGTGTTTTTAATTAGGTTCTTTGTCGAACTATTGATATTTCCTCATTTTTAGGATCTTTAGTAAGCTGGCTCATAGCAACGGAGCTTAACATTTAAGCACATTAAAATCTATGGACCCGTTTTTCATAATTTCTACTAAGTGGGTTGAGTAATTCACAGAAAATGAAAACTTTTCTGACACTGGAATAACTAGATCTAACAAGAAACTATCAATACGTCCTAGATGAATGTCTTAGAAATAATAGAAAGGTGCTACTAATGTGGCAGCCTTCTGAGGTGTTGAGTCAGCTGTATTCGTTATTGTTAAAATGATATCTCTTCTCGTTCAAGATCTATAACTTTCTATTTTTTAAGATTGACTTTTGTTTAGTTTGCAGCTACTTTCCCCTATGAGGCTTGCAAATTTTTTAATAATCCGATTTGTCTATCAGAAGTCGCATTAACTTTGTCTGGCTGTAGTATGATTATATCGATATAACTTGTTGGTTATTTGACTTTTTATGTGATGTTTAGAAGGCCTGATTTTCTAGTGCCTGTTTTATTTTCTACATGAGTTCGTGCATCTGTGGTTTTGTAGCCTTCATAGCAGCGTTGTCGAATGAGGCTATTATGTCGAGCTCGGACCCTCGATTAGTGGTAGTTACGAAATGCAGGCTTTTATTTAGCATTATCTATTCGGATGTCCTTTGCTGTTGTAAATGGTGTTGATAACTACTTTAATTGGTTGGGAATTATAGTTGTCAGCTCCAAATATTCAGTTTTTCAGTTTCTGAAGTTGCCGTTCCTGTATTTTTTCGTATTTTCATGAGAAGACCATTTTGCATTATACTTTTGTTTAAAACATTTGTTACTGGAGATGTGCGTTGGGATGTTATGGATATTGGTTCGCAATGAAAAATGGAGTTCGAATTCCAGTCAAGTTCGTTATATTCACTTACTCAGTCAAGTTCGTTATATTCACTTACTCATACGTCTCCTAAGGGAGACGTATGAGTTCATCCCTTTTCCTTCCAGCATTGCGTTAAATTGCAGAACAAAGTTGGTTCTATGGCCGGTCTACCACAGACTGGAGTGGAAATCTACCTAGTCAGTCATGAATCGAATTAGCCAAGATCACTGGCAACCTACTGTGGGAAAATCTTCTACCTTGTCAGTCATTAGACATGATCACTCAAACGTATATTGAAAAGCAAGCTACCACATTTTTTCACGTGTATGATCTGTTTCCTGTTTATAGAATGAATATGATGGATCCTTTCCAGAGTACATCAATCTTTCCGGAATGAGATTAAAATAATCAGAAATGAGTTGCAATTGTGAATAAGAACACTTAAGACTTTTCTTCCTCTATACGCTGTTTCTCTTCAAGACGCGGCTAATCTTCACAAGTTCCTATCCCCTGTCGGTTTTAGCAACGATTGCGTTTTTTCATTTACAAAAGCTCGTCAAGTAGATAGCTCACTGCCTCCCACTGTCTCTTTTGCATTCGATATGTTCTGTCAGTGTCGAATTCTTCTAGCTCTCCTTCGTCATTATGAATCCAAGAAGATTCAATTGTCTCTTTTTGATTCTAAGTATGCCACCCTTAAGACTCCTTCGTTGTTTACGCGCTCCGTTCACGGTATTCTCAAAATTGTTCTGTAAAACCACATTTCTGTTGCTTCAGTTTTCTCTTCATCTGTGAGACGATTGTCCAAAATTCACTGTCATACAAGTGGACTGATATGACATATAACTTTAGCGCTCTTTTCTTTATTGCTAACACATTTTTTGTTGTTTCTGGGTACTTCGCTAAGCTTTTGGTAAACGTTATTGCAATGCGCACTCGGATTTCGGTATCGCATTTTCCATCCTCTGTTAAAACCCTTCGTGGATCTTTAAACTTCTGTACTTGTTTGATGTTGACATCCCCAATTCGTAGTTCGCACTCTTTTCCAATCTTTTCACTTTTCTTTTTTTCTTTTTTTTTTTCAATTGGAGTAGATAGACTGAACTATCGCCCGGTTCACACTCCATCCATGTCTATTGAACAGGTGTAGAGGCTCATCCCTTGTTCCCTGTTTAGGATGTGGTTCCCGGCTTCTCTTTTCCAATCTTTTCACTTTTCTTTTCTTTTTTTTCTTTTTCTTTTTTCTTTTTTTCAATTGGTGTAGATAGACTAAACTATCGCCCGGTTCACACTTCACCCACGTCTATTGTACAGGTGTAGTCTCATCCCTTGTTCCCTGTTTAGGATGTGGTTTCCGGCTTTCTCTTTTCCAATCTTTTCACTTTTCTTTTTTTTTTCTTTTTCTTTTTTCTTTTTTTCAATTGGAGTAGATAGACTGAACTATCGCCCGGTTCACACTCCACCCACGTCTATTGAACAGGTGTAGAGGCTCATCCCTTGTTCCCTGCTTAGGACGTGGTTTCCGGCTTTCTCTTTTCCAATTTATTCACTCTTACTTAGCCCCCTGCACACCAGTGGCCTTACCGCCTTGCTTCGTAGAGTTGCTGGTTAGTCTTTCTTACTCGTTTTCCTTTACTTACTTGCTTAAAAGGTCATTTAGTTTTTTCCTTGTGTGCCTACCATCAGCAAAGTATCATATTGTTAAAATTGCGCATGCCTTCTTATTTCTTCTTTTTTGCGCCTTTTATCTTCAGAATGTAGACGATCATGGCCCGCTACATCTTCCTTCTCCTTGTGATTCTTAATATATTTTGTATTTTATTTCTCCCAAACCCTTTTCTGACATCCATTTACTGAAGTCCATCAAGTATATCATGCGCTGTTTTCGCTTGTCACTCTTTCCCTCTATCCGTCCTGTGAGTATCACATTCTTCAAGCCCTCTTTTCCCATTACGTGTCCCAAAAATTTCAACTCTCTTAAGTTTCCTTTTTGTTTCCATTCTCCCCAAAACCTCATCATTGCTCACATGTAAGGTCCATGGCATCTTCAGCATCGTTCTGTAGAACCACATTTCACTTACTTCCAGTCTCTCCTTCATCTTCATCTATAGGGCATTTTACTGCCCTATAGGAGAAAATTGCGCCTACCAATAATAAATCTAAGTAGCACCCTTATGATTGCGTCACTGTAAAAATTGAATAAATCCTGTGAGAAGGAGCATCTTTGTCTTAGGCTTTTTTCTATTTTTGTGTACCTACTCAATTCATTTTCTAATCGTATGCGGGCAGTTTATTCTTAGTACACGTTCTGAATTATCCTAACACACTTCCAAAATGGAATTACTTGATCAAATAACCCGCTAAGCAAACGGAATATCGACATGAGTAGCGCGTGGATACCACTAATGAAACAATGAACTTGCTAGCGCGGACAGAGATTAAGAAGCATCGACGAATTTGAGAAAGACAATACTCGGAAGTCAGGGACGCTAAAGTCGGATATCACGTGTAATGGAGGAGATGGGCTTACATACCCAAAGTAAGATTCGATAACATTCGGGAAAACAACCTAAGAAAGTCTGTAGTGCTTACTGCGAAAAAAAAGCAAATAGTAAAGAAGAGAAAATTAATCCAAAGAAAATACATGCAATATATGCATCTATTCCAATTACTGAATTGGGAAGAAAAGTTCAATTATTAGACATATTCGTATATGACATTCGTATATACAATGTAAAAAAATACATGGGGAATCACATTTTGAATCTCGCAAGTAACCTTATGTACTCGTGTATAAGTCGAATTTATGTATAGTATAGTGCAATTCCCCTCCAGAAAAAAAATACCTGTATATATTACAACCGATCACCGTAAATGTATGATTGTTAACCTCTTCAAAAAAATAATCGGTGTATAGTGTGACCTTCTATCTTATGTATAAATGCTGATAATAAAAACTCACATTATACTCAAGTATATACGGTAAGTATTTTCTAAAAGAACATCTTTTAAAAAAAAAACTGGCTGCTCGGTCACTGGATGTTGAATATTGCCTTATAAGCGATTGGCTAGTCTCTTCATTCCCAAAAAAACTAAGCTAGCGTTTTACTTTGTGAGAATTAATCATTCTGTAAATTCAAAAAACAAAATAAATTTGTGTATAGAACAATAAAGCAAAATGAAAAACAACATCCTGTAGCGTGTTAATGGTGTATCGTTTAATGGTGAATTGTTTAATGGTGCATTGTTTAATGGTACATCGTTTAATGGTGCATCGTTTAATGGTGTATCGACGGAGAAATTAATGTATATTGACGGAGAAATCAATAAAGTGTTTGAAAAAATATTTTTGTTTACTTGTCACAAGGAACCTTGGCAAAGCTGCAATGTTTATTTTTATGATTTAATCATTTCAAATCAAGGCGATAATGTAACTAAGACGAAAAAGGTTTACTTAAAGTGGAGAAAACACAAAAATTTCAGTCAGTTAAGTGTTATTATGTGATCATTGAGCAATCATGTCTCTTGATTCATAAGTGACTAGGCAGAAAGTTTTCCCGCAGTAGGTTGTCATTTCTTTCTGCGGTAGATTGTTTGCCTACCTAAAGCTGTAATATCAAAACTATGTTGCTATTCAACCCATAGATGAGGAGAAAATATATGGATTCATACCTTTCCCAATGGTATTTACGCGTAAGTGAATGTAATGAACCCGACTGGGATTCGAATTCGGCTCTCTGATTCTTCATTCAAAGAAAACGTTACTGACGAGAAAAGACAATAACTGGATTGACAGTAGATGTACATTTATGTCGACTGTAGTTAACAGGAAAGCAAAAACTGGGAAGAAGTTCCATTAAAATAAGTTTCTGCTGTATCGCGAAATGAAGATATATATACAGAAATGCAGCTAAACTACTTTATTAACAGAGTGGTACAACCAAGATGCATATACAATATTTACAGTCTCTCGCAGTAGTAGGTGTAACTTCCCGAAGTCCATGATAATAACAAGAACCCCCCCCCCTCCGTGCTAAGCGCACATTGTCTTTTATACGTCCGGGCGACCGGATGTAACATGGTACGAGCCACGACACGACAGTTTCAATTAAATAACCCATGTTATTTTTAAAAAAACAACATGTTTATGTTTTCTATATTTAAAGAATATAACTTAATTTTCATGAATACATTTCTTTTTAATATTATCTTACTTTTTCCAGACACAAATAACTCGACCACTTCTCGAACCTTTTTTAATTTATTAATGTAAAAGTCGCACCCGTATAAGAATGTTGGCTTGTATGTCTTTCTAAACATCATTTCGGTCAGATAATATTCGTTGACTCGTTGTGGTACAGTGGATATCGGCTCGGAACGAGAAATCGGGGAGCCGAGTTCGAATTCCAGTTGAATCCATTGTATTCACTTACGCGCAAATACCCCTGGGAAAGGTATTAATCCGTCTCTTCCTTCCAATTATGGGTTAAATAGCAGGACAGATTGGGTTCTATAACCTTGGTCGGCAACCAGTCTACCGCAGAAAGCAATGGCAACCTACTGCGGGATAACCTTCTGCCCAGTCAGTCGTGTCTCTTTCGAGACATGATCGCCCAAGCGTGTATTACGTATGGCACTTTAACTGACTGACTATTTTATTACATACATCAATATTTTTTGGCAAGTGAATTACGGTTGTACAAGTATTCTACAATTATAGAAGCTTCTGAGGGGAGTTGTATTTTCTCTGGTTCGTAATTATTTTCTGCAGCACAACCTTGAAGCAATCAGTATCACACATCCAATACGGAAATTGAGATCTTTTGACCGCTAGCGTTTAACGCAGAATTATTAGCCAATGAGGAAAGAGTTGCTTTAAAAATTTCGATCGAATATTTGATAAATCAATTTTTCAAATCTGATTACTAAATATGATTTTAACAAAATTTATAAATCGCATCTGTTGCTTGTTCGACTATAAATGTGTGACACGCTTTCAACGATACAATAATCTTATAGGTTTGTTTCAATCTTTTCGTTGTAAAGAAGCAACAAAAGATTATTTGAACGTCACGGTAACAAAGACATGACAGCATTATTAATTTATTATTGATGGATTAATTTTCTACGGTTTATCAACTGTTTGAAGGTTATTTAAAGCTAAAAAATATTTTTAGATTCTAAGAATTTTTGGTTGGAAGATACAAATGTTTTTAGAAGATACAAGGCTTACTAATTAACATGGCTGAGGAAAAAAAGAAGAGGATTTATACCTTACCCAAGGTTATTTGAGAGTTAGTGAATATAACAAACCTAAGTCGAAATGGAACTCGGCTCCCCGATTAACAGTTCCGAACCATTACCCATTACACCAAACACACATCCAAACTTACAAGCCGTCACTCATCTAGATACTGAGCACGATCAACGTTTACTTAACTTCGACGATCATACAGGAACTGGTGTTTTAACATGATGTGACTCTAACATTAGCGGCAACTGAATGTCAGTTAAAATATAGATTTTCTTTCGAAAAATGTTACAAAAAGCTCCCCAGATACAAATGTTGGTTTATAAAAATTTACCTAAATCTTGCTCAAAATCATTTTTTCTAATTTTATACGCTGTTTTTTCTGGTTGTTGACAATCATGGCTCTCCACAATTTCCTGTCTATAGTAAATTTTTTGCTATCTCTTCTAACAACCACTTACTCATGCTCACTAGGTAGACCATTTCTTGTTTTCCCCTTTTGCATTCAATATGCCCTGTGAGTGACAAATTTTCTAAGTCCTCTTTCTTATTATGCACCCTAGAACTTTCAACCATGTCTTTCTGATGTTAAGTATTTTTGTTTCTATTTTCTTTACAACTTCATCGTTAGTCTTTTCTTCTAGGTCAACTGCTAAGAGAGTTTGTTCACTGTGCCGTGCTACGCAACTTTTTTCTCCTGAATCTATCATATATATCTATAAGTCTGCCATTCGTCTATTCTTAGAATATTGCTGCCACATGTGGTCTGGTGCTCCTGGTATTTATCTAGAGGTCCTTGATAAAATCCCAAAAAGAATTAGCAATAATATTGGTCCTGATCTGGCGGCTCGGCTTCAATAATTTACAACCGCCGTAAGGTTGCCTCTAAAAATATTTTCACACAATATTTGCCTTTCTATAAATATTTTCATGATAATTGTTTAGTTGAACTCTTTGCTATGATATCTACACTTTTTTCCTTTAAGCACAGTAGTAAAATGGCGTCGGGATCTCATCAATTTACAGTTGAGCTGGGTAGATATAATACCGTTAATTATATACTAACAGTTTGTTTTCTTACACTTCTCTCTTTTTCCGGCTCTATGCTTTCCACCCAAATTTAATTTTCAGAAATTTAAATGCAATGTCAATTGTTACCTACTGTCTTCCTTGTTTATCCTCTATTGTTTTTGTTCCTTACTAATGTTTCTGTTTCCTAGTACTTCCAGACACAGTGATCTCTTGTGACTTAGTGACTTATTGCTTTGCTTGGGGTGAAATCGATTTTTAAACTCTTTGTTTAGATATATTTGATTATCATTATGTGCTAGACCAAAGTTTTAACAACTTTAATTGACTATAGAGATTAATTATATATTTAAGATATTTTAACACTATATTCGCCTTTTTACACAGATGGATTGCAGTAGAATATATATATATATATATATATATATATATATATATATAGATTGCAGTGGAATATATATATATATATATATATATATATATATATCGCTTCTGCGATCATGTCTCTTTCGAGACATAACTGACTAGGTAGAGGATTTTTTTGCAGTAGGTTGTCATTACTTTCTGCAGTAGACCGGTTGCCACCCAAAGGTTATAGGAACCAATCAACTCTGCTATTCAACTTATTGTTGGAGGGGAAAGAGATGGATTAATACTTTTCCAAAGGGTATTATCAACTAATGTATTAAATTCGAATAACATGTTTTCACTTGGTAGCTTCTGTGTTTTCATTCAGAATTTTATTTTTGGTATTATTTATATCCGAGCCAATGGGACGTCGATGTTGTGTAATAGTTAGCATGAGACGTCGATGTTATATAATAGTTAGCATGCTTTTACCGACAGATCAATTACGACTATATCAAATATCAAATTTTTTAAAAAAATTTGTTTTTGATCGTTGCTGAAGAAGCGAGATTTTTCTCTGCTAAAATAGCTCTACAACGTATGTAGAATTCGGAGTTATATTTGATATATACACATTTGGCTCTGTAAATAGACAATACTATGTGGCAGGAGATGAAAGCGCTTGGGAAGCCGAAAATTATGGAACATTTTTACATTATTTATCTCCAGCAAAAAGGAAAAATGTAAGAATAGTGTAAAAAAATAAAAATTAATAAAATCTTCCTTGTTAATCGTTTGAATAATATATATATATATATATATATATATATATATATATATATATATATATATCGCTTCTGCGATCATGTCTCTTTCGAGACATAACTGACTAGGTAGAGGATTTTTCTGTAGTAGGTTGTCATTACTTTCTGCAGTAGACCGGTTGCCACCCAAAGGTTATAGGAACCAATCAACTCTGCTATTCAACTTATTGTTGGAGGGGAAAGAGATGGATTAATACTTTTCCAAAGGGTATTATCAACTAATGTATTAAATTCGAATAACTTCTTTAAGATTCGACAGATCTGAATATATTGATTTTTTTTATCATTTGTCGGACGTATTTTTAATTTATTTTGAATATATAGCTGAGTCGAAGGTATGTATACACGCTTCACAAAATCAGATCAATTGTTTTAAGCACTTCTTAGTAGTGTCAAGAAACTTTTCATCGCCCTCTGATATATATATATATATATATATATATATATACTAAGAAGTGCTTAAAACAATTGATCTGATTTTGTGAAGCGTGTATATATATATATATATATATATATATATATAAATGTAAACACGTTTCGAAAAACCCTCCGAGGACATGCGCGGAAGGAAAAATGGCAATAATAAAGGATAATAAAAAAAGAACGAGCTAGGCACTCAAACGTCAGTCAAAGTACGTAGCCCAAAGAAAAAAAACCGAGACGAGTAAACTAAAACAAAAAGCGCTCAATACGCAAGTAGAGCAAACTAAGTAAATAACTAACCTAGAGAGCCACCGATCCTACCAAGGCTTCAGCAAGTTGGATCTTCAGGGAAAGTTGGCTAAAGAGGCTAAGTGAAGGCGAAAAGATATAAGAAACTCAGAAACCCACGTGATCAAAACAGAAGACACCAAACACCAAAGCGGGGGTAATAACATTTTATTACAAAAAAAAAAAATTCCCTGAAGATCCAATTTGGTGAAACCTTGGTAGGTTCGTTGGCTCTCTAGGTTAGTTATTTACTATATATATATATATATATATATATATATATATATATTGTACCGCCCTTGACGAATTCGACCGTTTCACCCTGCCAATACATCATTTATAATAGCTTCTTCCAAAGCCGAAAAAAAAAAAGAAATATCAGAAACGTCATTCGGTTTCAGTGAAATAAACAAACAAACAAACAAACAAACAAAGACGTGCTTAACGACTCCTGGCAATACCTCATAAACAATGAGCTATTCAGTTTTGATCGCGTGGAAATACTGAAAAATCATATCAGAAACCCTTCTTGGTTTCATTTAAAAAATGAACGAAAGAAAGTAGTGTTTAACGTGTTTTTCAGCAAAACGAGAAAATCGTCGATTTCAAATCTTTTTATTTCTACCCCTTTGCTTTTTAAAATAACGACCAGCATTCATATTTATGGTGATTTTCTAATCATAGCTTAGATGCAGTACACAAGACCGATAATATGAAACACCCAGTGAGAATCTAGCTCACCACTCAGTCGTAATTTATCTAGCAAGACAAGCTTGATAAACATTACACCACATCAAAGTGCCCAAGAATTCATAATTGTTATTGTAATATTTTGCTAAAGTTGTTAAGCTCAGATATTTAATGATGCTATATTCCATGGAAATTTTATTGTCGTAGAACTCGTCATGAGATTTTTCAATCATTAACTTAAAAATTCAAATCCTTCACAAAATTCAAATAGGAAAACCGTGAAAATGAGGCAACGATAGCAAAAACAATATTAATTTTATTTGGTTCATTGATTATTTTTAGTATCGTAGATATTTTTCCATTTATGCCAAACTATCAGAATCAATAAAATGCAAATAAGTCCAGGATGTGGATATTTTGTTTTGTCATTGTTTTTTGAAACATAAATTGTTGGAAGGCATCATTCTGAAGTAGATTTGGCAACATGACAAAATATGTTATTGGTTACATTTTAATTTTCAGAGATTTTTGTTTCATAAATTTTATGTCCCATAGTTTTTAGTCAAAGATATTAAAGTTAAAAAAGAAAATGAAAATATCTCTTATAAAGTATTTTATAAAATATATGATACGTGTCAAAAATGACTGCAGATTATTTATATCGATATGACGTCTAAAATGACGGCAGGATATATATTTATGTATTTACTCTTGAGTACTTTACATTAAGACATAATAAAAAATAATCCGAACCCTCCCCCTCCTGAGCGTGACAGGATATATATATATATATATATATATATATATATATATATATATATAGTCTTTATCATAATAGAGAAGATATATATATATATATATATATATATATATATATCCTTCACTACTCGATAACGAATTATGACAAAAAATAAAGAGAAAGAAAATGTAAAGCCTTGAAGACGTAACGAAAAGCCATTCCACTTCTTCTTCTTCTTCTTCTTCTTCTTCTATGTGCCCTGTCCCTTCAGGACGTAGGCGATCATGGCTCTCCACGTTTCCCTATCCCTTGTGGCTCTTAGTATGTTTGCTCCTGTTGCTCCTGGCAACCCCCGTTCCGTCATCCACCTGATCAGTCCCTGCAAATATGTTATCCGCTGCCTTCCTCTGTCTCTCCTTCCTTCTATCTGACCAGTCAGCATCAGGTTCTCCAGACTCTCCTTCCTCATTGCATGTCCCAGGAACTTCAGTTGTCTCTTCCTGATGCTCAGCATCAATTTCCTTTTTGTTGCCATTCTTTCTAACACCTCGTCGTTGCTTGTATGCTCAGTCCACGATATCCGTAGCATCCTTCTGTGGAACCACATTTCGGCTTTCACAAAAAATGCCTGGTAATTTACAGATAATAAAGAAAAGCATTCTGTGGAGAGCCATGTCCGCGTACGTTTTAAAGTTATGTCATAAAAACATTAGTTAAAAGCATATAGAAATCGGAATTCTTATTTCTTATTTTTATGATTCAAAAAATCGATTTTTTTCATTTTTATTAAAATTATAAAAATGGCTTCAATATAATATTGTGTTGAATCATAAGTAATTTCCGTTGTGGGGAACAAAGTGAATGACGAATCATAACTAATATTTATAAGTAGCACTACCCAGTTATAATTGAACTAGCGATGCAAGCTTGCTAACTACATAAGAGCGTTCACGCACGACTCCAAATGAGACACAACTCAGGAGAAATCTTTTATATGAGAAATGCATAAAACTAAATTCGAATAAGGTCGAAGGAAATGGACAACTAATAATTGATTTTCTAAGCGCTACATAAATGTAGCACAAAGTCAAAAGTACAGGGTACCCAGTAAGGATCCAACAGTCAGTTCAGTGCTATACGTGATACACGCTTGGGCGATCCTCTCTTGAAAGAGGACATCACACTACTCAATTAATAATTCTAGCAAGACAAGTTTGCTAACGATTACACCACATTGAGATGCCCAAATAGAGAACAAATAACGGTGAGAATATTACCCAACCTGCAAAGAAGACATTTTGTCGCTCCTCACTAAACAGAGCAAATCAATTTGCCGTATTTAAACATCATTCAGAACCTTGGATGTGCGTTGTGGCGCAGTGGATATCAGCTCGGAACGAGAAATCGGGGAACCGAGTTCGAATTCCAGTTGAATTTCTTGCATTCACTTACGCACGAATACCCTTGGGAAAGGTATTAATCCGTCTCTTCCTTCTAGTTATGGGTTAAATAGCAGGACAGATTGGGTTCTATAGCCTTGGTCGGCAACCAGTCTACTGCAGAAAGCAATGGCAATCTACTACGGGATAATCTTCTGCCCAGTCAGTCATGTCTCTTTCGAGACATGATCGCCCAAGCGTGTATCGTACATGGCACTTAACTGACTGACTGACAGCACCTCAAACAAGACTAGATAAGAAATTTATTCGCAATGATTTTAGTCTTTTTTACTTCAGTATCACTCAAAATCCTTTGATAATTTTTATTTCCCTTTCTTTTTGTTCTCTCCGTTCTGTCATAATTTTATTTATCTATTTTCCAGAATATTATTTCTTATTTATCATTGTCCTTCTCTACATTTTCTTTTTCTTTTATCCTCGGTTACTTTGCTTTTTCTTTACTTTCTTTCTTCCAGAAATCAGTTTTATTTTATGTATTTCCATCTTTTGTAACTGTACACTATTTACATTGTTCAGACTGCTACCCTCACCTTTGCTGCTATATTCTCGACGTTTCGACGGTTGTATGCTCCGTTCTTCTTCAGGTAAGTAGAATTTCGAACCGAACCTATTATTTCGTCCGCATCACTAGATTTTTCACCTTCCTTGTGTGATGCCTCTTCCGAATACCGCAGTTATTTGAATTTTGAATCAGCTCTCTAAGTTTTGTTTACGTGTGCTGTAGCCAGTTATTGAACTCACAACACTTTGAGTCAAGTCACTGGATTCAGCCAACACTTTTATCCACTTGGCCATGTGTCACTGAGATTTGAAATTTGTTTTGCATTTAATCTAATTTTACAAATGCCTTTTATCCCTCACCTCCTTTCTTTGTTTTTAACTTTCTTTCGATTTTAATCTCATTTTTCAATTATTTTACATTCTCTTGTTTCGATTTAATTTCCTTTTACGTTTCTTTTTCTATCTCTCAGTCAATTTTTTTCTTTCGATTTTAATTTCATTTTACATTTCTTTTTCAATATCAGTCTTTTTCTTTTTTCTTTCAATTTTAATTTCATTTTACATTTCTTTTCCTCTGTCAGTCAATTTTTTTATTTCTTTTTTTTTCGATTTTTAATTTCATTTTAAATTTCCTTTCCTCCCTCAGTCAATGTTTTTATTTCCTTTTCTTCCAATTTTAATTTCATTTTACATTTCTTTTCCTCTCTCAGTCATTTTTTTTATTTCTTGTTTTTTTATTTTAATTTCATTTTTCATTTCATTTCCTTTCTCAGTCAATTTTTTTGTTTCTTTTCTTTCGATTTTAATTTCATTTTTCATTTCCTTTCCTCTCCCAGTCAATTTTCCTGTTTCTTTTCTTTCGATTTTAATTCCATTTTGCATTTCCTTTCCTTCTCTCAGTCAAATTTTCTATTTCTTTCGATTTTAATTTCATTTTACATTTCCTTTTCCTTTCTCAGTCAATTTTTATGTTTCTTTTCTTTCGATTTTAATTCCATTTTGCATTTCCTTTCCTCTCTCAGTCAAATTTTCTATTTTTTTCTTTGATTTTAATTTCATTTTACATTTCTTTTTGTCTCTCAGTCATTTTTTTTATTTCTTTTCTTTCGATTTTAATTTCATTTTTCATTTCCTTTCCTCTCCCAGTCAATTTTTTTGTTTCTTTTTTTTTTTTTAATTTCATTTTACATTTCTTTTCCTTTTTTTCTTTGTTTCGATTTTAATTTCATTTTACATTACTTTTCCTCTCTCAGTCATGTTTTTTATTTCTTTTCTTTCGATTTTAATTTCATTTTTCATTTCCTTTCCTCTCTCAGTCAAATTTTCTGTTTCTTTTCTTTCGATTTTAATTTCATTTTACATTTCTTTTTGTCTCTCAGTCATATTTTTATTTCTTTTCTTTCGATTTTAATTTCATTTTTCATTTCCTTTCCTCTCTCAGTCAAATTTTCTGTTTCTTTTCTTTCGATTTTAATTTCATTTTATATTTCTTTTTGTCTCTCAGCCAATTTTTCTGTTTCTTTTCTTTCGATTTTAATTTCATTTTATATTTCTTTTTGTCTCTCAGCCAATTTTTCTGTTTCTTTTCTTTCGATTTTAATTCCATTTTGCATTTGCTTTTCTCTCTCAGTTAAATTTTCTAGTTCTTTCGATTTTAATTTCATTTTACATTTCTTTTTGTCTCTCAGTCATTTTTTTATTTCTTTTCTTTCGATTTTAATTTCCTTTTACATTTTTTCGTGCATTTCTATGTTTTCTTTTTTTTTTCGATTTTTGTCCTTTAGTCATTATCTTTATTTTTTCTTTCAATTTTAATTTAATTTTTGCCTCACTTTCCCACTGTCATTTCTTTAGGATTTTTTTCTTCTTTTCGATTTTAACTTTACAGTTCTCTTTCTTTCTCCCTTCCATTGTTTATTTTTTCCTTTCTTTCGTTTTTTAATTTCATTTTGATATTTCTCTTCCCATCTAACTTCATTCTATCTTTTTTCTATCATTATTTTTATTTTACATTTCTCTCCCTTACTGCCTGTGTTTATGTTTCTATTCTTTCCTTTTCTTTTGCTCGAAAACTCTCTTTTTCTGTTTCCGTCTTAATTTTCTCTTCTTTTCTTTTCTTTTTTTTTTTCATCGTTATACTTTTTACCCTTCTTCGCCGCTTTCTCTTATTAATCTTTCTTGTTATTTTCGTTTGAAAAGACAGTATACGGCCTAGAAACGACTATATTTACAAATAAATACTGCTTTACGACATGTTTTTTACAATATTCTTCCTTATAATTATACAAATTATCTAACGTTCATGTGTTTCATTCTATTCATAAATAATATGCTGTTGGTAAAGTTTTGCCTTATTTTCAATTCATACTTCAATAGTCTTCAACGATGTGCTTTTAAATTTAAAATATGTTTAATTCATATCACTGCTAAAATGCATTTTTTTTCAATGGCAGCAGTGAGACTAACTGGAAGTACAAGAAACTTTTAATTGGCTCTTATCTCTTTTTGGTGATGACGCAACTAAATTTTATTCATGTGGTCTGAGCAAGATAAAGTTTATTCGTGTGAATATTACGCAAAGAAGGCGTTTCATAGCCAACTTTAAATGGGATATAAAATCTAAAGTTGATAAAATATGAGGCCAGTTATGTAAACATGATGACACGTTGTGAAATACTGTCGAAATAATATACCAATAAAAAAAACACTGTTATAAACAAGCAAATACGCGTAAAGTACCAAAAAGATTGGCAAAATTGGGGAAAGTATCAGGTTACCTTCGAAAGAATATTAGTTTCATATATCAAGCAGGCAAGGGTTCACGACTAATCAATTTTGATTTACCTCATTTTTAAGAAGAGAAAACGAGGGACTGAAGTGTTCATAATTTGATCACATCGTGTAGGCCAAAATGTGATTCAACTGAAATTGGGAAAATAAAATTTTAGCTTATGATTTTCGTGCATTCCAAGAATACTGCTGTCAGAATTTGCAATGTAGTTGATCGTGACCTGGTGGCTCGACTCTCTCTCTCTCTCTCTCTCTCTCTCTCTCTCTCTCTCTCTCTTTTCTACTAATACTTTCACAGATTCTGCTCCGACGAGCTACTACACTAGCAACCTTTTTAATGTGAAAGCAATCAAGTGTAACCACATCTTCTATTCCATCAGCTTCCTTTCTCGCTCTTCCCGCTTTTGGAACTCCCTTCCGTATTCTTGTTTTCCTGATAACTACAATCTCCAAGATTTTAAACGCAATATCAACTGTCATTCTTCTTCTCACTTTACGCTTTCCTCTCACGCAGCTCTCTTCACACAAATGTACCCGTCCTTCCAAAACCTAGTGTGACTTGTTTTCTTCTTTCTTTACACTCCTATTATGTAACCCCCTGCACACCAGTGGCAATACTGCCTTAGTTGGGGTGAGACGATTATAAAAAAAGATAGATAGATAGATAGATAGATAGATCTATCTAGATCTATCTATCTAGATCTATCTATCTATCTAGATAGATAGATAGATAGATAGATAGATAGATAGATAGATAGATCTAGATCTATCTATCTAGATCTATCTATCTATCTATCTAGATAGATAGATAGATAGATAGATAGATAGATAGATAGATCTATCTATCTATCTAGATAGATAGATCTATCTAGATAGATAGATAGATAGAAACATTGAGATAGATAGAAACATAGAAAGAAAGAAAGAAAGAAAGAAAGAAAGATATTGAAATAAGTAGGTAGGTAGATTCATTCCGACCCTGAAGCAGCATCTTTATTGTATTAAAGAGGCAGAAGTGGTGGATGCTAACGCTAGCATGACAGTGGTTACATGTATTGTTTTTTTTTTCTTTATTCTTGTTCTCTATGCCTACATATGTGCACCCTAATTTAACCAAACAATCTATCATATCTTTTCCACTGTGGAATAGGTAAATGCCAGATCGCCATTACCCAGCTTTCGAGCGGGCATCAAGGTGTAGTACCTGTTCCTCTTTCTTCTATGTATATACCTTCAAGAAGTTCGCGCTTTTGTAATTGTTTTATCCTAATGCAGCATTTTACACAGTAGCGAGTTAAACCACTCAAAAACAGTATTATAAAACTAGAATAGAGATGTTTGGGATTATTGACGAGGAAACTCCTTTTAAAAAACGTTTCTTTTTTTTTCTTTTTTTTTTTGTGGGGGCGTGGGGTGGTCTTACAAATAATAGACGAATATGCGGGTAGCGTAACGATCATCAGTGCAGAAAGTGGAATCGCGAAGCAGAGTTCAAGTTCAGGTGTAGCCTTGAAAAGAGGTAATGGCATGTCAGAGATAATAATAATAATAATAATAATAATAATAATAATAATAATGAAAAGGAACCTGTAGAGAACCATGATCGCATAATTTCTGATTTATGTGGGAAGTAGATTTTTTACAAATTATTTTTTTAATTTTATTCATTTACTTTTACTTAATGAACTGTTATTGACGCAAAAAAAGCGAAGTTGGTGAACTGAGTTTAAGTCTTGTTTGTTGCGTTGAATTCCGCACTTGAAAATTCCATACCTACATCTCTTCTTCGTCCAGATAAATAGTAGAGTAAACTGAACTCTCTAGTCTTGGCTGACAGCCAGTATAGGAGAAGGACTCTTCTGAATTGAAAAACCGTGGTGAAAGCAACATAAATTCTTAACTATCTTTCCCAGCAAGCCAGGACAATTCACAGATAATAAAGAATGGCAATCCGTGGAGAACCATAATCGCGTACGTTCTGAACGAAGAAGCCATTAAAAAATTGGAATCTTTTTTATTCCATATAAAAATAGTATTATCAAAACGAAATAAAATTATATAACATAACAATATTACATACCAAAAGGTTAATTATAATATTAAAAGCTACAAGCAAGTAATGCTTTGTAATCTAGCTAGTCACCTATAAAATCGGCAACGGTCTTAGAAAGTAGTTCAGAGGAAGGTCATGCAAATATTAAGTCAAGCGTGAAATGAATTGTAGGCCAACGCAGAAACCGACCGATATTTTATGTGGGGAAATTGAACTTTTTTTAAAAATATTTTTTTAATTTATTTTTTTGTTTGCTATTTGTTATCCGAATTTCATTTTAAATATTAAATTCGATTTATATAATTCAACATTATTGATGTTTACATACTGGATAACCAAAAATACCTTTGGCTTGTTAAGTAAAAATAACACTACTTTTTTTTAAATTTTCGATAACATAAACTATTGAATAAAATATTTTGCTGTTTTGTTTAACTATCATCAACAATTTTACAGGCATCTTCTTCTCTGTGACGTGTCCCTTCAGGAACTAGGTAATCATGGTCTTCCACATAGTAGGGTTTTATAGAGCTGTCGGTGAAAAGCTAAGAAATGTTCGGATTGCATGTCTTCATTTTTTTTTTTTTCATTTTCGCATGCGTTGGAATAGGATTAAATAAAACTGTTAGAATAATAATAATAATAATAATAATAATAATAATAATAATAATAATAATATGTGCGTTAAGAAAACAAAATGATATCCATAATAGCATACAATATCAGTCAGTTAAGTGCCATACGTGATACACGCTTGGGCGATCATGTCTCGAAAGAGACATGACTGACCGGGCAGAAGATTATCCCGCAGTAGGTTGCCATTGCTTTCTGCGATGGACTGGTTGCCGACCAAGGCTATAGAACCCAGTCTGTTCTGTTATTTAACCCATAACTGGAAGGAATAGACGGATTAATACCTTTCCCAAGGGTATTTGTGAGTAAGTGAATGCAGTGAATTCGGTTGGAATTCGAACTCGGCTCCCCGATTTCTCGTTCCGAGCCGATATCCAATGCACCACACCGCACATCCGCATACAATATATTTATCCATAATTCTTCTCAATACTTCTGCAGGACGTGGATGATCATGGCTCTTTACAACTTCCTGTCCCTACCAACTTTAAGTAACATTTAATTCATCCCATACCCGTCCAACCATCCATTCACACAAGATCGTCCGTTAGCTGGTATGATATGCGTTTCGGCTGTTTCTTCTTGATTATGATTATAAGTGTCATATTTGTTTCAATTTCCTCCGTCAATGGTATTCTCACCATCCTTCGGTAGAACCAAATTGCTTGTCTCCAGTTTTCTCTTCATTTGTGAGAAGATTGTGCAGCATTTAATGCCATACAAGAGGATTGATATTTCCTTAAATTTCAACACTCTCATTTTTATTCTAAGGAATTTTTTTCTTTTATTTTAACTTTGCTTAGATTTTGGAATGTTTTTGTTGTTTTTTGTTTTTTGTTTTGCTATTGTTAATGGTAATATAAGCTGTTTCTTTATAAAAACATATTTGGCATTCATTGAGCGAGCATTTAGATTTGCTGTCGGACGAAACTTATAAAATCTTGCTCTTGAGACAATTTTTTAGGAAAATAACTAACAGCTTCCTTCCTTACCTTGCTTTTGAAAGATAGTGTGGAACGTCAGAATCTTGATGATGTTATCATTCTCTCTTCGAGTTAAATGTGCTGCCCGTTTTAACTATTGCTGATGCTAAAGTCTGCAAGGACTTTTAGCAACAGCAGAGCAGCCCAATATGTCAAATACAGGTCGGGGATACTAGAATCAACAGGTACAAAAATCCGAAGGCGAATTGGCATGGCGAAGGAAAGCATTCCAGAAGTTGATTAAAGTATTAAGAAATAGGACAATTTCGCTAGAAACAAGGAAGAGAGTACTGGATTGCTATGTGTTGTCAGTTCTTCAATATGGAAGTGAATGCTGGACAATATCATCAAAGATGAAGGAAAAACTTGAAGCAACTGAAATGTGATTCTACAGAAGGATTCTGCGAATATCATGGATCGAGCATGTGAGCAATGATGAGGTCCTAAAAATGATGGAAACAACAAGGAAATTAATACTGAGCATCAGGAAGAGACAGTTAAAGTTCCTGGGACATTCAATGAGGAAGAAGGGCTTGGAGAACCTGATACTAACAGGCCAGATAGAGGGTAAAAGAGACAGGGGAAAGCAACGGATAACATATCTGAAGGACCTAATCAGGTGGATGATGGAACGAGGGTTTCATGTTGTAACAGGAGAATGCGTACTAAGAACTTTATTCGCTCAAAGGCATTTTTGACCATCGATCTGAGAAAAGCGGACCCCTCGTTCAGATTTTGATTTCACCTTAATCTGGTCTCACGAACCATGTGGAGCAATCTGTATAGAGGCTTCTCTATTTATGGTCAGTCTTCTTCGTCTATGTGCCGCGTCCCTTTTGGGACATGGATGATCATGGCTCTTTACTAGTTTCTATCCTTTTATCACCCTTTTGCAGTTTTCCTCTTTTTGCTAAGGCCTCCACTTCCCTTTCCGCCATCCAGAGGCAAAGACTTGTCAGGTAAGTAGTTCGCTGCCTTCTACTATCTCTCTTCCACTCGGTATACCCTGTAAGGGTTAACTTTCCAAGCTCTTCTTTTTCATTAAGTCCGCAAGGAATTCCAACTGTTTATTCCTGATTCCGTTCGTTTTGTTGCAATTTTCTTCTACATTGCTTACTCGTTCTGTACATGAAATTCTCAATATCCTTGCCAACAGTTTTCTCCTCATCCCTGGACAGATTTCCCTGCATTCACTGAGGATTAATATCAAATATCCTTATATCATTCTTTTCTTGGTTTCTAATAAAATCTTCTGTTTTTTCAGCACTTTGCTTAGCTTCCCCGGTCCGACGCGTGTTCAAATCTCGTTTTTTCATTTTCCCTTCTCTGTTAAAACACTTCTCAGATATTTCAATTTCTGTACTTGATTCGTGTTGACAGCATTAATCTGTAGCTATTTACACTAATTATATTGTTCGGGGTTTTTGTCCTCATCTTTATTGTCATATCCAAAGCAGTCTCAACAATGTAATTAATGTATATAGTTACAGTACCTCGTCTCAGAAATATAGACAATTATGAATTTGTAGCTCGCATCTTAGGCTTTTTCTGTTGTTGATAACCTTACTTTCTGTCTTCTTCCAGTTGATGGTTTGTTCTTTGTTAGTCGCACTTTTTAATCATTTTCAATGTGCAAAAATGTCTCTTCTCTATAGTAACAACGGAAAATGTGACGCAGAAATCTGAAGGTTTGTAGAAATAACAAAGAAGTTTTTCTTCTAAACTGAGCAATGTCTCATATTATAATATTTAATTACAATGATTAATTATTATCCTATAAATACAAGTTTTTTACATAGCAACTGTCATTATTATAACAGTAATGTAATAAATATTGAAACTATTGTTGAGTGTACTAGCCTAGTTTAGCATGTTTTTAATAGTTTAGCATGTTTTTAATATGTTTTATGGGTTTCTCAAACCTTTCCAACACAGAAACTATCATCTTGAACTGGAATTAAAGCAGTGATGGCACCTACCCCGAATCCATCATAAAAATTCAGGAAGTAAATAATAATGCTTC
Source organism: Ascarosepion bandense (assembly GCA_037127315.1). Classification (NCBI taxonomy): domain Eukaryota; kingdom Metazoa; phylum Mollusca; class Cephalopoda; order Sepiida; family Sepiidae; genus Ascarosepion; species Ascarosepion bandense. Next base: position 44,338 of record JBBBDQ010000704.1, on the reverse strand, counting down.
AAATACCTCTGTGTATAGATAGTTATAACAAATTTAGTATAAGAGAAAGGGGAATTTAACATAAAATAAACTTATGCTAAAAGTAGTTTCGCCTAATACCGCACATTGCTACAAGACCAAAATATTAACCTGAAAGCTCGAGACTTCCAGGTATGTCACGCATGGTACCAAGCCCGTTCAGAAATATCTAAACTGTCAGCTGTATACAACTGCTTTCTAAAAACAATAGTTAAAAATGGCTTTGAGCAAATGGAGTTTATGTGAAAATCACACATTTTCGAATGAAATCACAAATAACTGCACCTAATAACAGAAACCACATCACTTGAGGACATTCAAAAGCAGCAACAAGTAAAATTGATATTACATGCAACTCGAAGGAAAATAATGACATAAACAAGATGTTGACGTTCCGCACTACTTCGAATAAAAAGTTATGATTATGATTTTGAGAGAAATATTTGTAGCTTTTAAAAATTGTTTGAAGAGAAAGATTTTATAAAATCAAACCGACATTAGTACTGGCTTTTCCGCCAACGAATCCCGAATATTTCCTCATGAGGAAACGGCTAATATTACTATTAACGTTTGTTTGCTATCATTTTATAAATATTTTTATACCCCTTTAGGAGGTGTGGATTAGCGTCACGCTTATCGATACGGAACGTGAAATACTGTTCTTTTTTTTTTAGCTATTTTCTCGTGTCTGGCTGTCATTATTAGATTTTCCTTCGGCGCTCTGCGTAGCATAGTTATTCTTTTTGTGGTAGACTCTACACAGCTAACATCCCTCCCCCTCTATCTATTTCTATTTCTCCTTTTCCCAGTCCTCATTAGATCTGTCGACATTATCACTGTGAGGTAAACTATATTCGTAGTCATTAATTTCCTATTATCGTCATCTTTTGTAAATTAATTTTTACGCCAATATTTGTTGTCAATTGCTACAAGCAAACATCATCATTGTTCAGCATTTGTATTCTCAATACGATTGCCAATTTCAAGAATGTTTTGTCATGATATTTTCGATTCTTACTTGGATTCCATATTCTTCGATTCTTTTTGCAAGACTCCCCAGCAATATTCGAAGGGTTTTAATATACAATTTGTGTCCTGAAGAAATTTCTATATCTACAATTTGTCAGACTTCCTCGTTTACTTATTTATTTGCGTACTTCATCTTTTTTTTTTCACAATGGCAAAAGCTGACGTCCGTACGTCCAAGGGATTTTTCTGGTTTTTGTTTATAGTACTCTTTCACGATTAATCCAGTCCGTTAATAGAACTCACCAGAGATCACCGTTTCTTTTCTGACATAACCACTCTTAATTTCATTCATTCTTATTTACGATCATCATTTTCTAATTGATTTTGGATAAGTCACACTTTTGCCGTTGATATCTTTGGTACAGTTAAATAGTTGCATCGCCATTATTATTATTATTATTATTATTATTATTATTATTATTATTATTATTATTTCCACGGTATAAGTTTTTGAATATGCCAGGTATATTAAGTTATATGCCGAGTCACAAGGGCCTCAGACTGACAACCCTTTCCACAAAATATGCACAGTGCCCAAATGAGCCAATTTTTGGATGACTCCAAGTTCGTATAGTATCTCCAGCTCGTCAAAGAAGTCACAGAGTTTTAATGGGATTGTCCCAATAAAAACTGTAACTTCCATAACCAACTAGAAATTATGATGAAATAAATAAGAATGAAGGAAATTAATATCATATATTATTGTTATTATTATTATCTCATTTGGTTTCTGTTAAATAATCATTTTCTTCCGGGTCCCAACCAGAGACATAAGGTCAGAAATGGCTTCATTTCATTTTCTACTAATCATTTTTTCTAAAAAAAAAAGCCTTATGACCCCCACATATAAATCTCTTTGTAATGTGTGAACTGTATTGTGAGTACAATTTTTTGTTCTTTAAGGCATGGGCTACAAGAAATTCCTTCCATCGGAACCTTTTCCAGTCAATTCGAGAGCTTCAACTGCAACTGAATTATTGATATCCTCATGTACCACATTTTTGAGATTATTATTATTGCTACCACTACAACTAGTTACTGATTGAGAGAGCAACATGCCAATAAAGTGACGCTGGTTTACAAATATACGAAACCCATTATGACACTGAGTTTGATAACATTTCACCAGGTACATGCATTACAGGGCTCTAAATGGTGGATTTAAAAATAAAGAACAGCGTATAACCTTACCGATGCTAAACCCCTTCAGCTAGTGTAATCCAGGGTCGTCAAACAGGTTCCGATTGAGGGTGTTTCTAAGTATCTAGATGCGACTACACAGACGAATTGGTTGCCTCATCCTTCAAACTTTAAGTGACTCTTTATACTCGGCTATGAAGCTTCCCTTTACTTCCGTTCATTAACCGAGATACACAGATCGTCAGCACCTAAGTAATATGTTTAACTGGTTAAGGTCGGGCAACTAGAAAGAACATCTGTGGAACTATACGGGATATTTACTGTTAATCAGTTAAGGGCCATATGTGATACGCGCTTGGGCGATCATTTCTCGAAAGAGGCATGGCGTTTGGACAGAAGATTTTCCCGCAGTAGGTTGTCATTACTTTCTGCGGTAGACTGATTGCCAACCAAGGCTGTAGAATTCAATCTGTCCTGCTATTTAACCCATAGCTGGAGAAAGAAGCGACGGATTCATCCCTTTTCTAAGTGTATTTTCGCGTATGTGAAGGCAACGAATTCAACTAGAATTCGAACTTGGCTCTCCGATTTCTCGTTCCGAACTGATACCCACACGGATAATTACTGTAGACTAACTTAATTAACCAAGACAAAACATGTATCTTCAAAACAATACATTCTTGTAATGTAAATGGTGTATTCTCACTTATGCCCACTGAAGGCTCATATCACATTGCAACACCGGTTCTCGTACTATCATAGAAGTTAACTAACGTCGAGCTTGGTCAATATCTAGATGGGTAACCGCTTGGAAATACCAGGTGCTGTCGCCTTAAATGTATGGCTCGTATAATGACTATTGCTTCGGAATTGAAAATCGGCGAGCCGAGTTCTAATTCCAGTTAAGTTCGTTATATTCACTACGCGCAAATACTCTCCAGAAATGTATGAATTCACCTTCTTCTGTCGCCAATTATGGGTAGGGTTGCATTATTAAATCTTTCACTCAAAAGTTTGAACCTACCTGAAAAATGTTGATAAACCGTAAAAAAATACACCAGACAATTATTCTCATATATGCATAAGCACACTCTACTTGAATATATATATTTATGTCGTTAAAATGAAAACCACAACGCAAAAACAATAAAAAGCTTAAAAAGGTACCACAATAAAATTACAACAAAACAAACAAAAGCTTCCAAAAATTTCTTATGTAAATTTCATGAAAATTAGTTTGAATAAACTCTTGGCTAATTTTGATTTTCGAAAACTCTTCAGATATCAAAGAGACAATTCATGTGTCGGTGCCTTTTATAATCTGTTGAGCATAGACTATTAAAATTATGTTTTATCTTGGCATACAAAATTGGAATTGAGTGAAATGAATTAACGTAGAACGCTTTTTGTCTGATAAATGTCTTCAGAATGCTATGTTTGCAAATGTTAGCACCTTCAATCAATCAAATTCTAATCATATAGACCTATGCCTGGTGAAGCATCAGGGACCGCATTTCTGTTGCTTCAAATGTCTTCTTCATCTGCGAGGAGATTGCTCAGCATTAATTCAGAAAACTGATATAATAAGATATATATATATATATATATATATATATAAGAGTTCAGTAATCTTTTATTTGTTTCTAAGGATCTGTTTCTTAATACTTTACTTTTTTTAATACTTTTGGAAAGCATCTTCCGCTATCCCAATGCGCCTTCGGATTTCAATGTCGCACTTTCTGTTCTTTTTTAAAACTGTTAACAGATATTTAAATTGTTGTACTTGTTTGAGTTCAGTATCTCTAATTTGTAATTTACATGTTGGGATGTTCATTTTGCTCGGATTTTGTCTTCTTGCAATTGATGTTTAGTCCTTTTTCTCCCTACATTTTGTAAGGAGTTATTTCCTGTCTGTGTCTGTCATCTGTGTGTATTATATTATTAAGATTGTGGCCGCCAATGAATAAATTTGAGACGTGCTTTTATAAAGTAAGTAGATTTTATGGAGCCTCAGCCAAAACCTTTGTTTTGGGAAGTCTAAGGAATTAAAGTAATTATTTCACTGCAATGAAATATGAATCATCAAATCAAGTCAGAGACAAAATTGAATGAACGAAATTGCACCCAGACTTAGTTCATTATCTCTTATCTCCAACAGCGTGTCGTCTACAGCGCACTTCGCTCTGGAAGATGATTCTTACTGTAAAAGTCAACTGAATTACATTTGCGTCAAAGCACCAGAGATTTCTCATGCCGTGTTCAACTCTCCAGGAACATTTCAAGCAAATTTAGAAAATTTGTTAGAATAGAATTCAAATCCTTCATGATATTTCGTTTAAGGACAAAACACAACAGGTTTTCATTTCAACAGAAAACGAAAGAGACAGTGATTATCACAAAAAGAGTAACCAGTGCCATCACGAAAACCAGGACTCAAACCACAAGAGCCTTTGCACTGTGTGCTGTCGAATATGAAAGATATTGTGCCTTATGAGCTATTGGAACATAGAAAGACCATCACTAAAAATATTCATTGCCAGAAAATTGATCAGTTAAAAGAAGCATTACGTTGAAAATAAAAATTTAGTTTGTTAGGATGAGAGATTTTTTCACATACTTCATACTGGCCAGATTTAGCATTTACTGATTTTCATTTGTTTCAATTAATTGAATATTTTATAAATGGCAGAACATCCATAAACAAAAATGAAGTTGAAAACAGTCTTTCAAAAACATTTTCAGGAGAAATCTTAGATTTCTTTAAAAAATGGATTCGAAAATTTTCTTTCCTGCAGGCGTTGAAAATGAAGGTGATTACATTTTTTAATTAATAATATTTAAAAAAATTGAAATTACATTTGATTTTATATCCTTTCTGGTAAAATGTAATTACTTTCCGAACACATTAACACTTGTAGCTTGAAATCTAAGAACAGTGAGATCAATAAAGGCCCCCAGTCATTGTCCCAGCCGATTCACAGCATTTTTAATTATAATAAACTATGAGAATTGATAATAATTATGCTACAATGAATTCTAGAATCAATAACGTTGTGATCGTATTCAGAAAAGGCCTGTAACTGATCTGTAGGAAGTCGTTAGTTTATGACTAAAGTAAAATTATTGATTTTTAGCTCGGAATGCGTTAAGGAGTTCTCTACTTCCTTTGAAGAGTTTTGTGACTGCGTAATAAATTGTGGCGAGGGAGACATTTGATGTGTGGTCTATACCTTCTCTTTTTATATCCAATGATCTCCTCCTGACGGCAGCAGACATTTTGTTTGATCTTTGCCGTACTTTTATTCTGCTCTCATATGTTTATGTCTTGTATCCAACATACTAATTTAATTCAGACTGTTTCGATGTACCAACTTCATATTATTTGACGATCATATACTTGATTTACAGTGGACGAAATCGGTAACATTACGTATAAGATTTGTCGATTCTTTGCCAAATTTAGGAATTTGCTTCGTTCAAACATTGTTCTATAGACTTGCAAAATTGTTGTATTTCTTCTTATCAGTCGTATTGAATAGTTACACTTAGGAATTAAAATGGAGACTTTTTTGTTTATAATCGGTTCACCCCAAGCAAGGCAGTACTGCCACTAATGTGCAGGTAGCTACATGAGAGGAGAGCGAAAGGTTACATAAGTGAAGCGCGAATAGAAAGAGGAACCGGTTACCAAAGAACAGGTAAGAGAAAGAAATACTATGTGAAGAGATTTACGTGAGAGTAGGGAGAAGATAAAAAATAACAAGGCACAGGGGATATTGAGGAAAAGATAACAAAAGAACGGGAGTCAAATGGTAAGAGATGGCAATTGACGTTGCATTTAAACCCTTGAAGATTGTAACTGTCAAGGAAGCAATTATACGGATGGGAGTTCCACATGCGGGAAGTGTGAGAAAAGAAGCTGAAGGTGTAGAAGTAGGAGCTGCATTTGATTGTCTTGATCGTAAGTGGGTGGGACCTTATTGTTAGTTTAACTGCTCGAGTAATTCGTGTCGAGGTGTCACCAGGGATCTAAACTCGTCGAAGCAGAAGCTGTGAAAATATTTCTAGCAAAGACAGAGGGAGGCCGTTGCTGGAATCGAGCTGCTAGGTCGGGATTGATTATATTGCAGATTCTTCTCTGGATATTTTCGAGGACCCCAAGATTAATAGCAGGGGCGCCCGACAAGATATGACAACTATTCAATGCATTTGCGAATGGTTGATTTGTATATGTGTAAGATGGATTCAGGAGAGAGAAACTTCCTCGCCCGAAACATAGACCTAACCTTCCTAGCAGTAGATTTAGCTATTGATTCAATGTAGTCCTTCCACTTGAGGTCGGCTGAAAGAGTTAGGCCGAGGAGGCGCAGTATATTGCTTTCCTTGAGACTACATTGATCTATACTAATGGAGGGTAGGCAGAACTGGCTGTGGTGATTAAAAGTTTGCAGCTTTTAGAAATATCAAAATTCACGAGCCATTTCTTACCGCAGTCCACCACAGATTGGAGGTCCGTTTCAAGATCTGTAGCGAGGTTATCCTTGTCAGCTTTGGCAGATTTCTTACTGAGGCGGGAGAAAATGGTAGTGTTGTCAGCGTAAATACCTATTTGAAATTTGATCATATCAGGGAGATTGTTGATGAAGATCCAAAAGAGCGTCGGACCTAGGACATATCCCTGGGGGACACCCGCGTTCGTGTGATATGATCTGGAGGCATGCCAGTTCGAAACGATCTTCATTACGCTGTTTGATAGGAATGATTAGAACAAATCAAATTATACCATAGCCTTGTAGTTTGCGCAGTTTTATCCATGGTATTCATTAAAGACTTTTATCATCCACTTCTCTTAGCAAATCTTTCTGTTTAACCAGTTTGTCGAATATACTAAATCAATATTCTTTTATTCGCTTGTTTGGTTTGAAAGTTGCGAGTTTTCTCAATTGCATTCTTTTAACTGAAAAAATGTATCATCCATACAGACATTTTTCTATTACTGGAGTTAATCTGAGCCTCCGAAGAAAGGAAATTTCTTAAAAGTTTTTAAAATGGATATATATATATATATATATATATATATATGTGTGTGTGTGTGTGTGTGTGTGTGTGTGTGTGTGTGTGTGTGTGTGTGTGTGTGTGTGTGTCGTGCAGACGCAAAGAAAATTTGTGGATGGGGTTGTCATCAGCAAAATCTTACTGGCCGTTTTTCATTGATGGAAACATCTCGGAGTGAAAACTACTTGAATATTTCGAACCATTCATTTTTTCAAGTCTCTGGAACGGCTTTACTGTCAAAGATCTTTTAACATTTCCTAAAAGTTACTCACGTGCCGTTAGAGTATTTTTTTTGAGAGAAAATTACGAAATCGATGACTTGGACATGGTTATGTGCTGAAAAACTTATAATTCTGGAACTTGGTATGATTTTTTTCTTTTTTTCTCATTTTCCTTTTCTTTATTTAAATAAACAAAAACAAGATAGACTTCGTCAACACAGATAATATACAAGGTGGTTCAGTGTGGAGAGTTAGGTGACAAGAATTAAAAGATGATGTGGTCGTAGAATTGTCTCACAACCTTGACTGAATTCTGCTACTTGTGTAGCATGGGGCAGAGTCCTGTTTCTAGAGATAGGGTATTTCAGGGCAGCACTACCTCCTCAAGGCACTTGGTGCATGCCTCTATTTTGGTTCTAAGGCACTCTGGTAAGATGAATGGAGGTATAACGTTGTCATCACTAGTGATCACTCTAAACACCTTCGTAATTCAAACACCAACTCATTCAATTCAGAGAGCATAAGAATACTTATTGCAAATGGTCTGCTAGTTTTACGCATTAATTAGATCTTTAAATTAAATAACGCTTAGTCTAAAGGTGACATTTAGCTAGAAAACTGACGGTCACTATGCAAAATTGATATATATGTCCACCCTGTTTCTCTCTAGATTAATCGATGAGAGTTTAAAGATCAAAATGTAATTTCCAATCATTTCAAGGTATTTATTTAATTCAGTGATCAATATTAATAGCTTAAATGGAACAGTATATAAGGAAACTTTCAAATCAAAATTCAACTTATATTTACGTATCCAAATAATTATTGATTAGTTCATCCTTGTATAGTAATGAAAGCTGGTGTTACATAAATACTCGTGTTACTCTTAATAGTCATATTTTGTTAGTAGCAAAGTTTTCTTAATTAAAATAGTTCTATAGTTCAAACACGGCTAATATGGATATATACGAGTAATTAAATGTGGATAAATATAAAGAATTACGAAAAATTTCTCATCTCTTCATATATATATATATATATATATATATATATATATATATGATTAGATTCAGAACAAAAGTGGAGAAACCAAAGCAAGTAGAAAACCTATTTATTCACAACGCGTTTCGCGATCGTTAAGTTCTGACCTGAAGACGCCTACCTACCTGTCAATAGATAGATTTTCCATTTTGTTTGATTTATTCACTATAAATACATATATATATATATATATATATATAGAGAGAGAGAGAGAGAGAGAGAGAGAGAGAGAGAGAGAGTAAGAGAGAGAGAAAGAGAGAGAGACCAAGGTAAACCTGGGGGGTAACAAGTGGTGAACATTTCGTTCTTTATATATATATATATATATATATATATATATATATATATATATATATATAATATACATACATACATACATACATACATAGTATGAAGCTATAAAATTCTATGATAATATTAAGATTTCTATGAATCAATATAGATGCTTAAAAATATTCCAATTAATACATTATAACATTTGTTCGGTTTCTTCACAATATAGGACATTTATCAACTTAAGAGAACGATTAAAATCTTGTTTGCATGAATTCTTGCTACTTCACTGTATATGATAGCTAGCTAGCTAGCTAGATAGATAGATAGATAGTGTTTCGAAAATTAACTTTGCTTGTGGCTATGATCAGCTTAACTTGTAACCATGATCAAACCCTAGAAATGTTTATGGTCTATAATTTTTTGTGAATGTACAGGTGAATTTAATTAGCAGGGCTAACGGAACTCTCTTGCTGTAGTTAGTAAACAATACAGAAGTAAAACAACTCTAAATTCATAATCGTATGTAGCCCCGGCGGGAATCATAACCGAACTCTATGGTCCACTCAGCATAGTTGAAGTATAAACAAAATATTTGGCTCTGTGGGTGTTTAAGAACACAAATGGACCTGAGCAAACAGGCATGGTCAGAAACGAACAGCTATTCTGAAAATGAGTAATCACACTGATTTGCAACGCGCCTTCAAATCGAAACAGATCTGATAACGTTAGAACGTATTTCTAATTCTTAAAAGAAGCATAGCTGATCCTGTAAAGCATGTTGATATAATTCTAAAATGTTCCTAAAATGCACTAAAATTCAGCAACATTTGCATGGTGACAGCAGGGAGACATAGGGGATAGATAGATAGATAGATAGATAGATAGATAGATAGATAGATAGATATGAACAAAATTAGATAATTTTTAAAATTTACTATATTTCTAGTAGGAAATTGAGAGAGAGAGAGAGAGAGAGAGAGAGTGTGTGTGTGTGTGTGTGTGTGTGTGTGTGTGTGTGTGTGTGTGTGTGTGTGTGATAGCTGCAACGTCTTTACAGTAGGAGGCTATCGCTTTAACATTTGAGCTGACTGGCCATGGGCTGGCGGATGGCTTTGTAAGCCAGTCTCACACCCTGATTATTATTTTGGATATGTAATATATAAGCCTTTTAGAGAATTTTGAAAATGACTTTAACTTCATGCACTTTCCTGTGTTGATTTAAATGCAACATATTTTATTAGAAAGATCTATAATCCATTTTATGCCATAATATCATCATTCTAGAAGGCGATTTTTCATGGAATTCCTGATATCTTTTTCGGCAAAATTTACAAAATTTTTAATGTTTATTGTCATGTTCGTTTTATATGTGTATATTGCGCACCAAACTGCTTCCTTGGCGATGTATTTTAGGGGTCATAGAAGTTTTCGTACCTTTATGACATCAGAGTTGAGAGCGATCATTTGTCGACTAACATTCTGGCATAGATTCGGCATGATTTCAAGAATTATAATGTATATAAATATTCAGTTGCAATCATCTTATTTAATTTTTGACTATTGTTGCTATGGCCAAACATAGGGGTAGATTTAGGGGTAGATTTAGCTTAGCCCTTAACCGCTTTTCAAAGTACTTATTCCAAATAACAATTATCGTTTTTAACCAATGAGAAACGTAGTTCTCATTTGGGACTAGCCTTCAGTTAGTTAAGTGCCATACGTGATACACGCTTGGGCAATCATGTCTCTTTCGAGACATGATTGACTGGGCAAAAGATTTTTTTGCAATTGGTTGCCATTACTTTCTGACATGGCTCCAGACTTATGTCTATTTAAATTTGTTCATTTTATTGATTCTATTTTTTATTTCTTGTTCAAAATTAATATGTAAGTTTTAATTTTCTTTTAAAGATAAGTTCTCTTTACTTGTTTACGAAATGTTGCCAGATTAAAAAAGATATTTAAAAAATTAATTTTTATAGTAAATTATCAATAATAGATTTTATGATCTTCAAACTATATTTTAAAAATAGCCTTTACATTAAAAGTACAAAATTATGTACAAAATATCTATAGTTGAATGCATGAAATTACATACAAAAAGTTACATTTCGGCATTACGTAACTCATAGAAATTGATGCGCCGCAAAATAAAATGAACCAACGATACATTTTATCTGTCGTTGAAACCATACAATTAAGATTTCTGCGTTACATGACCCATAGAGGTATTGATATGCCGCTAAATAAAATGAACCAACGATATTTATAGCAAAATTCCCAACAATACCTACGTATAGTAAAATTAAGAACAATTGTATATTTGCATCAAAATGAGCACGAATACATTTTATCTGTCGTTGAAACCATACAATTAAGATGTCTGCGTTACATGACCCATAGAGGTATTGATATGCCACTAAATAAAATCAACTGTTCTCTTACATGCTCTTTTTCCTTTTCATAATTCTATCACGATTTTGTCAATAAAGCCAATTTCTATGGTTAAATATAAATTGTCAAATGTTCAATCTTGAATTCAAACCTTAAAATTAAAATGGAACTAACCTTTTATCTAGAATATATTTTATTAATCAGATAGTTTTATGGAAAAAATAAACTTGATACTTTTTAGGTTATATCCACGCACGCATAAAAATATACAAATAAAATCATCATCATCATCATCAGTGCCATGAGCGGTCGAGCCGGAGAGTCGCTGTGACAATGACCAGTTCACTCCACATATGTATGCTGAAAATCGAAGAGCTATTCCTTGAAATGCATTGTTTCTTGAGCTTTTGACCAGGCGAAGCTCCTGCTTCTCCAGGTTCAAACCACAGCCGATGTACTTCAACGTGAAGGTTTATCTTGATCACGGACATAAGGCCATAGATTTCATCGGAGAATTATCTGCCTTGTTGTCCGTTGACTTTAGTCCTTTGCCCAGTGATGCCATTGTCCCCACAAAAATTATCATTCTCCCTTTCACAGGTCTTGTTTTTTATCCTGCTGGGTGTTTAGCTACCCACCTCAGCAAAAGCTCGCCAGCTGTGTGACATTGTAGCAGTAGTAGTCGTACAATGACCTGACATAAACAGATACGAAGATATAAAGTTATTACGAAGTCACTTGTCAAGAAATTGAATATATAACGCGATCTCCAAAGTGTTAAAACGTTTTAAGTAATTTATTTTCGCTTAATGTGCATAAATTCTGAAAGATGTTGGTCTCAGAAATAAAACGATATTTTATTTCGATTTCACAAGTAAACAAATAATTTTTCTGGTATTTTGGTAATCTATTCAAATCACGCATACAAACCATTTATATTCGAACAATGATATTGAAGAATATCGTTTTGTTTATTTTTTTAATGATTTTAATTTTTTTTATCAACTGAATATCATTATTCAAACTGTGAAAAGTACGGACACTCTAAACCAACTTTACATGGTCGATACATTCAGCCATTACGTAAAGAATCGCTCCGAAAGTATGCGTCATATTTTAACACGCTAACCAAGTGGCAGTGACATGCCTTGCTCGGGGTGAAACGCTTATAAAAAAAAATGTTAGCAGAAGCAATCGCTGGCAATATAACAGTAAAGATTGGACATTCCCGCCAAAATGTATTTTTTGCTCGCTGATAAAATGGCATCTGATATGAGAGTGCGTGCGAAGCAAAACTGTATCATTTAATTCCTCCGTGAGGAAAAAATTATACCCACTGACATTCGTCGACACTTACTAAACGTTTATGGAGACCAAATAACGAATATGAGTACAGTTGCTGGTGGGTAATATGGAAGTGGAAAAAGCAATGTGTATGATAAAACACATTACAGACATACCCATTTGTTGTAGATTGATGAAATAAAAAGTTATTTTTAAATAAAGTACAGCCAATGCGAAAAATTGTGTTTTCTTGCTAAATCCTTCCTCTATCTAACGGTGTTATTGTGTACCCTGAAGTATAGTTTCCAATGAAATAAATAGAAGGGATTACTTTCAGTTTGCTGCTCGTATAATTAAACCGGTATTTTGATAAAGGTAAAATGCTATATCATATTTGAGAGAATGAATGAGTGGTTGATTATAGTGATGAATAATTAATCATTTTCTTTAAATATTTTAATACCTTTTGTCCAGTACTACTCAGGCGCATGAATGTAATGCTCCGAGTCTTAAACTGACATTTTTAAACCGATTATCTTGTGAAACTGAATATTTTAAAACTAAAAAATTGGTCTACAGAAATGTCGGACATATATTTTATTTCTTTAGAGGTTTGATATTACAACAGGAAGTATATTCGAAGATGACGCTAACAGTGGAAGTTCAAATTCCTTTGAGGCTAACTTTGAAAAAAAATGTAACAATTAGTCTTTTCCCCTTATAAGATTTCACAGATTTCGCTACCAAATTACTGAGTTTTAACTCAGTGCATTTCTGTTTAGGTTGTCCAAAAATGGTGGCCCTTTTTGTCATTGCTGGCATTAACAAAGATTGTGTTAATGTCTTTTTCGAGGATACTGTCACAGCTATCCTGCTCGTTTGATATTTCGTATTTTTTTAACTATCAATATTATCGTTTTTTTTCCTACTGATTTTAATATTGAAGATGAAAGAAGATAAGTTACATCTTCAACATAGTTTTTGGTTTTAAGAAAGGTGAGAATGCGGGTAGCGTAACAGATACCAGTGCAGAAAGTGAAATCGACAAGCTGAATTCAGATTAAAAGTAAGCCTTTTGCAGTTATCCCATTTAAAATCTGAAAATATGCAATAAAAATATGAATCTGTTTTTTCTTCTATGCTCTAATTATTGGTAGACTGAGATCTCCAGCTCAGATAGCAACCAGGCTAAATGAAGAAAGTTTCTGAATTTCAAACTGTGGAGAAAGCAAGAGTAAATCTTTCGAGAGAATGCATGGTAATTCACAGTTAACAAAGAAAAGGATGTTGTGGAGAGCCATGATCACCTACATTCTAATGGAACATGGTATTAGAAAAAGAAAAATTGCATGCAAATGAAAAAGTAACATACAGTGAATCGAATATTTTTATTATATTTTCTGCTAAATATTTCTCGCCGAACGAGACCCCACAGTCGAATTTACATTATAATAATTTTGCTCCAAGGAAAGTGAAAATGCCACTAGTGTTCAAGGGGTTACAGGAAGTGAAAGTGAAAGTGAAAGTGAAAGTGAAAGAGAAGACTGAGTATGAGGACGATTGAGGAAAGTACAACAGATGAATGATATTCAAGAAAACTGAAAATGGCGATTGATGTTACATTTAAGTCTTTGAAGATTGTAGTTATCAGGAAAAATGGAAGGGAGTTCCACAAAAAGAAAGTGCGAGAAAAGAAAATATTGGAGGAGAATTGACGGTTGCATTTAGTTATTTAAACAGTAAAACGGAGAGACTTATTTGCCAGTCTAGTAGCACTCTTAAACTCATGTAATCGAGGAACCAGGGGAAAAATCTGGTTAGAGCAGTTGTTATGAAAATATTTGTAGAAAAGAGAGAGTGAAGACGTGTTACTTCGGTGAAAAAGGGACTGAAATCGAGATGTCAAGTCAGGACCGATTACATTACAGATCCTTCTTGAGATTTTGTCAAGAATCTAGAGATGAATAGCAGGAGCACCCGACCAGATATAGCAACAATATTCAATACACGGACGAATGATAGATTTATAAATGTGCAAGATGGATTCCAATTTTCTGTCACGATACTGTGAACCAACTTTTTTTTTAAGTATACGAAGCATATGATTCGATTTGGGGTTGACAGCGATCAAAGATAGAGGTGATTCTATTAGCAAATAACATAATATGATACACGTGGAAAACCTCGAGGTGGTGTAATGGTTAGCACACTTGTCTCGTTAAAATCATTACAATTGAGTAGTGAGTTCGATCTTCACTAGGTGTCTCGTACTTTCGGCCTTGTGTTACATCTAAGCTGTGCTTAGAAAATCACCATAATAGGATACACGTGATAGTTAACGTACTCATAATATTCTAATGAAACGCTAAAAACAATTGGAATCAGTTTAATTATACTAGCTGCTTTGATATGTGGCTGTTACATAAGAAATGGGAACAAGAAGCATAAGGTAAGGCTGAATGTTCTCATCGGATTTATTTAATCTGTTCAGCAAGACAATTCTACCAGAATTTACTATTGGTGAACACAATCTTAACAACGTCAGATGACAGCTGAAAGTCAGAGACAAAGTGGCAGCAAAAAGACAGAAGAAAGAACTAACCATCAATAAAGAATATACGCTTGTCAACGAGAGACAGCTCAAGCAGAGAATTACGAATTACAGATGTTAAAATAAAGAAAGTACGAAAATTGAATTATCTGTTGTAACGAGCGTCTGAGACTGTCTCACCGAAATCCTCAGTTCATTGGAATAGCAAAAGATGCCATCGAAAAGCTAAGCAAAATATTCAGATACAGGAAAAGCTTGTTAGAAACAAAGATAAGAATTTTGAAATGCAATGTAATATCAATCCTATAGCATAAAGTAACTACTGGTCATTTTGCTCCCATATAAAGAGGACATTTTAGGCAAAAAAATATGGTTCTACAAACGATACTGAGAATACCAAGAATATAGCTATTTGATATTTAAATATTAGCAACTGTACAAATTTTCTAGAACGGAATTATATTCGATCTACATGATTTGATAAAATCATTGATTTTTTCTTGGATCCTAACAAGAAAAATAACGTTGATTGCACACACCTATGTAGCTAAGTATAAGCAGAGTATTTACATAAAGTTCTAATAGTATGCGTAAAGGGTTTTCATTTCTGTTACCTTAATACGCATTCAAGGCAAAGATCTCTTGATGGAGATTATATATTTTGCTCTAATCGGGATATAGATTAATTTTCTACAGTTTATCAACTAATTGCTGGATATTTAAATATATAGAATATATTTTTAAATTATAATAATCTTTTAGGTGGAGAGATAATACATTTTTTGCTGACACAAGTCTTACTAATCAACCCTTACCAGGGTAAAAAGAGGCGGGTGCATATTTTTCTAGGAGTATTTGCGCGTAAATGAATATAAAGTACACGATGGGATTGGAACTCGGCTCTCAAATTAACAATTTAGAGCCCTTGTCCGTCCATTATATCACCGGTACATTGAAGCACACAGCACTTGGTATCCCTAAGCGGTCACCCATGTAAGTACTGACCAGGTTCAGTGTGGCTTACCTTCGGTGATCGTACGGGAACCAGTATTCCAACGTGATTTAGCCGTAAGCCTTTCTGATTGTGATAATTCTAATCAAAATATCATGGACGAAGCATATGAACAACGAGTAACTTTTAAGAAAGATGGCAATAAAAAAAGACATAAAATGAGAAAGAGACATTTAAGGTATCTGGGATACATAGTGAGAAAAGTGGGCTTGTTGAATATGATACTCACAGGACATATAAAGGTAAAAGGGACAGAGGGTAAACTGCAAGGAACTAGCATAATGAGGTTACTTCGATTAAAGTCGGGTTCGGGGATATTAATAAGTCAGACATCGCTACAATGGATTGGAAGTTATGAAGAGCCATGAACGCTTACGTCCTGAAGGGACACGGTACATAAATGTATTGTATATCGTACAATATGTACGCAATCTCAAAGTCACACACATGTATATACATTTCTGTGTATGTGAATTGTGTGGGCAAAAAGCTAAGAAGAAAATATCAAGAAATATCGAATACAAAAGGTCTCACAAAAAAAGCAGGAAACGAAAAAAAAATCAAAATCACAAACAAATCTATACACGTATATAATCCGACATATGTGTATCTCTATGTGTATAGGAATATGTCACTATACGAGTGCAGCATAAAAAAGAGGTTCTTCTTGTTGATTGTGAGTGGCATTGTACAAAGGTTATTTGAATTGTGACGTAGAGAATAAGACGTATATGTTTGGCCAAATCCACAAAGCCTAGAACAAGCGGTCGATATTGATTTGCTGCTTAGTCAGATTGCTGCATAAATCTACGATAGCATTCATGAAGACCCACATTCGTTAACAGGCTTTTTGCATTTTTTACTGCGCGATATGAAAACGTGCAGAATTATACATACTGAGATATTGAGAAGTCAAATAAAGAAATTAATTACAAAGACCCAGAAAAAAATAGATAAAAATAAAATAAGAAATCATATCAAAGATTTTTTTAAAAAGGAAATTAAGAAAAAATACACGAATTAGTAAGAGCATAGATGCCCGGGTAGCATAGGGTTCATCATCTCGAAATTGGAATCGGTGTCCCATTCTCAAATTCTGACTGAGACTGTTTCGTTCACTTCGCATTAATGCCCTTGGAAAAGACATGAATCCAATTTTCTTTCCGTTACAGTTAAAATAGTAAGACAGCTTGTTCTCTTTTGCCAGGAATTTTGTTAATTAATGTAAAGTTCCCTCTTGCCTTCACTCTGTCCTGTGAATTTTATATTTTCAAACTCATCTTTCCGCATGCTCATGCCCTATAAATATCGACCATTTTTATGTTAAGTATGTGTCCTTTTTATTTTCATTTTCGCTTCGTCGTTGCTCACATGTTCGATCCATGGCATTCTCAGTATCTTTCTGTATAACCAAATTTTTGTTACTTCAAGTCCCTTCTTCATCTGGGAGAAAATTGTCCAGCATTCAGTCATATAAGAGGACTTATACTTACCTGGCACATTTTGTACCGAGTGGGACTCCAAATCATCTCTCAGTTGCGTCTCTGTCCTCGAAGACAGAGTGCGGCTTAGTTGTAGCTCTGTCCAAGGACAGGTTTACAACTGAGAAAAATTATAGTGTGAGATACCCGGTCCCAGGGAACAGTGTCCTGAGACCGCGCCACCCAATTGCACCAGAGAGGTCACTGGGGCCAGCGTGATCGGCGGTTGCTGGAAGTGGGTAATTTTTGTACCTTTCCCGCTCGTACACATCCGGGCTCCCCACATTAAATTCCGGCCTTGGGTCACATCTCGCTCCAGTGGGTTAGTAGGATAAATAACTATAAGACTGATTCTACATACCACTTCAGTATGCTTTTCTTTGTCTCTAACGATATTTTCCTTTTTCTTATTATTTTCTTCACGTTTGGAAGGCATCTTCACTATCCCAATACATTTTCAGATTTAAATGTCGCACTTTCTGTCCTTTGTTAAAACAGTTTTCCAATTTTAATTTAGATGTTGCGCTGTTCTTTTAATTTTTTCTTCTTCTTCTATGTTCCGTGTCCGTTCAAGACGTTGGCGATCATGGTTCTTCGCAATTTCCTGTCTTTTGTAGGTTTTAATAACATTTATCAACATCTCTCTCTAAACCATTTAATAACATCTCTCTCTAAACCAGCTCCGCTTCCATCCAAGCTCTCCAGGCAGGTTGTGCGTTGCTTCCTCTGTCTATCTTACGTTCAATCTTTCCTGTGAATATCAAATTTTTCAAGCCCTTTTTCTTCATTATGTACACCAGAAATTTGAATTTGCTCACCTGTTCTGCCCATGGTATTTTCTGCATCATTTTACTTATTAAAGAAATAAACTGTCATTCTTTAAGTGCAATATATTATAGTTAACACAAAATTGAAACTATATACATTTTCAAAGTGAAGTTAATATTTAGCAGCGAAAATGTTAAAACCATTTATTAATGGCAGGTCTTTTTCAGTTGGAGGCGATTTCTCTGGATTCTTTTTTTAATTTTCTCATCTATAAATTGGTAGACATTCTTTAATAAAATAATGTACTGGCTCCCCATTGCTTTCTCTCAACATTCAATAAAATTTTATAAAGTTTTCGTTTACAATTTTATTCACTTTCTTTACGGACTTCTAAAATTTATCATTATAAAAGAGGCTTACAGACATATCACAGTGAAACATTGGTTTCTATTAAGTCACTATAATTAAGCAACGTCGAGCCTGGTTAGTACCTAGAAATGTAACTGGTTGGTGTAATGGATAATAGTTCAGAATGAGGAGTCGGAAAGTCGACTTTAGTTCGGATTCCAGTCGAATTCATTTTTTTTTAATCATTTCACCCCGAGCAAGGCAGAAACGCCACTGATGTGCAGGGGGCTACATAAATGTAAAAAGATTAATTAGAAAAGAGTGAGGAGTACAAACTAGTTAGAAAGGAACAATGCACAAATACCCTTCGAAAAAAAAGAATCCATTTCTTCTCCACCCAACTATGAGTTAAATAGTAAAACTTGTGTCTGAAAATCATTATCTACAAATATTGTTAATATAATATTGTTAATACATATAAAGTTTTCGTTTACAATTTTATTCACTTTCTTTACGAACTTCTAAACGTTATCATTATAAAAGAGCTTATAGACATATTACGTTAAAACTTTGGTTCTCATTTGATCACTTAAGTTAAGCAACGTCAAGGCTGATCAGTGCGTAGAAAGGCGACCGGTTGGTGTAATGAATAATGGTTCGGAATAAGAAATTAGAAAGTCGAGTTTGGTTCGAATTCCAGTCGAGTTCGTTACATTCGCTCATGCACAATACTCCTGGGAAAGGTAACAATCCAACTCTTCTCCATCTCAGCTACGGGACAGAGAAAAGAGAGATAAATAGTAAAATGTTAAAGATAGTTAAATAGTAAAACTTATGCCTAAAATAATTATCTCAAATATTATTAATACAATATCACTCGCAAAAACACATTCTGAAAAGATGTATTTTTAATTAATAACAAATAAGTGACAGTGATATAAAGATTGAAATTTTTATTTATTTCAATCCCTGCTGAATTCGATTGCCTGGAACTAAAAAGAAAATCAGAAATGTCAGAAAGTAGTCAGACCGTAAATTTTGTTAATGGCTTGTGAAAGTGTCCATCTTGAAGAATAATCGAATTTTGATAATGGAAAATGTCAGCACAAATTCGAAAAGATAAAAAGAGTCGAGGAAAAAAGAAAACGTTGTATTCTTAATTAAAGTGAGAAACTGGATAGTCGATAATCACGATGACTGTTTAGTTGAATAGGAACGTGTTCAAAGATACCATTTAAAGTGTAATTAACATCCAAAAGAATGCCTCTAATTTAATGAACTAAAGAAATATCCAGCAATAAAATGAGTATTGCATGAACGAAGATTGCTTTTTAGGAAGACCATACGAATACATAATTTATACATTATTTAAAAATCAATAAAGAAATTGACTCTACTTGTGTTCTCCCAATATCAAATCATCGATATGAAGTATTGTAAATTATAGGTTAAAGATAAGAATGTGAAAAAACAATATGACAATTTAGCTTTCAAGCCTTTACAAAAACTGAGTTTATCAAAGCAATGCTTACGACATTTGTGATTATCAGTTTGTTATTAAAATCTAAAACTGTTGAGACGGATAAATGAAAAAAGATAATTATATCTTGCTTTAGATAGACTAATTGGAGTAGACTCAATTGGAGTAGATAGACTCAATTGGAGTAGATAGACTCAATTGGAGTAGATAGACTAAACTATCGCCCGGTTCACACTCCACCCACGTCTATTGAAGAGGTGTAGAGGCTCATCCCTTGTTCCCTGTTTAGGATGTGGTTTCCGCCTTTCTCTTTTCCAATCTTTTCACTCTCACGTAGCCCCCTGCACACCAGTGGCGTTACCGCCTTGCTCGAGGTGATATGATTAAAAAAATAAAAATAAAAAAATAAAGCATATGTGTTTAAATTTGAAATAAAAAGCTATTTTCATTATAAATCCGGCTCATTTTACATATTTTGGAAGATAGCATCTGAGAGTAGTATGTTTCTCATCACAGTGCATACCGGAATAGACTTTTCATTCAGTGTCCATCGGAGAATCAAGGTGAAGAGCTGACCTAACAGATGACATCCTGGCTGCATCTCTGTTGCGAGCGTCAGAGAGAATCATTGCACGCAGTTATACAAAAAGGTGAGGAAATGAGAAGTGTCTCTCAGGCATCATAGACGAGAATATACGGTCCACGTCCCGGATGTGAGGCCCAGAATCACACATAGCCGACATAAATTCACGAAGTATTAGAGTTAAATAAGTTGTAATTTAAAATATGAGAAATTAGGTTTCGTGTTATTCATGGCAAAGACTTCATTGCAAGATATCTATTTAGTTAATTATTGTTCTCAGTTCGACTTTTCTCTACATTCATTTTTAGTTGAAACTATTACACTTACATTCTGTCAGCTTAAATTTATTTTGTTTTGCGAAAGCTCAGCTAAGAATTTCTTAAATACGACTGTTCGTTTTCTCTTTAGTTTTTATCTCCTACAATCATTTCAAATAATGAATTCGTTTTTCTAATAAAAGCTGAGCTAACAATTTCTTAGATACGACTCTTTTATTCTCCTTGATTTTTAACTTCTCTAAACATTATCCTTTGTAATAATATATTCGTTTTTTAAAGAAAGCTAAGTAAAGAAATGATTAAATACGACTCTTCTTTTTCTCGTTGATTTTTATCTTCTATAAACAATATCTTTTGAAATAATCCGTGTTGCTAACTGAAAGTTGAGTTAAGAATACTTTAAAAATAACATTTTTCTCGTTGATGTTTATCTTTTATAAAAATTATCATTTAGATTCTTCTTCTTCATTTGCCGTGTTCTTTCAGGACGTAGATAATCATGGACTTCTACTTGGCTCTGTCTCTTGTTGCTCTCAATAAATTTTGTCTTCGTATCTCTTCTAAGCCCCGATCCGTCAACTATTCGCTCAGACCTAACAAGTAAGTCTTGCACTGCTTTCCCCTGTCTCTTCTTTCATTTATTCGATCTGTGAGTATCAAGTTCTCCAGGTCTTCTTTCCTCATTACGTGTCCCAGGAACCTCATTTGTCTATTCCTGATATTTTTTATCAGTATTCTTCTCGTTTGCATCCTTTCCAACGCCTTATAGTTGCAATGTGCTCTGTCTATGGTATCCTCAGCATCCTTCTGTAAAACCACATTTCTGCTGCCTCAAGCCTCTCCTTCATCTTTGATGAGATCGTCCAGCATTCACTTCCATACAGAAGAACAGATATCACATAGCGATTTAGCACTCTTTTCTTTGTTTCTCATGAGATTTTCCTGTCTTTCAGTACCCTGGTTAGCTTCTGAAATGCGTCTTTGACCTTGCCAATGCGTCTTTGGATCTCCGTGTCGCATTTTCCATCCTCTGTCAAAACACTTCCAAGGTATTTGAATGTTTTTACTTGTTTTATTTTAGATTCTCCGACTTACAGTTGGCATGTTGGGCTCATCTTTTTGCTGATGACCATGCATTCAGTTTTCTTGAGGTTTATGTTCAGTCCTTTCTTTTCACTTTCATTTGCTAACTTCTGTAGAAAGTCCTGCACTTTAATTTCCGTGTCTACTATCAGCACCATGTCATCCGCGTATCTGATATTGTTGAGATTGTGGCTGCCAATGAAGAATCCTGGCAAGGCTTTTATTTCTTTCATAATTGCTTCGCTGTAAAGGTTCAAAAGATCCGGTGAGAAAATACATCCTTGTCTTATGCGACTTTTCTATTTTTTACATTCACCTCCTATCCGTATACAAGCGGTTTGCCGCCAATATAGATTCTTGTTGGATTAATAAATTACAAAAAATAGAACAAGAAACAAATGCGTCACGGTATATCTTCTTTATCACTTTCTTTTCTTATGGTTTAAAGCACTTCGTCATAAAGATTATCTCAACCTAGAAGCAATGCTGAAGTACGCTTGATGTACCTGCAATCTTAATTCGTTACTGAATTCGTGGCGATAAAACATTTGTTCGTTTGTCATCGTTATCATCATCATCATCATCATCATAATCTTTTAACGTCCGTTTCCATGCTTGCATGAAATGGATGGGATTTTCTTCATGGTTCTTTTCCAGGCTGCCTGCTTTTGTGAAAGGCCAGGTTGTAATCACAACTTCAATAAATCATCATTGATAAACTGGGTCCACGTTTTACGTGGTCTACGTATCCCTCTTTGGCCATCGGCCTCAGTCAGTCAGTTAAGGGCCATATGTGAAACACGCTTTTGGCGATCATGTCTCGATGACTGGGCAGAAGATTATCCCGCAGTAGATTGCTATTGCTTTGTGCGGTAGACTGGGTTCCAGCCAAGTCTATAAAACCCAGTCTGTCTTATTATTTAACCCATAACTGGAGGGGAAAGTCAGATTAATGCTTTTCCCAAGGGTATTTGTGCGTAAATGAATGCCATGAATTCAACTGGAATTCGAACTCGGACCCCCTATTTGTCGTTCCGAGTCGATACCTACTGCACCACAATGCACATCTCAATAAACCTAAAATTTCTGATTGGGTTTTCTATGTCCATTCTTTCAACAAGCCCAAACCATCTAAATCTTGCTTAACGCATATCATTTATTATATTAGCAATACCTAGTCTATTTCTTAACTCCTCTGATGTTTTGCTATCCCTAAAACTGACATTGCACATCCACCGTACTATTTACATGTCGTACTCTTTGCTAGTATCAACTTCCTTAAGCTGCCAAGTTTCCCTGCTATATAGCATAGCACTTCCATCGCAAGCTGAATATATAGCTTTCTTTTCATCATATGCGAAAATACTTGAGATGTTTGAAGAGGCAAAATTTCTCTAAATTTTTTCTGACCTGATCTTGCAGGGGATATTGAACTTGCTTCTGCGTCTCCACCCGCACTTAATATGTCACCAAGATAGCAAAAATGATCAACAACCTTATACTTAACTTTATCAAGCTCAACCTTCTTGGCTTGATCATTTACGACTCAGGCTATTTCTGCACTTGAACTTTACCACATTGACTAATCTACCGTTCAGTCAACTACATCGTGTATGCACCCAGTGAAAACAATGATTGCAAAAAATGGAGTTTGAACCAACACCCTTACAACAAACACCACATGGGTGCTTTTCTGAGGTGAAAGTCGAACCTCGGTTTACGCCACTAATCACCTTAGTCTTAGCCGAAATTTCCCTAAACCCTCTAATTACCATGCTATTTTTCCTCATCAGCATTTGCCATGTCTGTTTGATATTTGGCAAAGAAATATTCTTTCTTCGATGTGATTTTATAATCTTTGCTTTATTTTTTTTTTAATTTAAGGTCATAATATGTTGGATTTAAATGATTGATATTATACAACCGAGTTCAGTCAGTTAAGTGCCAGACGTGATACACACTTGGGCGATCATGTCTCGAAAGAGACATGACTGACTGGGCAAAAGATTATCCCGCGATAGGTTGCCATTGATTTCTGCGGTAGACTGGTTGCCAGCCAAGGCTATAGAACCCAATTTGATCTGTTATTTAACCTATAACTGAATAGAAGAGACGGATTAATACCTTTCCCAAGGGTATTTGCACGTGAGTGAATGCAAGGAATTAAGCTGGAATTCGAACTCGGATCTGCCGATTTCTCATTCCGAGTCGATATCCACTGCACCACAACGCACAACCAAGTTGCGTATAAAATTATTAAGAAATTTTACTTCTCGCGTGTTGCTTCAGAGCAACCACCACGATGATTATTTTATTCAAAATACATTTTTTACATGGATATTAATACCATCGAAAAGAAAGGAGACAGCAAATATATTTCCGACGTTGCTAAAATAGAATTCAATGCAGGCGTTTTGCTCACTCAATTAATATATCAAGTCATGCCTAATCTCAATGAAAAATAATATCAGCAGAATGTGAAGAGATGCGTTTAGAAACGCAAAAGCATCAGTTTAAATTTTGAAATAACAAACGAAAGGGAAAAAAAACTCCAAGCATCTGATGAGTGAGCGACAAAGGCGAAACTGACAAGTGTCCGGTATTTTCAGTGCAGAAACGCGCCAAACAAGCTAATGGCGGAAGAACTATCTTTGCAAATGGACAAAGCATCTCAGTGCCATCAGAGACAGAGAAGTGCGGAAATGATCGTCAGGGGTCTTGCTATCATTGCGGAACGAAGATTTAGTCATGACAGCTGCACGATGAAGAAGCAAAGGCAAGATATCGAAAGTGGAAACTGAATTTGGTGTTTGCTATGCGATAATAAAATAATAAATTGATTACGTAATGAAATAAATAAAATTATGACATGAAAATATATATTCTACTTCAGTCTCTGATTCGGTTTGTAGACGCACATACATACACACACGCGCACATACATACACAAACACGCACACGTATAAACAAACGTACTCACACGCACACACACACGCACACATATAAATATATATATCACTTTAAACGTTGTATACTTTTATCACTTTAAACGTCATTTTTAGTGGATACGCACATTTGAGTAGACGTCCCGTTTATTTTGAACGTTATATGTATTTTCGTCTGCCAGCTTGAATATTCCAGAAAGAGGTTTCTCCTGCAAAACAGATGAGCACAAATTCGTATCCTGACGGGGGGGGGGGTATTTTCTCTTAAGAAATCTAATGAGATTTCTTGAATATTCAGGCCGGTAGACGAAAATAAATATAAGGTTCAACATAAACAGAGCGTCTACTCAAATGTGCGTATCCACTAAAAAATGGATCTTGCTAGATAGCTATATATATATATATATATATATATATATATATATATATATATATATATATTGGAAATGAATCATTTCCACGAGCTAGATTTCAACCTTTCTGTATCTCATGACGATTTACAATAACTGATTTACTGGGTTTTTAAACGCTCGAACAGGGTTTTTTTATTTTTATTTTTTTTTTTTTTTAATTTCGTAAAAAAAACATGTCCGAATATTTAAAAACGAAAAAATCATTTATGGTAAATCGCCTAACGATACCGAAAGGTTAAAAACAAGATGGCGCAAATAACTCGTTTCTAAATGAAGAATATTCAAAAGTTCTACAATATAAATGTGTTGAATACTTTCTAATACAGTTGTGTACTGGTCTAATTTAATTATGACCAAAACTGAATCATATATATATATATATATATATATATTTGAAGATAGATAGATAGATAGATAGATAGATAGATAGATAAATAGATAGATAGATCAAAATGATATCAGAATGAGAAGAAAATTCACTAAAACTATAAACTTTCAATATATCCACTTCTTGAAATCTTAAAATTTTTCAGCTCATATAAGAAGCTACTGAAAGTTCCTACACCGATCTCATTCGTAATATTCATTACCAACTAAATACCACATTTTTGTATTCCCTTCTTAGTTGGACAGAGAAAGTAGCAGCACCCTCCAGAGTATATTCACTCTCAGCCTTCACAATCAGCAGTTTCAAAAAGAGGAGCAGTGTTATGCAGATTAAAGTACCTGCGCTATAATTATGCCAAAACTAGAGTTGCATCAGAAAAAGTTGTAATTTGTTGGTGGTAAGACTTGCGAGGTATTTTCTATTTCTTTTCTTTTATTGTAAGTTACTCGGTTCTCTGAGGAACTTATTATAAATCCCACAGAATTGTGTGTTTTCTGTCTCATGTACGATAATGACAAACTACATTCTTCAAAGATAAGCAGAGAAAACTATTGCAGGTGGGTTGGAAAGTTCTACTGTACCCGATAAATTGTCCGAGTTAACACCTTCTGATTAACCATTCCAAATGACAACGACGTCTAAACAGCACTAAACAAAGTCATTCTTTTCGCAAATAAATTGTTAAAATAAATGTTAAAAAGAAGTAATGAATAAATATGGTTGTTATGATGTCTGTATACTAATTTGTTATTGTTTTGCTTTGATTTTTGTGTGTAAAGGAGGTATTTTTGTGGTCGTTTTTCACAATAAATTTTTCTCTACTGCGCAAATGTTTCGAAACTTTCTTACGTTATCATCAACCTAATAAATGTGTACATACGTATAGATAGATAGATAGATAATATTCTAAGCGCCGCTTAGATGTGGCACAAGGCTGAAAGTATGGGACACCCAGTGAAGGATCGAACTCACTAGTTCTAGCAAGACAAGCTCGCTAACCATTACACCACGCCGAGGTGCCATAGATAGATAGATAGATAGATAGATAGATAGATAGATAGATAGATAGATATTGTACTCATTTTCTTTCGTGGTCAAAAATATCAAATATGATATGAAATTTAAATTCACACCAAATTTTTATTAATAAAAAAAGAATTTGGAATCAAACGAAGTGAATGTGAGCTCTTAAAGATTCTTACTGTAAAAACATGAGTAGAAATTAATGAACACCTGATACATCTGCATTTTAGAAGTCGACCGAAAGTCAAAGAATTATTAAAATTTAATAAAACTTTCATACTTATTACATCGTCGATTGCTTCCATTCGTTTAAATATCTTCTTGTGATATAATGAAATAGAGAAACCATGTGTGAATAGGCTTTATAAATTTTGAAAGATAATTACGGGATTTTTTTTTTAATATGGGATGAGGTAAAAATAATCATCTCGGAAAGAAAAATTGTAACTCAAATCAGTTAAATGGCTGTGTCTTTTGGTGTAATGGATATGGGCTCCGAATGAGAAATCGCGGATCCGATTTCAAATTCTTTTCATTCACTTAAGCACATATACCCTTGGAAAAGATATTAATCCATCTGTTCTCTCTCTAGATGTAGTTTGAATAGTGAGACAGATTGGCAACCAGTCTACCGCGGAAAGAAATAGCAACCTACTGCAGGAAAATTTTCTACCTAGTCAGTCAAGTCTCTTTCGAAACATGATCGCCCAAGCGTGTAGCAATTACGACAGTTAATTGACTCATACAATTTCAGGAAAAATACAACCGTGAATAGGCTTTACAAGTTTTGAAAGTAAATTACGGAAAAAAAATTTTAAAATGTGGGAGGAGGTGAAAATAATCATGTCGAAAAAAAGTGATTGTACCTTAAATCAGATCATTTTTAATGCAAAATGAATTAAAATGCAGCTTTGTCTGGTGACATCTGTCTATATTTATGAAATGAGATATTGTAACTATTTACATCGTTCGGTCTGATGCTCTCATTTTTATTAGCCTATTCATAACGTCTCCTCTCCGACCTTCTTAAGATGACATGCATGGAAATGCGAACCGAACCTTTAATTTAGTCTACGGGGGCAAATTGTTTTAATTCTCTGTGCCATGACTTTTTTTATTTCTCAGTTTCAGTTTGTTTTATTTTAATCGTTTCACCCCAAGCAAGGTGATACCGCCACTGATGCGCAGGGGGCTACACAAGAGAGTAAAAGTTTAGGCAGGAGGAGAGCGAAGAGAAAGACGAACCAGTTACAGGGGGTGTCAGAGAAAAGGCAAGAAAAGGATGGAAAATACAGGTGTGAAGGCAGCTGCGAAGGTAGAGTGAGAAAGGAAAAGAACAAAATACACAAGGTGATGTAAAAAGGACTAGGGAAGGACTGGAGTCAAGTGGATAAGAGATGGGAATTGACATCGCATTTACATTCCTGGAGGTATACGAAAGGGAGTTCCACAGGCGGGAAG
Organism: Ascarosepion bandense; assembly: GCA_037127315.1. Lineage (NCBI taxonomy): Eukaryota > Metazoa > Mollusca > Cephalopoda > Sepiida > Sepiidae > Ascarosepion > Ascarosepion bandense. The sequence continues at coordinate 16,066 of JBBBDQ010000704.1, read as the reverse complement.
TGCGAGAAAAGAAGCTGATGGGGAAAAGTTGTCGGATGCATTTGGTTGATTTAACTGTAAATGGGTGAGATCTTGTTGCCAGTCTGATTGTTCAAGTAAATTCTTGTTGTGGGGGGGGGCGGTTAGCAATAACCTAAATTCGTCGGAACAGAAGCCATGAAAATATTTGTAGAAGAGACAGAGGGAAGCCACATCCCGCCGGTGAGAAAGTGGCTGGAGTGGAGTAGCCAGGTCAGGATCTAACACATTAGAGATTCTCCTTTGGAGTCTGTCGAGAACACTGAGACGAACAACAGGTGCGCCTTACCAGATATGACAACAGTATTCTATGTACACTCGGATGGCTCCTTTAGTAACTCAACTCTCCAACATTGTATTTCCTTTGCTATGGCCCACGTATTGAACTCACAATTCTTTAGGTCTAGACACGTTTTGGATTACTCAACCAACGTTTATGTCGACTTGGAGAGTTGGGTTATAAAATATTCTAAACTTTAACTGCTTCAAATACAATAATTATTGGTCTAGATAACTGTTTGTCTTCACATACATTGAATTATATAATTTTATATATATCAGTAGGTGTCATTATATGTATATGTAAATAGTCCTGTCAGTTAAGTGCCATACGTGAAACACGCTTTAGGCGATCATGTCTCGAAAGAGACATGACTAACTGGGCAATAGATTATTCTGCAGTAAGCTGCCATTGCTTTCTGCGCTAGACTGGTTGCAAGCCAAAGCTATAAAATCCAATCTAACCTATTATTTAACCTATAACTGGAGGGAAGAGACGGATTAACAGTAATTATACCAAATCAGCACGTATGTAAAAAGGGTCATTTCAAAAATGGTAAAAAGAGGTTAACTAAATGCATAGCTATTAAGCAAGTACACACTTAAGCACGCTAAAAATAGGTCAGCACAATGAAAAGCAATTAACCACCAACAAATCAGTTAAGAAACAACATTCATTAAGAAAACACTACACCAAAATTCATATAAATACAAAAATATAATATTGGAAAACAGCAGTAGAAAAGTTAATGACCCTGAAAAGTAAGACCGAATACAATGCAATAATGTCTTCCCGAAACTTTGAAGCTGGCATGAAATAACACTACTCGGCTAAGTGACAAACTTCTCTACATTAATGCTGTTAATGCTTTATTCTCATCTCGATATTGAGCACTTTATGACAAACAAATCTGCTTCCCTAAAATGGCTTTCTACGAGTAAACTACTGAAAAAACAACTCTGTCATCAAACATCATTAGAAAAAAAATATATATATATGAGATTACGGTCATGTCACGTTGAATACACCGCTCGATCACCGAAGTTAAGCAATGTTGAGCCAGGTCAGTACTTAGATGGGTGACCGCTTGGGAATACCAGGTGCTGTAAGCGTTTATTGACGGATGTGCGTTGTGGTGCGGTGGATGTCGGCTTGGAAAGGGAAATCGGTGAGCCGAGTTCCAATTCCAGTCGAGTACTCTGCATTCACTTGCGCACTGGTACTCTTAGGAAATGTATTAATCCGTCTCTTCCCTCCAGTTATGGGTTAAATAACTGAGGTCTGCTGTTCATGCGATCTGTAGCGGACTTCTGCACCGATTGTTTATTATCAGCAGTTCCAAAAAGTGTGGATGGTGCTACACAAGCCTTCACCACTCTAAACAATTCTCTGACTAAGACACTCATATGTCGAAATCGATGGGAGAGTTCAAAAAACTATATATATATATATATATATATATATACAAATGAATAAGGAACGAAGAAAGTATTAACAACGTTCAAAACATTAATTTAAAACAGTGATCAATACAGAAATAGTGCTTTGAATAATTATTATAAATTATACTTTAGAACATGTTCAAATTACAATCTACTACGAAGTGTACGTTTTGTTTCGGCATTGAAAGGACAATGTCTCATCAGGTAGATTTTAATCTGAACATGTTCTAAAGTATAATTTGGAATAAATAAATAAATAAATATATATATATATATATATAGAGAGAGAGAGAGAGAGAGAGAGAGAGCGAGAGGGATGGAGAAGAAAATTCAGCACATAATTAAGCGGTTATAAATTCAGAATTTATTTCAGCAATGTAAAGAAAAATCCTACCATCAGACCATTAATGAATAAATAAATGTAAATTTCTATGTAAAATTTACATTTATCTATTCATCAACGGTCTGAACGAAGCAAAATATAGTACAGTGGGTAAATTGTCGTCATTTTATATTTTTAATTTAATTTTTAATTTCGTGCATAGGCTTTTTGTTATTTTGCCGACTGCACGGAGTCAGTTTGGCACCATTTGTGAGAAAAAAAAAGCACCGTGATGCAATTTACTCCGCCAGAAATTTGAAGACGGCATGCTGCACTGCTTGGCATTCGTGCCGGAGATCTAATATGAAAATTTCAAAGTGTTTAGGTGTCAAATTTAAAACAGTGCAGGGGATTTAGAAAGGGTTGGATGAGATTAATGTTGATTACGAAGGTACGGCAGCTCGGAAAATTCACTCTTAATGTTCTGATAATAACACAACTCCCGAATTTGTTGGTGATGTCCTCAGACTCGACACAGAAGCCTACATCGAGTACCTTGAAGAGATATCCTGGGTCAAGAGGGTAGCTGATAGAAATCCCTATGTCTGGGGAATTCCCTTACATCTGGCCACCTAACTCCACAAACTGAAACCTTCTTGATCATTATGTGTGGAGCGCACCTAAGCGAGAGACTAACAAAAGGCTAGGATTATGACAGCATTCACCAATCTAAACAGGGAGACTGTCCAGAAGAGTTGCAAGAGATTCTGAAGTCGTCCGGAGGCCGTAGTTGAAGCCAAAGAGTAAATTTACTCTTTAGTATTTCAAGATTTTATGTAATTTTAGTAACTGTATCTGTTAAAACGAGATGTCAGTGCTACCTCTCATTTTTGCGTCATTTAGACAACAATTTATCTATCTCACCCTAAATATATTATACATACATGCATACGAACATACGCATATATATACATATGTATATAAATATACACATTCAAACATACATATACAAAGTGTAGAGATATATGTACACACACCAACACTAACACACACACACACACACACACATATATATATATATATATATTGTCATCCGCAGACAGATCTGTTTCGCTGTATCACAGCTCATCAGTACGGTTAGACTCCGATTGTTACATAACCCAGGCTCGAAACCCGACCGAATTGGCGTCAGTCGGCGACTCTACCCCTGGGCCACGGGGTGGAAGAAGGCAGTCTTTTTAGCGCATATCATATAACGCGCACAATAGCTAGAGTGCTCAAATTCATTTTTACTGAATGAGCGATATATATATATATTAATTATATCACCCCGGGCAAGGCGGTAAGGCCACTGGTGTGCAGGGGGCTACGTAAGAGTGAAAAGAATGGAAAAGAGAAAGCAAACCACATCCTAAACAGAGAACAAGGATTGAACCTCTTCACCTGTTCAATAGACGTGGGTGGAGTGTGAACCGGGCGATAGTTCAGTCTATCTACTCCAATTGAAAGTTCAGTCTATCTACTCCAATTATATTCGATATTATTTCATACAAGACAGTAAAGCCACAAGAGATAGAGGGTGCGGAAGAATTTGAAACAGAAAAATTAATAATGAGCGAGACGATATAAGAGTAATCAGGATGGCCGCCAATAGCGATTGACACTGCGTTTATATTTTTGCAGATTAAAGTTGACTGGAAAGCATGGAGTCAGAAGAGAGTGCAAGAAAAAGAAAGTATTATCACAGAAATTACAGTTACATCTAGCCAGCTCAGTTAATATATCTACTTATAGAGATATAAAATTGACATTTAAAATTATCGACCTTCCCTTTTCTTCATGCGCATGTGTAGTCGCATCAGTGGAAACATCTCTTTAACCTGATGAAGTCCTAAAGAACGAAACGTATCACACGAACGCTTTTTACATTTTGTCATAGTTTTTATCCCTAAAGTTGCTCTTAATATATAAAAATGTATAAATTGTTCACCCATAACTTTTTAATAATTTCACCCCAAGAAAACGATGCATTGAAATCTAATAACCTTCTTAAATCAAAACTACTTGAAAATGAATTTATTTTAATAACTTCACCCCGAGCCAAGCAATAAAGCCACTAAGACACAAGGAGGTTATTTAGTGTGAAAGAATATGAAAAATAAAATTATTATTAAGGAGCGAGAACAATAAAAGAAGAGGAATCAAGAAATAAGCCGATCATGATTGATATTGCAATTAAAGTTTTGAAGATCAAAGCAAGAAACCTTAAGTGTGTTCGATAGGCGTGTCGTACGAGAAAAGAAACGCTGAGCAAAGAACTTAAGTTTACATCTAACCAATTCGACCGTAAAATGATGAGACCTACTTGCCGATCTAGTACTGAGGTTAAATTTATAAAGGTTAGGTACCATAGAGCATACTTTATCCGAACAATTACTATCAATGCATTTACACAAAAGGCACAAGTAAGTTACATTTCTAACAAAAGGAATAATTTTTTTTATCTGATACCTTTCTTCATTGACAAATTAACATCTGACGATACAAAGTGTAATATAGAAAATACAGGGCTGATTTTAAGCAAGTTATTGTCCATTATGTGACATACGAGATGTGCGTTGTAGTGCAGTGGATATCAGCTCGGAACGAGAAATCGGGGAGCTGAGTTCGAATTCCAGTTGAATTCCTTGCATTCACTTACGCGCAAATACTCTTGGGAAAAGTATTAATCCGTTTCCATGCACTCTTTCCTCATTCAAATGCTCTAGAAATTTCAACTACCTCTTCCTGATGATAAGTCCTTTTTGTTTCCATTGTCTCTAAAACTTCCCTCCAGTTATGGGTTAAATAACAGGATAGATTGTGTTCTATACCCTTAGCTGGCAACCAGTTTACCGCAGAAAGTAATGACAACCAACTGCAGGATAATCTTCTGCTTAGTTATGTCTTTTTCGAGACATGATCGCCCAAGCGTGTGCTGCGTATGGCACTTAACTGATTGTTCATTAAAGAGTGCGAAATATTCATAATGCTGCCTATGAAATGTGAAAAAATTAAAAATGATATATCAAAAATAGAGCAAATTATTATGCAGACAAGTACTGAATGTCTAAAATAAAGAATTTGGTATTATTTTTTAATAGGTGCGACACTGATACCCGAAGGCGCATGAGGACACAGAAAGTGCCTCCCAAAAGCTAAGCAAAGTATTAAGAAGCAGAAATATTTTGTCAGAACCAAAGAAAGGCGTACTGAAGTGTTACGTAATATCATTCCTTCTATCTGATAGTGAATTCTAGGAAATCTCTTCATAGATGAAGAAACTTGAAGCGCCAGAAATGTGGTTCTACAGAAAGATACTGAGAATACAATTAACCGAACATGTAAGCAACGACGAAGTTTTGGAGAAAATGGAAACAAAAAGAGCAGTTATACTTATCATCAGGAAGAGGCAGTTGAAATTTCTAGAGCATTTGAATGAAGAAAGATAGCATGGAAAATATGATACTCAGAAAAGTTTGAAAGCATGTGGGACAGAGGGTAAAAATGTATAACATACCTGGTAAGTTTGAGTAAATGGATGTCGGAACAAGGTTTAGGAGTGATAAAAAGATAAAATTTATTAAGAGTTACAAAATAAAAGAAATTATGAAGAAGAGCCATAATTATAAACGCCTTGAACGGATATGGCACATAGGAGAAGGAACATAATCATTAACGAATTCAGTAATTTAACATTTTTTTTTAACTATTAAAGCAACATTCTCGGTGAACTCAGTCGCTCTTTTTCTCTTTATGTTGAGTTTCGTTCAATGGCAATGCGATGCATCGAAGTCTAATGACCATGTACACGCATAAAGATTTTAATTCTTGTATTAAAACTACTTGAAAAGGAACTGTTAATCAAATCCTAACGGAACGTAATCGCCATTATTAGCCGAAGATTGCCTGATAAAGACGAGCAATTATTTTTATTTCCCTTTTGGACAACGGATAAGTAGATTGATGATCTCGTCATCAAATCGATTACAACCAACCCATACGAGAAGTAATTCAATCTGTCTTCCATGTATAATTATATGCACATTTATGGTTGCATAAAATATGTATGCGCTTTTCAAAGAGAATGGGCAGACATTCGTGAAGACAATAAAAAACATTATTCAGGAAGACAGAAGATGAAGATTGACGACTGAGATTTGAAGAACGTAGGTAAGCAAGGAAGCAAGAAACTGGAAGAAAGTTCCACAGGCAAAAAGTGCTATAAAAGAACCTATTTGGATAGAACTTACGGTTACATCTAGCAGTTTGAACATTAAAACGATGAGATATAGTTGCCAATCATATATTCGCTTAAATTTATAAAGTCGAGATATTAACCCGGAGAGTTCATTAGAACAATTGCTATGAAATATTATGCAAAATATGGAGTCACTGCAGTGTAAAAGTGACTGAAGTCAAGATAATACGGTAAGACTGATAACATTAAAGGCCCTTCTTTGGATGTGCGTTGTGGTGGAACGAGAAATCGAGGAGCCGAGTTCAAATTCCAGTTGAATTCCTTGCATTCACTTACGCGCAAATACTCTTGGGAAAGATATTAATCCCTCTCTTCCCTCCAGTTATTTTTTTTTAATCATATCACCCCAAGCAAGGCGGTAACGCCACTGAAACGCAGGGGGCTATGTAGGAGTGAAAAGATTGGAAAAGAGAAAGCCGGAGACCACATCCTAAACAAGGAACAAAGGATGAGCCTCTTCACCTGTTCAATAGACGTGGGTGGGTTAAAAAACAGAACAGATTGGGTTCTATAGCCCTGGCCGGATACCTGTCTACCGCAGAAAGTAATGGCAACCTACTGCAGGATAATATTCTGCCCAGTCAGTCATGTTTCTTACGAGACATGATTGCCCAAGCGTGTATCACGTACGGCACTTAACTGACTTTGGATTTTGACAAGAATCACGAGATATATATCAGGCGTACCAGGGGCATCTCGACATGGTGTAATGGCTAACAAGCTTGTCTCGCTAGAACAGATACTGAGTAGTGAAATCGATCCACACTGGGCGCACCATACTTTCGGCCTTGTGCCACATCTAAGTTACGCTTAGAAAATCACTATATCAGGCGCACCAAACCAGATATGACATTAAATATTCAATGTTCGGACGAATAACCGGTGTTTTAAACGATAGAGACAACTTAGTCTTGCAGATTTTCTTTTGTATTTTCTCATATTTTCTAATGAGGCATTTTATTTTCAAATTATAGTTATACAAATATTGTCCAAATGTTGACCGAGTACTTTCGAACGTCATCGTTCATCATCACGGTCAAATTTTACGGTTTTACAATTTTAAACAACAATTGCCTTTATGAATGGTTCTCTTAATAAACCCGTAATTAGTCTTAAGAAGTCCTACGTAAATACGTATGTGCATATAATCTATACTCAAGTCGAGTGGTTAGAACGTTCATTTCCTGACCATGAGGCCCGGGTTCAAATCTCACTATGGTCAATTCGTCAGGAAGGTTACTTCTTGATGTTATCGGTCTGGAGGAGATGATCAACACCTTTTGAAAACCATACCTCAAGTCGACCCAAACCTTGTGAGTGAAATTGGGTAAATGGAACCCTTGGGAGACGTCGGTGGTTGTGTTAGCACGAAGTCACATGACATGCTGGCCTTGTTCAGAGTGTTAATTACCGTAGATAACTGTAACTAAGCTCCGCTCAGCATAGTTTCAGTGTAAAGTACAGATGCTGAACGTCTGAGCGTTTGCAATAGAAAATAGCTAGCTGTTCTGATAGTCCTCGGATACGAGTGGCTGCACCATTTTAGAATCGCATAGTGATGTACTTAAATATATACATCCGTTTATACACGCAAATAAGAAGGGTTTCTTACCTGGGTAGATTTTATGAGTGTAATGCTCTCCTCCATTTCTACAAAAATATTGTTTAAATTGTCTCATCGGAATGTTTTATAACTATATATTATGGTCGCTGAATATTCATCGGATTGCGCGAGCTTCTAACAATGTTAGTTCAAGTGTCAGCGACAAGTGTTTGAGAACAGACGAAAACTGTTACATCGTTCCATAGCAGACATGCCTAAACAAGATTCCTGAATCTATGTAATACTTTTAAAACATTTGACATCATGGCTAGAATAAATAGGAGACGGCTAAGTTTACAAATAAAAGTCTAAAGGCTAACCATCAATCTAGTACTTGTAAAATCTAAAGTATAATATTGTGCAATGTTCCTGCCCATCTCTCTATATATCTATCTACTATGTGTATGTGCGCGCGCGTGTGTGTGTGTGTATGTGTGTGTTTGTGTGCTATCAGATAGATAGATATGAAGAGATGAGTGCGTAATTACGAATCTTAAAGTCGACCTTCGATAAATATTCTAAACTTAAATTGCTTCAGATACAACAATTATCGCTTTAAATAGCTGTTCGCCTTAATATACTCTGATTGATTTATATAATTTTACGTATATTAATAGGTACCTTTATATATATATATATTAAATCCAAAAGTATGATCAGATAGGTAAATCCCTAAAACCCGATCCTATTAATATTAATTACATTAATATTAAAATTGATCAACGGATTTAAATATCGAAATTTTTGTTTTATATATATATATATATATATATATATATATATATATATATATATATATATATTTATTTATTTATTTATATATATATATATATATATATATATATATATATATATATAATGTTTGTTTGTGTGTTCAAGGTTTAGCCTTTCTGTGGAAAATTTCTTCAGTGGAATCGTGAAAGAATATCTACAAATGGAAACCTGAGGAAGTGTATAAAATTTTATTCGTTTTCCATTAAGAATCTAATGAATGTAAATAATTGTGAGTCTTTTTTTATTTTGAGTGAATAAAATGTTGTCATAAAGTTAATAAATGAAAAATTTACTTTGTTTGTGACTAGTTTTCTACTTTTTTTCTAATTCTGGAAAAGACCTTTTATAATTTTTAAAAGTATTTACCTACTGTCCTAAACATCAACACGAAACACCACAAAAGAACAAGTTTATTGTTCCCTTACAATTCCAACATAATTAACTCAATATTTTATTTAAATAATAGTAATGTTCTTTTTTCATTAGAATAATTGCAGTAAACACACCGGGTTTATTCCGAATTAATAAAGAATGAAAATTGTTACAACATTGTTAGCGTGAAAGAATTGTGATACCTGATTTGATCAGTCTTAAAAAATTTTGGTTAATTCAATTGAAATGTAAATGAAGCTCAATCAAATACCGTGACATATATTACAGAATATAATCAACTGTTTTAAACCAAAAAATAATAGTTTTACGGCTCTCTCGCTTAAATAATAATTATGAATTTCAAATAAACGCAATCTTTATTATAAAATGAATAATTGTAACAAGAAAATTTAAATGTTGCCTGACCAATAAAGATAACTCATTGTTTTACACGTTATAGCAAAGCTTCTTTCTGAATGCCTAGATTTTAACGAATAGCTTAAAAATTTATTTGATTACGAACAAATAACCTATCTAAATAAATAAATGGCAAATTCTGTCTGTCGGAAGCCCCTCTAAAACAGGCCACGCGTGTTATACATAGACATATTATAGCTTTTTGGAAACAGGGTGACCCCGAAATTGAAAATCTGCCCTTCCTCTACTGCTTGAAAATCTAGCATTGGGATTTGTATCTAGAAGAGGAAAAAACAGTTTTAAAATTCAAAATTTAAAATAACTGAAAAATTCTAATTTATTGATTTTAAAGTAAAATAAAAACTTTGTGAATTTAAAAAATATGTTTTAAATTCAGTTTAAAATATCTTCAATAGTTTTTGAATTGAGGAAATCAATTTTATTTATTCAAAATTGGAGTTAAAGTGAGAGGTTTCGTGACGTGAGGTTTTGAAGTTCTGCAGAGTTTGTGTTATGAAGACATCAAATTTCAGCCTGAAGTGGAACGTTTATCCAAATCTGTCTTTTGGCTGGAATTGGGCTTACGACCCGAATCAGAGTTAAAGTGAGATTTTGGATTTCTATGAAGTAAATTGAGGAATTCAAAGTTATTTCTTCAAAATTGTCTTTGCTATTTTCTAAGTTGAAACAGCGGGTTCTTCTATTTTGGGCCAGATGCTCAATAGGAATAGACAGCGAGAGGCTCTCGATATTTCGTCTTTGGGAAAGAAGTTGTAGCGTTGAAAATAATAAATAACCCAAAAGGCTGCATAGATGCTTTTGAATGCTATCCAGACAGTTAGTCAAGCGAGAACAGATTGGATAACAATACTCCCTTTCTTTTTGGTATGTGAAGCTATATGGTAATTTTCTAAGCGCATCTTAGATGTCGCACAAACCGAAAGTATGGGACACTCACCAAATATCGAACTCACTACTCAATTGTAATGATTCAAGCGAGACAAGCTTGCTAATCATTACACCACCTCGAAGTGCCCATAAGATTAATATATGTACGCCGTAATTAATGTCAAATAAGTTATGTGAAGTCATTCTTACAGAAAGTATTTTTTGTTATTTTGGCCCTAAACAAGTAACTTTCGAGTAGATGCACACATATACAGGTCCCCTGCATAGGCCTCCAAAAAGAAGGTATACAGGGTCCTTGATACAGGGCCCTCTTTCACCTCTACCACATTCCTCAAAACTTTAATCCTTAATCAAGCTTAATGACTTTATTTCTTTCTGCAACGTTTTTGCCGGCATTAACACACAACTTTATCATAAACCTATTCCTTCAATTTCTCCATGAAGACTCTCACGTAGCCCGCCAAAGTGAAAGTATCCAGGGTCCTCCTCACAGATCCTTTTATCTGCTCCACGATTAATGTTTTCAGGGCATGGAGCAGATAAAAGGATCTGTGAAGAGGACCCTGGATACCTTCTCTTTGGCAGGCTACGTGAGTTTTCAAGGAGAAATTGAAGTCAGAGGATTCGACCTTAAAGACGATTAGAGATTTATATTGTTTTGAAATAAACCATTTTTCTTGAAAAATTCTCAAAGCTTAAGGAGTATACCTTCTACTTATAATTACCTAGTTTACTTTAAGTTAATACTAAAAGTTTAATAAACCCAGGAAGTATTTAATTCAATACAGTTTTAGGAGATTGATTATCACTTAATGTTTCAACACGTCGAGGAAATGAAAGGATCCGTGAAGAAGACCTTGGGCACCTTTACTTTGAACGTGATACTAGGGTTTTTTTTACTTAATCTTAGCGTTGTACTATTTCGCCTGATTTCTTTCGTATTTTATCAGTCAACGTTTATCTCGTATACCGCGAGCTGCTCTGCCCTTACTGCTTGGTCGCTGACTTAGCTATGCTAATTAGGCAGCCATTTAGATATCACTACATCTGGATCATCACAGAAATAAATATTTCTTGTTATAATCACAAACAACTGTATAGACAAAACATTTTTTTTCATAATTTTAACATAGCTCCTTAAAAAAATCTTTCTTTAGAATATTAAACTTTTTAAAAATAGAGCATTTTGTTTTCATAAATGACTAAAATTAGTAAAAATCTGTTTTTTGTAGGGAAAAAATATTTCTGCTAAGAAATGTTGCCTTTCGTTATTACACTCTAGTAAAAAAAATTCAAAATCTACAACGATGATTTCCTCATGATTTAAAATACGAATGCTTATACTACTAGCCTTGCCCCATAATTATTGATATATTTGCATATTTATCTTATAATTATTGGCAACACTTACGAAACGTTTATATGTCCGAGTAACAACTTCGGGTTAACTAACAGCAGGAATTTTAAAAATGTGATTTGATTGAAAGCACACTGTAGAGAAGTAAGCACAAATTGAAATTTCCAAAATAGCACCTGTTGTTTTTATATATATATTTTAGCAGATGGGCGAGAATTTAATAAAAGGTATTAGATATACCATGTTATGAATTGCAAATAATAGTGTGTGAATAGCGAAAAACAGTTGTGTGGAAATCGTATGAAAAATCGGATTAAATATTGATGATATTTTAAATGTTCAAAAATGCTTCAGTGTAACTTAAATTAAATATTTTTCAAAATTAATGACTTTTGACTGTAATATTAGTTGTTTTTTGTTGTTTTTATGTTTGTTTGTTTGTTTTTTCATTGAGTTTATCTTTTATTTTGTTTCTATATAATAACGCAACAATTGGAGTAGATAAATCTATCTATCGCCCGGTTCACACTCCACCCATGTCTATTGAACAGGTTAAGAGGCTCATCCCTTCTTCCCTGTTTAGGATGTGGCTTCCGGCTTTTTTTTCCCGATCTTTTCACTATTACGTAGCCCCCTGCACATCAGTGGCATTACCGCCTTGCTCGGGGTGATACGATTAAAAAAAACTATTTTGGAGAAAATTAATGCACTATTATTGTTAATGCACTATTATTGTTAAATTTAACAATTATTATGAAACAGAAGCAATAAAATCTTGCAATATACGCATTCCATACGAAAGAAAATACAATAAATGCAAATAACGGATTAATTTTTTATAAACTTTCTTCTATAAATGAATATAAGTAGATTATCTAAGCGCTTCAAAATTTAAATACATGGATGTATTTACTACTTTGCGTTAAGCCGCACACTTGTAAATAGCAAATAGATGCCATCAAATTCAGAACTAGGGTATGTAAGTGTTATAGGTCTAGCAAATACAATGTATCTTAAAACAGGCCTACAGTATAAAACTGGGAAGAGAAGGAAAGCGATGCAGTTGAAAAAAAAGGACACTTAATATTTTTTACATATATTTTTAATCAATGTCATTTCGCTTCAAGATACAAAACGACCATGGATCTCCACAAAATCTATTTTTTTATCTCAGAAATGTCACGATTTCTTGGGAAAGATAACGGAGTGGTTTTTCGTTGCTTTTTCCACGGTTTTGAATTCAGAGTATTCATTTTTTTAGACTGGCTTCTACCCAAAGCTAAACAGCCCAGTCTACCCTGCTATTTAAACCATAGCCGAGATGTTGCGATGGATCCATACCTTTCTCAAGGAAATTCGTGCGAAAGTGAATGCAACTGCCGTGCCCAGAATTCGAACTTGGTTTCACTTTCTGTTATCTCCAGATCCTCTTCTAAGTCTATATCGTGACTTGATATATTATAGTTTTAAAATAGGGTTACTGCGGATTTTACCTGTTCGTGAATACATGTTGCATACAATTAATATGTAGTAGTTTTTATGTATTATATGTATTGCATTTTGCCTGTATCCCGCAATGAAGATGACATTTATACGGCTTGACAAAGTTAGTAGGTTAATATATTCATTAAAAAGAACTTGACAGGTTTCACCAGAAATAAATGCAATGTTAGGTTGCAAAGAATATTTGTAGTTTAATCTGTGGTGAATACCATCACAAGCGAAGCTCGTTAATAAATCACTTATCCGGACTTTAGAAAACAAGCCACCCATCCTTGCATAACTTGCAGTGGCCGCTGTGATGGAAGCAAAGAAAATGGCCGGTGTAAGACATTCACTGAAAATCTTTTCCACATGTATCCTTACACACACTTGTTGAAATATGGTTGCAACGCCTATCGACATTCGTAAAAATTCTGGTGGAAAAAGAAGTAACAGATGGGCGACGGGGAAAGAGTGCGATGAATAGTGACTAGTTGAGGTAGGAAAATGTTGTTTTTATGACATTTTAGGGAAGATAATGGTTAAATAAAATTAACGCTCGTTTTTACAGTTGGAATTAGGAAAGAGGAAAGGCTGTCAGAAGAGCGGCAAATCAACACCCATAAACACGTACTTTTAGGATGATTTAACACTGTTTTAAATTTGACTAATTTATTATATTGTACAACTTAACATTATGCAAAATAATGTAAGGCTAACATTATTTTAAAAATAACCTTTTAAAATTATCTTTAATTCAGATTTTTGCTTAGTCTTTGATTTTTTAATTATTTATTTATTTTCAGATTATATCTGAAAGTAAAGATTATCACAATTTCCATGAGTAAAGCAATCGATTATTTGAATGAACACACACAAACAAAATATACGCACAGTCATTCGTGCGTGCGTGCGTGCGTGCGTGTGTGTGTGTGTGTGTGTGTGTGTGTGTGTGTGCGTGTGTGTGTGTGTGTGTGTTGGCATTCTCTTATTAACATTTCCCAATATCATTAGACAGTCCGTCAATTTAGAAATTTCTGTAAAATTTAATATTTGAAATTGGACCAGCGTTATTTACGCGCTTTTTATATCATAGAATAATTGTTATTGAAGTATTCGTATTTATCAAAAATATAAGATATATATATATATATATATATATATATATATATATATATTTATATCTAAACATACATACACGCGCACACACACACACACACACACACACACACACACACACACACACACACACACAAATAGATATATAATGATTTAAATAAAAACTGACATCTGTTCTTAGCACTAACAATGACGTTTGAACAGATATTTTTATTAATGAATATATTTTCAATCCGGCATTTTTTTTCTTCAAACTTTATTATTTAATGGATACTCGTATCTGAAATAGAAGCACCACTTTTATTTTTACCTTGAGCATATTATGAACTTTTTAAAATAGTCATAAAAATAAGGCGTCTATTTCAAATATGAGCACCTATTTATATATATATATATATATATATATATATATATATATATATATATATATATAATCAATTAACTAATTTCTATTAATTATATTTAAGCTCTCACGACTTCGACATTGAGCCGTCATATTATTTTAATGTTTATTTCTTACTATATATATACATATATATATGTGTGTGTGTGTGTGTGTGTGTGTGTGTTTTGTGTGTGTGTAGTAAAAATAAACGCTTAAGCTTAATATATATATATATATATATATATAAAGAAAGAGAGATAGAGATGAAGAGAGTAAGAGAGAAAGTTCACCAATAGACTATATCAATTTTTTTTATTTAATGATTTTCGTTTAGTTTTGACACATTGACACGTGCACCCAGTGAGTATCAAACTAACTACTCTGACTAGATCTCTAACCATTATCGCATATCGATGCGCACAGGATAACACATTTACGATTTTATTCAAAAATGCAAAAGTCAAAATTATTTTTATGATTATTATCCCGTGTTGTATATTAACGTTGTCAAAACTGCTATAAAAACAAATATTATTTATGATAGCTGTTACTTATGAGTATAGCATCCCAGTTACATATTCTGAATTCAAAACAATATCCTATAGTCGTCTTTGATTTTTTTAAGGTATAACACTGTAGCTATAGTGCAATTTTTTATAATAAATGACATTGCAATAATTTGTTTTTATTTTTGTTTTTGGTTTTTTTGTTTTTTGTTTTTTATTTTTTGTTTTTATATAGAATATTCCAAAAGCTGTGAGTCCGATAAGTGCCTGATCAACCGACATACAACCAACCGAGCAAAGAGACAGTCGCGCAAATGTATTGCCTGACAGTCGAACAGCTGTGTGAAGAGGGAGAAACGAAGAGGTTCACAGATGCATAGCGTAACAGACATATATTGCCGTCATTACTGTGAATCGTAAACACTGAAAAAAGTAACCAAAAGGTTTACTTTGCTTACAAATGTCTCGATAGATATAATTAAAAACTTTTTAAAAATTATTATTGTTGTTTATTTTTAAGATAATTGGGCTAGTGGTACATTATTGGAGATAAAAAGAGACATGCATTTTAATATATATATATATATATATATATATATATATATATATATATATATATATATATTAATCATATCACCCCGGGCAAGGCGGTAAGGCCACTGGTATGCAGGGGGCTACGTAAGAGTGAAAAAAATGGAAAAGAGAAAGCCATATATATATATATGTGTCTATATATATGTGTGTGTGTGTGTGTGTGCGTGTGTGTGTGTGTGCGTGTGT